>WBMQ01000006.1:1200000-1676544 GCA_016630905.1 Capillidium heterosporum
TGCGACCAACTTCGCAGTACACGCCAACTTTACGACCCAGCCAAAACTTGACGCGCCCTTTCAGCTTCAGCGGTAAAGATGGCAAGGACACCGGTTACAAGTTCAGCAACTTTTCCAGCCAGGGGCGTATATTAATGCTAACTAAATCCTGCATTGAAGTCTTTGTACAGCTGAGTGAGTTGAAGAATTTTGTTACGTTGAACTTCACGGGATTCACCAAAATTTTGAAAAAGTACGACAAAGTAACCAACACTACGGTTGCCAAGCCTTACCTGGGGCAGACCGTGCAGAAAAGTTACCCCTACTTGGATCAGACTAAGCAGAGGTTGGATGAATCCATTGGCAAAGCCCACACCATGTATGCCACCTTACGTGGTATCGATCCCGATATGGCCTACGAGGAATTGAAGACTCATCTGCGTGAGCACCTAGTCTGGGAACGCAATACAGTGTGGAGGGATATGATCTCTATGGAACGTAAAGCTAACGCTGTTGGGTTGAAAGTGGCCAGTCCTTTCGCCTCTACGATATCCTCTACAAAAGTCCTACGTCCGCGACTTGTATGCGGTCTCAGCTGGCCTTTACCCAACTACATTAGAGCAACTTTAACCATATTGATCTGCCTAACTGTCTTTTTCATAATGCTACGATTAGCTCCCTTCAAGAACATAGAGGCCAACAACTGTTTAGCTCTGTTAATTTTAGCCTCATTGTTATGGGCAACTGAAGTCATTCCATTGTTTGTCACCGCACTTTTGGTCCCCTTCCTAGTAGTTCTACTCAAGGTGCTGAAGGACGACGTAGATGGGCATCGCTTGACTGCACCCGAAGCTACTCATGTCATCTTTGCCTCCATGTTCTCACCTGTTATTATGTTACTTCTGGGAGGTTTCTCCCTAGCTTCAGCTTTGAGTAAACATCACCTAGCCAAGAAAGTAGCTTCGGCAGTCTTGGCCTTGGCTGGTACCAACCCTACCCATGTCTTGCTAGCCAATATGCTGGTAGCGACCTTTGCCTCCATGTGGATCTCCAACGTAGCAGCACCGGTCCTATGTTTCTCGTTGATCCAACCTTTACTACGTACTTTACCCCAGCAGTCTCCCTACGCCAAGAGTCTGATCGTAGGCATTGCTCTGGCCTCCAACATCGGGGGTATGGCCAGCCCTATCGCCTCACCTCAGAACGTCATTGCCATAGCTACTATGAACCCATCTCCCTCCTGGTTACAGTGGTTCGCAGTTGCCATCCCAGTTTGCCTGCTAGGTGATCTGGTAGTCTGGTTGTTGCTACTATTGATCTACAAACCTCAAGCCCACAATCTAACTATCAACCACATCCGCTATACACCGGAACGATTGACTTCAACCCAGATCTACGTCGTTTTTGTTACAGTATTGACGATCGGATTGTGGTGTATCGCCAAACCATTGGAGCCTATAGTTGGTGACATGGGTGTACTGGCCATCCTGCCTCTCCTTCTATTCTTTGGCACCGGTGTCCTGAGCAAGGACGATTTCAATGGATTCCTGTGGACGGTCGTCATTTTAGCTATGGGTGGTATAGCTCTAGGTAAGGGAGTGTCGAGTTCCGGCTTGCTTACCATCATCGCTTCTGATGTCCGACGGGTAGTAGGACATATGGGTCTCTACGGTATCACCTTGACCCTGGGTGCTTTCACTTTGGTAGTCACTACCTTTATCTCCCATACCGTTGGAGCCGTCATCATCTTGCCCATCGTAGCTCAGATCGGGTCTGCTTTGGAGGTTCCCCATCCCAACCTGTTGGTTATGGTAGTCTATTTTTATAAAACTCTGAATACTAATTTTTTGTTGAAAATGTAGAGTTCAGCTTTGGTATGTTCGGCCGCTATGGGACTTCCAGTTTCCGGGTTCCCCAACATGAACGCAGCCCTTATGGAGGATGAGACCGGGCAGAGGTATCTATCGGTAAACGACTTCTTAAAGGCGGGCATACCAGCTTCCATCCTAGTTTACGGCATAATCGCTACCGTTGGATACTTGGTTATGGTACTGCTAGGGTTCTAAAGGACTTGAAGGTATTGTTAAATTCGAAATTTCTTTTGGGATTAAAGTTTTGAAATATATGTATTTAATTTTTTAACAAAAACATGGTTTGTATATCAACCGACTTTATTATTACTATTAGTATCTTCATAAATATATATACGTATATAAATTAACTTGGTGACCAAGTTTGTAGAATTCAGCTTCGACCTATCGCATAAACGAAAACTAACCGTTGAGGGGTGAACTATTGGAAGCTTCCAATAGTAAACTGGTCAACGACGGTCGACGCCGTGTCCTTGGGTAAGTGACATGGGAGGCTGACATGGACCGTTGCAATCCACTAGTGGAATAGTCGTTGAGGCTCGAGTAGCCGGGGCGGTCCTCCCCCTTGACGGTCAAATAATTGGGGCTACGTGTGCCACCTCTAATCTCAATACCACCTTCGGTGCGCAGTACGATACGATAGTCCACTTTATCTAGTTCAGGGAGGATCGGCGGTTGTGAGCTCTTACTTGAATCTATCTGGTAGGTTGACGGTTGCAAGGTGTTTGGTGTCGAGTAGTTGCCGTGCTGCATCAGCTTCGATTTGCTACTGCGACCTTCACCCCGAAACATGCTGGGGAGCCACCGCGTGAGTGGGGCGCTAGTACCGATGGAGCTAGGTCGGTCGGTCACTAGACGATGCAATCGATCCTTGGCCTTAAGTGGTGGGTTCCCATCAACTGGTAGTTCGGGGGTACCATTGGGACATGGTTTCAAATTGGCCAACGAGTTGGAAGGCCGGAGCTGAGTCACCTTGGATGGGATTGATGTTGCTGCGCTTAGCAGTGGGGAGTCGATCGAGTTTACTGAGTCGATGCTGGGACGGTGGCGGTAGACCTTGGAGGTAGCGAATTGTACTTTAGCTATAGCGTTAGCCAGCAACGACGCACCACCGTTGCCACTCGTAGAAGGCCGTTTCGGTAGCTTCTCCAGGTGGCTGTTGAGCTGGCGTAAGTGACTGGGGGAATCTAAACTGAAACGTAGACTGGCCTCTGGGTACTCGTTGTCGTTGGGAGTGGACTGCTGTGGGTGATAGGATCTTGGGCGGTGGTGGTAAGTCAGCTTGTGGAGGTTGGGATACCGCGTTATGTCAATGGTGTAGTCAACATCCTGGTCCAATGTCCGCTGATCCAGCTGGTCTCGAACTTTACGTAGTGTGGCGAATACGGATTGGGTCATACTTCGGGTCTTGGCTACCTCTTCGTGGAGCGAAGCTAGCACTACATTTACATTTAGCACCGAATAGTTGGTGGTAGGTTACCTGATGTAATACTTTTGAAGTTTTCGGTTAGTAATTGGTGGTTGTCTAGTGTAGATGCGAAAGCTGACTCGGCTGTAGTTTCGACCAATTTGATACTTGAAACTAACTGAGCCTTTGAATTGGGTTTAGAATGTATAACTATACATAGTCTTACCTGTCTTCTAGTTAACTTACGCATACGGCAATAAATATTTTGGTTGTATTCATTACAAGCTTTGTACATGGATCTATTTAATTTGGAATCTATTGAAAATAGGGTTAGCATTGCTATGGAAGTAGATAATTTACTTAGCCCGATTAACCTCGAATCAAGCCTATCCGTCTTGTCTCTATTACCCGATAATATTGGCGAGGCAACCCATAGAGAACGAGCAGCTAAGCTAGGTTGGTAGTCCGGGTTTACTATAGGTTCAAACTAAATATGCCAAAGTTAGTATTGAATTTTTAAAGAACAATAACTTTAATAAACTATATTTACCCTTGGGATACTGTTCAGTTTCAAAAGTATGGGATCAATTGATTCATCTTCGGAGTAGTTGTTGACAACTAATATTATCCCCTGTAATAGCAAAGTAAGAAATGTAAAACTATATGTAGGTTGTACCTTGTCGTTTGGTAGTTGGTTTAAGGTGACGGAACTAGAGTTGGAGCTTATCGAGCCTGAATCTTCGATTACTTGGTTGCGTAGTCGACTTTTTTCATTAGGTGAGTTCAAGCTCGGGTTGTATCCTGCCAATTTGAATGGGGTAGGCGAGGCGTAGAAGGAGGTCATAGTTAATAAAGTAGGTTCTCCAAGTTGAGACAATGTTGAACTTAATTAAATGAGTAGCACTTTTCGATGTGGACCACGAACTACAAAAATAAACTTGGCTTGCCGACTCTTGGCTACAGTTGTCAAATAATTGAGATGAAAAAGGATATTCCTACTTTTCAATAAATCATATATCTAACCCTAATCCTACAACCAAAATTGAACTTGAAACTTGGTGCAAATTTACCGTTAGGCTATTGTCACCTTAACTGTAGATTTCCATAACTTTGGTGCTTCCAGTTTAACTTAGTTTAGGCTCCACATGATGTCAAATTTTACCAACTAGATTCCACGACTGCAAAGTGATTTAAAAGTACTGATGAAAGGCTGGACCTGGCAGGTAATCTTGGTGGGTTTCGGACAAGCTGCCTTAAATTATGAGTAAGGTGGTTTAAGCTTCTCCTATCTGCCTGGGGGAACTCTTCTATAAAGAGTAGGAAGTTTAATTTTAGTGTGGACTACCCAATAGATTTGGCAACGTGCTACAAGTATACTAGTGCAAATCTTAGCAAAGCTTTAGCCAATTTCCAACAAATATCGATTTGATGCCGATGAAGGCACTGTACTTGAGTCTCTGTCCATTTCTTTGTACTGTAGCTACTTTTTCGTCTCGATATCGAGCTAGTATAGGTATAGTAATCAAATTTCCTAATAAACTAGATCAAATATGTTTGGTTTCTATAACCATGTTGCCTCTTGTAGATTATGGGGAAAAGAAAGAAATGTGCAGCCTGGGACCGTAGTAAATAATGGCTCTTGTATAAATTCCATATAAAGAAGGTTTTTATATCAAATATGGCATTAAAATAAACTATAGTTTACACAGTCTTTAGATATAAGTTGACTAATATTGCGACCATTCGTTCAGAAATAAAGATATCACTGCTATTCATATGCAAACGTTTACTTTATACTAAAGGTCCATTCTGCTATCTAACTTTATATGTGATGGAATATAATAGTAAGAGTTTTAATAAGCTAGAAGCTTTGAAAATATCGAATATATCAGTATTTCTTCCTAAAAAAGGTTAAAAACGCCTATTTACTTTAGTATAAGGGCAAACACTTACTTGGACATATCAAGGTGGTTGTAAAAACAAGTATCCGTCTGAAATAAAGATGGTCTTTTTGGTATACATTTTTAAGTTGGTATTCACATATTTTCCTATAAATTATCAGTTATACTTTTCATATCAACTAATAATAGAAAATATATCGATTTATATTATAACCAATATGTGAAAGTATTTTGATTTCATATAATTATACTGTCAATATTGTAAACTTATTGTATCAGTTATATAAACATGCTATAGGAATCCAGATTGTTCGAGTACATACAATAAAAGTTGTGAAGATGTCGCTAACCCTTGAAAGTCGAAAATCCTATAGGTACTTGACCACCGATTGAGATGTTCACGAAATTCCTTAAATTTAGGGAGATAGTCCCAATCGCTAAGGCGTACTGCAATATCTACTGGAGAATAGTAGAACCTAGAGGCCAATTTAAAAGGCCTAAAGCTACCTTTTGTATATGCCAAATCAGTGGGACTGATGGTAGTTATCGCAGCAGGTATTGAGAGGTTTTCAGCAGTAAAACGAACATCCATTTTTTGGTGAGGGTGAGCTATTGCTTTGTCAAATTTCTATCTGTAACAAGAAATCAAATTCATATTTCCTTTTTTGGACTCAAGTTTCGCCATAACCTATGGTAAAATCGCTTTTGCCATTTAATTGAAGGCATAGGAACTTTCATAAGATGTTATAACGTTTGTTGTTACCCACCTGAACCACATGGCCATCAAGACTTGATAGGATATATTATCAACTGGTATATCCTTTGGTTTGTTCAATATTCCTACTATCAGATTCTGAAAGTTTTGAAGGTGTTTTCGATTATCTGCCTGAACACCTCAAAGCTTTAAAATGGGTGGATAGCCCATCGTAAAGCTTATATCGGTGGGACATATTTGGTGGTTAAAAGTTGGAGGCATATATATCTTTGCCAGCTTGCACTCCACCAAAACATCCTTTACCAGCTAGGATCTACTCCTCTCACTTTTACGTTCGAACATTCGTCAAAGTTCACGAGACTACTTTATGTAACCAGCACCCAATTTATTCTACGAATCAGCCAGCGCCAAATACCTCTATTTATAGGTAGGTTCTCCCAGCACTTTGGTTAATTTTCCTACTACTTTCCAACTAACAAATCAGACCTCCTTAGGAAAAGTACATTGCCCTCAAATTCAATTTATACTTTTTGCGGTCCATTTGGAACAAATTGGGAGCCACCAATCGATTGCCACCAAAGGCTCCAGGAGATTTAGAACTTTATTCCCATTTCCAGCTAATTTGTACCATGGCTCATGGTATAAATACTGGCTGGAATCTTGGGTTGAATCGTTCTTTAGTTTTTACTTCCAACTCAAGTCAACTAATTACAAGATGAAGTTCGCTGCCATCGCTGCCATCGCCATTGCCTCTGTTGCTGCTCACGGTGATTCTACTGAATCTAAGACCAGTTCTCCCTCCACCGCTACCGGTACCCCCAACCCCCACGGTGCCGCTAGCAACACCACTGGAGCTGCTGCCGGTAACTCGACTGGTGCCGCCGATAACTCCACTGCCAGCGGAAACAAGACCAACTCGACTGGTGCCGGTAACAGTACCGCAAACAAGACCGGTGCCTCTGGTGCCTCTGCCAACGCTCTCTACGTTGCCCCCATTGCCATCGCCGCTATCGTTGCTGCCTTCTCCCAGTAATTTATACAACCCTAATTAATAAATATTTGGTCTAGCCAGCATAGCTAAAATCAAGCATTACATTTCGAGTTTATCTTTATTTTCATATCTATGAATGTGTTGGAATATTTACATGCTATAAACACTTTAGCTTTAGTATAGTTTGGTTCTTTGCCTAAAGCTTGATGTTGGTATTTTCTTGGAGATAAGAATCAAAGCTTCTAAAACATTTAGGTTTACATGTATTCGTAACGTATATTTAGTTTATCTTTATATCATATTTATACTTTGTAAACCCAATGACAGGCTTGGCGTACAACTAGAAAAGTAACCTGTACTTCTAACCTTTGGAAATACATCTACATTAGTTTTGTTTTCGAAAGATTAACTTTTAGCTTGTAGTTGATAGATATACAGTATATTTGCCACTACTATCTACTGAAGCAATATATTTTTATGACGATACTGTAATTATAGTAGTGTATTTATCCATCAAACGGCTACCTCGATTCCACTAAAACTTGACCATAGGTGTCAAGGAGAATATAAAGTTTTGTCATAAGGCTATTGTTTCATCTCCATTACCTTTAATTGTCTTATATCTATAATGGTCTCTACGTCCTCGGATATATTCAGCTAATATTCATTTAGGCCCCAAAATAAAGGGCCCATGAGCCATTTAAAGATCCAATAGCTATTCATGTTCAGAAATATACGGAGTATTTCTAAAGTTTAGTATAGGCGATTTTTTATATAATTCTGAACGAAGAATATATGAACTTCAAGTGTAAAGTTTGAAATTTAAGGCCAACCTACAACTTTCAAATATATACTTAAATATAATTAGATTTTAATGGTATATATATGTAAAGTTATATTTAAAACTTATAAGTTATTTATAAGTTTTCTGTCTAAATAGGATGATCTATTTGTTTTGAACTAAAATTTGAAATCCTAAAGTCATTAAAGACACCTCCTTCAAAATAAAAAGGTTAAATGGGAAATGCTCAAACTATGGTGTACTAAAACTAGTCTAATACTCTGATACTTTGGCTTAAACTCCTGTTAAGTGTCTCAAGGAACCTAACCTTGAACAGAGTAAACTCAAACTTTTGATCACTCAAATTTAGTATCTTCAATTACGCCAACTTTTACCTCTGAAAAACTGCAGCTGTATATTGAGCTTAACAAGCTGGCAAATTACTTTTCAGTATAGTCTTTACTAAAAAATATCTATTTGCAAAAAGAAACTGCAAAAATTAGGTTTGCATTCAAATGGCAGTTACAAAATAACGTACAGGAACCTGACACGACTACATTTATACAAGCAAGCTTTAGAAATATAGTTGTTACAGACGGTTGAACACCAACAGTTCTTATTACTAGAGGATTTCAAACTAGATTACTATGGATTTTAAGGAGACGATAGAGGCCGAATTCCAAGATATAAAGCGGATTGCCAACTACGGATTTCAAAAGGAAAGTTTGGTAAGGAAGGAATCGGACCTAATAGAGTTGAAGCTTTTGGAAGGGATCACTTTGGTTATCCAGCTCTCCTTACAGGGTTTTAAGGTAGGCTTATGTATTTTAATAAATATAAACATTTCATAGATCGTAGAGACAATTCCCGAGCAGGCTTACAAAGGGAAGATCTACGAGCAGTTCGACGCTATGCTCAGTGAAATAAGCCCCATGTACAGACAAACTTTTGCCAATTTGCTCTACGATGGTCTCACCAAGTTGCAATAAATAAATTGTATAAGCTAGTTTAAATCCATAAGCTTTATTGTGTTTAATGTCAAAAGCAAAATATATGTGTCCACAAGATGTCTACGATGGAGCTATTATCCAGTTTATTTGTTAAGACGTTTACGCAGAGCTCTAGATCGCTTTCTTAACTTGTTGTACTTGTGCTTGTTCATCTTGAGCTTACGTTTACGTAGGACACTGGTCATCAGGTAACGGCGGTTGTTGGTTACCGATCGGCGGCGCCACTCCACTTTACGAAGCCCCTGCTCCAAGAATTCGGTTACGGCGCTGACGCTGTCTCCATTAAATTCGGACAATGAATCGATCTCTACCTCGATGTTCAAAGTTAGGGGGTTGAAGTAGCGTTCCCTTAGATTGGGTAAGGGACCTGAAAGATGTTAAACTACTATTTTCAAAAAATAAACTTACTTTTACCGGTTGGGCTTGCTTCCCAAAAGTTCTGGGATTCAAATTGCTCCTTGGTGAGTTGGGGCAACTTTGACCAGTTATTGAAGGTGCCGTCTAAGCTGGCACCGATGAGGGGGTAGTCTTGGCAGTAGAATTTGGTGCTGGCCAGTCGGATTAGAGCTTCCTTCTCCCGGTTGAGGATGGGTCTCTCCATCTCATGCTCAGTTTCGGGTGCCCATTCCTTGACGGAGCTGTACTGCTCTTTCCTATTCAAGCTTCGTACTGTAGTTACGTTCACAGCTATACTTTTCCTGAAATTGGAGTACTGATTGGTGCTCAAACTGCGTAGAGGCTGGATAAACTGATTGTACTTTGTTAATCGCAACATGCTTAAAACTTCTAAATATAGTATCTACTTATTGTTGGGGTATTCTAATAGCTTGTACGATTCTCAGTTGTAGCTGAATTCCAAAAGTCGAAACCTTTATGTTGGTATCCCTACTATTTATTAGACCTAGGTGTGAGTTAGCCTTGAATTTGTCCCTAAGCAGCAATTTTTTGAAGTTCGAACGATTTCATTTTTTAGCTTTGAATTCTAGCCAATCAATGGGCAAGTAAAATACCATAAGCTCAATAGCAGAATATTAAGAGCTGAAAGGAATGTATATATGTAAAGAAACAATATTTGCTTACAAAAATAGTGCCTCGATAATTAAATAAATACATATACAATGTTTTTATTGTAGTTAATTGAAGAATACCACGTTACTTAATTAAAACTAGTGTTGTAAAGGTATCTAGTGCTTTGCTATTTCGATCCATAGATCAGTATAAGAAGCTTCGATATATAGTATAAATTTATTACTGTAACTACATATGAATTAGCATTTAAAAATACGCACGAGTACTGTGCATATATAGCTAAAAATAACGAACTTTTGAACCACGTTTTTTATACATCTGGCTTTTACTTGGATGAAATACTACATATCAGCTTCCCAAAGCTAGAAAACTAGTCCTTGATATAGGTTAGGTAAAAGGAGTATACTACCATGTACATTATAATGAATCTACTTAATATAATGCATTTTGACCTAATGCTTCCAGCATTTACAAGCCATGCTCAATAGATATATGTCTTCAATAGGCTAGTAAGGTATAGTATTAAAACGAAGATATTTGTACAGTAAACATAGTATTTACAAAGTGTAAAATGTAAAAAATCTGTACACTGTACATTTTATTATTTACAATTAACTCACTCCATCTGAGTCTGATGGACATCTAAAATGGAAATCTCTCCTGACGACCTACCTGTACTGTGGGTAGGTTTTCTTACTGTTGAAGTAGCCTTCAGCGGGTGGTTTTCAAATGAGGAATGCAAAGATGAGGCCGTGTTGTACACACTGTTGTCGGCAATGATTTCGTTCGGGTCAAATCTCAACGGCTGTGCGAATGAGGGGATCGATTCTACTAGCTCACTAGGGTTGGTCGAGGGACTCTCTTCCATCAAAGAGTGGGCGTATATGTTCGACTCGCTTCCTCGCAGGTTGAAGTTGCTACGAGATATAATTTCCGATTCGTACGGAATCTCTTCATCAGCTTCTATTATAGTATCAAGGTACTTCATGGCACTGGTGCTTCGTGTCATCAATGGTTGGTTGGTTGGGTTTTCTTTGGTGGTATATTTCTTGCGGATGAAAAAGAGGATGCCACCAACAGCGGTGAGTAGAAATAATAGGCCAAATACTATGCTGCATATGAGGGTTACTGTATTAATAGTGTTGTCAGGGTGATCCATGGTAGGTGTATCGGTTGCTGAAGTAAAATCATCGTTTGGCATATTTGAAAGGGACGGAAATCTACTGCTCGCCTCTTCAAAGGTCATCATTCTCCAAGAGTTCTGTCCAATATCTACAAAAAAGGTCTTGTCAGTTGCTTCCTGGCGTCGTTGTAGTTTATTGAACTGTGGTGCACTTTTCCATCCTGATTTTAAGAAGAGGACATCTTTAACCGCCAAGGAGGCTATCCCATAGTTGTTTCCAATACTCTCACTCAGCTTACTGTCGATAGGGCTAGGTTGCTCCCAGGTGTAGTTACCCAAATTCAATCGATGGATATCGCTGTAGATTTGATTATCCTCACCCATTCCGCCAATGAACAGCAAGCTATCCTTTACTTTAATACTTGAGAATAAGTACTTGGGAGAGGGAGGGTTCCCATAGATTTTTTTTGTGGACCAGCTTAGCTGCTTGAAGTCGAAGATATCCATGGAGCCTAATCCGGTAGGGTGAGTGACGTTGGAGCCTCCAATAACATACATAAATTGGCCCTCACAGTGTACGTTATGAAGGTACCTGAACGGCGGGTCCTCGAACTTTAAGTTTTGCCAAGTTCGTTTCCCAACGTCAAAGGTATATATCTCATTGCTGAGCTGGTTCGAAAGTAGATTGTAGCCACCATAAAGGACAACATCACCAAAGTCTGAGTTGGGGACTTGGCAGATTGAATACCCTTTTAGAAGCGGTGGTGACTGTGAAGATATCGTCAGGTTATATTTGTTGATTTCCTTGTCAAGTACGTAGAGTGACCAAGAACCATCTGATATCGTCTTATCAAGTGAGCTAGATTTACTGATAGGTATGCCTATTGCTTCAATTCCAGTTGAGATGGTGATAAAGGAATCGCTGCCATAAGGAATTAGCTTGGAAGTCCCAATATTCAATTTACTTGACTCCAAATTCCACTTTTCGCCTTGAACCCCTTTACCGAGTTGAAGTGAATAGACGTTTTCGTTAGCTAGGATGTCACTATTTGCGACCTTGGCCCCACCCACTAGATACAGTTTGTTGTCCTTGAATACTAGACTTGAACCTAATAGCGAATCTGGCATGCTCTTTTACTAAAAAGTTTAAATTTCTAGAGTGCCTTTTCAACCCTTTAAGGGAGATGAGATGTTGAACCGGAGTTACGGATAATTTTTTCTCCAAAATCGTATATTTCAGCGCCATTATCAAGGAGAAACTTTAAAAGTGACAGGAAAGTATTGGAAGATTCCCCTTGGATATGTTGTTAAGTTCCTCTACCAAGTAGTTCTTATTGGAATATAAGGTTGTTTCTTTATTAGAAGGTGGAAATGGCTATTTCAATATCATAATCGTCTATATCAAGTTATTCAGCTTCAATCTATAGATGTAAATGTCAACCTTGGGTAAATTCTCCTATGTGGTTGTTGAATACCTGTTCTTATTACTAAAATCTATAAGCTTTCAGGTCTACAATATATAAAAGTTTTGATATTGATCTAAAAATATGTTGGGATAGGGATGATTTGTATAAAAATAGCTCATCATAGTTAAAGCGCCCAGTTCAATATATCTTTACACTTTACTTACTCTCACAATACTTATATTATATTCAAGCTATATTTGGCCCTAGCTAATTAGCTAAAATACGTTGATGTAGGTAGAATTTGTATCCCTTAGAATTAAGTATTTAACATAACTATGCTCAATAAAATGAGTCATCACTTTCTACGTGTATACCAAAATTAAATAAACTTACATTATACATTGGAGTCAAATATCACTAATAAAATGAAATATCTACACATTTTCAATAGCTTTTAAACTATTTGAAAATGATATATATAAAAGCGTAAGTATCTCTTCCTCAATTTAAGAAATGAGACAAGTTCAATAGTACGCTTTTAAGTATTAAGTATTTCTATTGGCTATTTTAATGTAGTTTTAATATTAGATATAAACAGATGGTTAGTTCCCTAAACTGATATTTGTATCATTACTAGGGCTATCTAAAACTAGTCCTTGTCGGATTGAAAACAAATGCCAACTATAACTTTAAAAATATACAGCTCTTCCAAAGAAAACTTTACTGGCAGTTTGGCATAAGTATTTTGGAATCAAGAGCATTCAAGGCTGAGGATGGATAATGTAAATTACTGTATAGTAACGAATGATCTACACGTATATATATATTACATATGTCTATAAATTTATGAAGCCTATAAATACGTAAAACTTCATTTATACCAAATACTTTACCTATAAACTAAAAAAATACAATTGCTATTTAAATATAACAAATCGAGTATACAACTACACACTGTTTTATTTGTAAAAAATTCAAAAGTTGTTTAAAATATAGTCAAGTTTCATTACATTGGTACTGGCAGCCTTGGAACGATTAGCTCTCTTATATTCGGCTCTAGCATTCTGAAACCTACCAATATTAAAGATTATACAAGTCAAATGCTACCAGATGCGAACCGTCTTGGTTGGCAACTCCGTTTTACTCGAAATCACGATAAAGTCTAAGAAAGTGGGCCTTATATTCTGTTTAAAGAAGGTTTCCAGTAGTTGTCTCTGCTGCTTGTTGATCTTAACTCTTGGCGCACTGAAATACATATATTGATTTTCGAGGATAGGGTAGCCTTTTATAGTCGATACCTAATAAAATGTAGAAGTTTTATCATATATGTATATTAAATTGCGATGAAATTTAGGTTAGTATCAGTTATTATATTTAAATTTGACAGAGTTTTATATATTTAGGTACCAAGCAATTGTAATGTGAGAAAAATAAATACCAAAATTAAACAATTTATATAATTAAAGTACGATGATATCAATCAATATATTATTGAAACTATATCTCTTTTTTCAATAGAGATGGTGTAATATTTAAGAATTCGATAATTGTATAGTCGTTTAGCAGTGATACTATATCCTCTCATCGTTCCATTTTACTAACAGTGTTATTACTGAAATTTTAGTAGAAATATTGCTAATAAAATGGCACGGTAAAGATATTACAAAAGAACTTATATAGCATGTTAATTTTATCACTATAATAACATGTGTACGAACCTCTTCAATTTGATCTATTCTAACATATAGATGATAGCTCTGTTAAGCTGTGTATTTGTTAATTTTATACATATAGAATTATGTTATAGTAAAATCTTACCTATCTGATAACTTTCACTTCGATGTCAGGTGAGTAATCCACCTCACCAATTCAATTTTACAATAGATACAAAGTTAAATTCGGCTAAAAGTGATGGATCTGTTTTAAGTTTTGATCAGCAATCATGACAAGCCTGTATATAACGACATTTATGGTACCATAGATAATTCAAGGAATCGCCAACTAATTTCCATAGCAAGAGAAAGCTCGTAATGGGTTGGATATCACCCAGACCAAGATGAAGAGAAACAAACTACTCGATGAGGAATTGGCCGAATTCTTTAGGGAAAGGTATTCAATTTAGCAAATAGCCAACTAAAGCAAAATAGAATAGCAATTGAGGAGAACTACTCCAAACAGCTTCAAAAGCTTTCCAAGAAACCTTTCCTGTCGGACAAGTTGATGTTCAGGTAATGCTTTGACTTTTTGAATAAATCTAATAAAGTTCAGTGGTTTGGAGACAGCTTGGGAGGAACTTCAGAATGACATTGGCAGTATAGCTAACAAGCATGCGACTTTAGTTCAAGCCCTTTCTCGCAATGTCGAGCGACCAGTGCGGGAAGCAACCAACATTCATTCGGAAACAGGACACCTGCGTCTAGTACCTTTTATATGTAGAGCTTTAGTAATTTATTACTTAGGTAGAATCCAATGTGCAGAGGTTAATTAAAGAATATGAAGATAAAACTTTAAAGATTGGAAAGGTAAAATTTATTCAAGCTGATTGTTTAACCATTTCAAAAGCTTCAGAAAGTGGCGGAGAAGAGTAAATCTAAAAATAAAGATTCAGGTAATTTTAAAAGCTATAGTTTGAAATTAAGTTTAGTATTTTTATGTAGCGCAGAAAGTTGTCGAGATGAGCCAAAGCTTGGAGGAAACTAGGCTTCAATTGGAAACTGAACTACGTCGCTACTATGAAGTATACAAACAAATTTGCTATTATTAACGATTTCAACAAGCAAACGGAATGGGTGGATATATCTAGACTTGAGACTTTGAAAAAGGCCTTTTTGAACTACAACACCTTTCAGACTGAATGTAACAACAAGTCCAATGAGGTAAATTTGTTTTTAGTCTATGTAGTAACGATGGCTAGGTCTTGGAGAAATCCACCAACAGCATAAAAGAAATCGATGGACCAGCTCAGATAGCTCAATTCTGTAACGAGTACAAGAGCTTCAACTTGACAACGGCTGGTATTGCTTTTTGAAACCAAAGATTGTACTAAAAGTTCAGTAGCTCAAGGTGGTTCTATCAAACTTGGTGCGAAGATCGAAAGTAAATCAATTATATATAACAGCCGCATTTACTTGCAATTTTAGATTCGGCATTTGGTTCATGGATGCTTCGTCCCCGCAAAAATTCCGGAATTAACGCCAGGTAAATCGAAGGTAGTCACAAATTTATCTAATAAAAGTAGTACCATTATATCGGCGAGTGACAGCAGCACGAAAGATGGTAAGTCTGAGGTATTTAGCATAAGTAGCTCCGAAGTCCAGGCCCATCATTCTCAACCAAGTCAGGTCGATGAGGAAGGGTACTCTATCCCACCCAACACTGACGGGGCCAGCTTGGAGCACAACAACGCTGACAAGGAGAGTGACGACAACCAAAGTGAGACTAGCAGCTTCACCCAGAACCAGACTATGACCAAGGTCAAGTTCGACATCCGCGAGACGGCAATTCAAGAGGATCCCAAAGATGCAGCTAAAGCATTGCAGGCATTATCATCAACTTTGCGCCAGCCTTCAAAGCGGGTGGGTCGGGGACGTAGAGAGAAGCTGGACGGTATGGATCGTCCCATGAGTAGCTTCCACGACACTAACACCAGACCTCTCTCTGTTATGCCATCGAGCTCCAATCCTATTGGTGGTGGAAGAGATACCACTGAATTCAAAACGAGACCTTTCTCCGAGTATGTCTCCAACAAAGAAAAGCCAGCTGCGCCGTTGAGCTACCGTACAGTTGAGGAGGTGGATGCCGTTTATCACCAGAGCGCATGCCAAGTTGTCCAGATCACTGGACAAGTTTTAGTTAAAGCTAGTTCCATCGACGTTAAGCTGATAACCGAGGTCCCGATCCAAGTTGAAAGTGAGGGCAAAGATTACGACATACAAATTGTAGCCAATCCACGCTACATCCAAAGTAATACTAAGGGTGGCTACAGCTTTATCAAGGATAACTTGAGTGAGCTAAATGACGAAGTTGTAATATTCAAGTACCGACTCCGTACCTCCGAGAAGACACCGGGTAAAGAAAGCTGGGCCCCAATCCAAATCAAAGCATTGACAGCTACTTCTGAAACTACAACCTACCTCGGATTTTCGGCCCTACCAGTAGGTGCAACCAACATTCGTACTTTACAGCTGGCAACCAAATGTGAAGCTGAATCCCTATATAGTCAACCGCAACCCAAGTACCTTGGCAACAAGGAGTTGCTATGGGAAGGTACTGATGAACTCAACATACTCGCTCAATTTGAGAGTCAGCCTCAACCGTTGGCTCTGGACTTTGACTTGGATTTGAGTTTAATTAGCAAGGCGTTCAATACCTTACCAATCCAGCTCAAGGGACCGGTCAAATTAAACAAGCGACAGGTCAAGGCAGGTACTTTCATCATATTACCACCTGAGGCAGCTGGATTCGATTATGGAAAGATTGGTGGTGGAAAATCTATGGTAGTTGCACAGTAGTTTTGAGCCAAAGGTAGGGTGCAATTTTTAAATAAAGGTACTGTGATATTTCAGTTTTTAAATTTTCGCTGGTAGTTGAAATTATTTTGCTATATCTTTTGCTCTTGGCATTGTATATATATTTACTGTTTAAATAGAATCAAATTGGACCTATAGCCGGTATATATAATAGCTACTAATATAGCTAACAGGCACGCCGCTGTTGATAACGCACGTTATGGACTCAAAATTGTGCTTGACAAATGCTTATTATAGTTGGATGTCTTGTTATTTAGTACATCCTACAAAGTTGATAAATAAGGCGTTCAAGTTTTGTAAAATTAGTATGCAGGTTTATTCAGAGCAGGAGCAAAAGCTTATAAGTCAAAACTATGCTTCACAAATGGCTGTGTAGTACTCGATGTTGGGGTTTATGAAATATGAGCAATTACTCAGCAATATGATGGAAAAATTAAAATGAATGCCCCATAACAATTATCAAAAAAGTTAAGTAAATTTTCTCTTAGAGCTAAATAATGTTTCACCATTACCAATATCTTTCAAAAAGACTAGATTTCTGCTGTATACTATCCAATTCTTTACCAAACTTCTTTTGACCAACTTCAATCTCTGCTTGAGGTCCAATTTGAATCGGAACATGTAGCCTTTGTTGAGGTGGATTAGGCTTGATTTCAAACTCAAATTTACAAGTCAAATAAAAAATCTATCAAGTTAAAGTTTATATGAAATAGCCAACTATAAAAAAGCCTATTAATCAAAATACTTACTTTTAGCATAGCTTCATATTGAGATACTCTTATAAATTTAACTATTTTGGCTAATCTGGGCTACAAGATACTACGCTCTATATAATAGATATAGAGAAAGTAAAAATGCTTGTCAAAATAAACTATTAGCCAAAACAAGCTTCCAAAATTACATGCATTATATTTACTTGAACTGAAAGTAGGTAGGTTGACATCTCCACTTGACATAAAGCTTACAACCAAAGACCAAAATCGACTTTGACCCATTTTAAGAGTGGTAAGTTAAGTAGAACTGGAAATTTATGGCAAGGGTAGCAAAGGTACCTTTGCATATCAGCTTCAATACCAAGGTCTATGACCTGTCTTTGAACCTCTTCAACAACGTCCAGTTGCCAATATCGAATCAAAAACGAATGGCACTGAATTAAATACGCTATGTGAAAGAAATAGTGATAGTGAAAGTCGATCAACTTGCTAAACTCAATAGCATACAGTAAGAAATGGATCAGCTTTATTACAGCTTTGCTGAATAACCCAAGTGCCCTATGTGCCCTAAGTTTGGAGTTGTCTATTTCAATAAGCGATTTATAGAGTGATTGAAAGGTGTAGAAATTGAAAGTAGCACAGCAAGAGCAATTTAAAGTTAATTATTTGGTTTAGCAGATCCGGTATTTTTCTTTTTGTACTATATTTATACACATGCAAGTTTTGAAGGATCCTCATTATATCAAAAGTGAGTGATTTCGCCAGGTCGTTAGCTCTGATATCATTTATACACCCTAATCCACCCCTAGTAAGTCGTAGGTTCCTTGGTATGAGATATTTGAAAGTGTAATAGCTTATATGTAGTTGTTGCTTTTAAAATGTGATGATCAGGTATCTCAGATCGTCTAGATATTTTTGGCTACACAGATAATCGTCGATGCACCGCACCCTTGCAACTGTATCCAGGCATGATACATTAGAGAGTCGATGAAAATGGTGAACTATAGATTTAACAATGTAAAAGTTTAGTAGCGAGTTGTAAGTCAGGAATGCCTCTAGTTTGTAGATATCAATTCTGTTGGTGGTTGGTCTAATCAAATGTAGCCCAATTTTATGTGCTATTTTGATGGCAGTAGTGAGAAGCAATTTGAATACTTGATAGTTCCACTGAATGGTCGTATTCCCAGTATTAAAGAAGCTTGGATAGTATCTAATGAAAATTTCAAATTGTTAGGTTAATGATACTCACAGAGCTTTCCATAATGTATCTATTAGAGGATTAAACTACAGGTTGTTTTCAAGGCCGAAACCACTCAACCAGATAACTGATCTCAGTAAGTTAAATTGTGGGCACTGGTTGAAGTTGGACATCAATCCTATTGTGAAGAAAACTGTTATATAGCAAAAACAGTTGATGGCTGCTTTATATAGAGTTGAAAAATGATATATTGTCAATGGCTTGAGTGGTTAGTGTAGTTTTTTTGCCAGCTTAGGAGCTGATATAGATTTGACTAATTTGGAATGGCCGTACATATGCCTATAGCCTAATGAATTGGCTGAAACTTTATAGAATTGGAAAAGTATACATATATTGAACATAGTTATTGGCCATGGAAAATGAAAACATAATTTCCAGTCGAATACTTTAAACTTATGAAGCTAGGTTACCTTTAATCATAACTCCTTTCCCAAAACCTTTGATTCGGCTTCTTTGGCTTGGAAGCTGACGATACCTCTTCTAGCAGATCTGAAAAGGACTGAGCATCTCTGTACTTGCCTGTCATACGTACACTTGGCGTTGAAATTAAAACACCCACTGCAAGGCGAAGCTCTATCGCACTTCTTTTTACTCAATATACATTGATCTTAAGCTCGATCTTTCATTAAATTACTGCTGGTCTCTACTCAGTTCTTTATCCTATCTTTTGCTGCCCAAGTTTGATCCCTGCTCTAGTTTAATTTGAATAAGCTTGTCAAGACTCTCGATGGCACAAATTTACGATCAGATTCGGAATTGTATACTTTTGCAAATTGCCCTACTAGATAAGTTCCCGAGCTTATAGCTAGAGCTTTTGATTTGCTCAATTTTTCTCCAGTACTGGTCAGAATCTACTACCAGTCTAAAAATATTAAAGCAGCTTGAAGTGATATATTTTGACTAGTGTTATATTGGGCAGAAACTGGATTCCAGAAAATAAAACTTCTGAAAACTCACCTTAAGAATTTGCACATGCACAAAATTTACTAAAGCGATAAAATCGTTTATGAAATCATAAATCGATACAACTTTTAGTATACAGATACAAGCTCATCTAGGCCAATCATTGTAAGCAACTGAAAACTATTTATTAATTGCAACCGATCAATCGGAGCTATAGTCGGAACTATCCGATGAGGAAGAAGATGAGGAGTCAGAGGAAGTGTACAAAGCAGGTACGTACTCCAAAGTTTGGATTTTGACGATCAAATCACTATAGAACTTGGGGCTGTAGAAGTCAAAGGGTGCAGGTAAGTTACCATCAGCGAGCTTCTCAATTTCACGGACCAGACGTTTGGCCAGCTTGGGTCGTGAAAACCGTGTCTTCAAGTAGACGCGTTCTATGGAGTGGGGAGTACAGAAGTTCTGAGTAATGGCGATGGTAAGATCTAAAACGATACAATGTAAATAATTATATTGATGGCTAAAGAAGGTTACCTAGGTTGAGGACAACGTGGGACCAGCCTCCAGGGACGTAGATAATTTCGCCGGGGCATTGGAGTACCTCCACCATACCTAAAACTTTACCCAGGGTGGGGTCCAGCTTTGGATCCATAAACTGATCTTTCCTTAGATCGCTACGTACGGTAGCCGGTAAATTAAACTTGGGGTAGACGGTAGTGAACCAGTCAGCTCCCTCTGAGTTCTTGATGGGTAGCCTTGGATGTACGATTTCCAAAGGTGCTGATGAAGGAAAGAGCACCCACCTATAGAACAAAAAACATCAATTAGAAGTTTATTGTCAATTTAAAACTATACCTTTTATGACCTTGGACTAAAGCATTCCAAGCCGAAGTTCCTAAAGGATCAACGTGGATAAAAGTGCCACTTCTTGCTCCACCCATGACAAACCATCGAAAGGGAGGTCTACCTCTACCTGTCAAACTGAAGAGATCCCTTTTAAAGTATTTTGGCACCTCAAAGTCCTTGAGTAGCTCACACTTTGGTTCCCCCTTACCACGCTTCTTGTGCTTGAAGTCGATCGAGGTAGAGAAGTTGGAGTCGAAGATGTAGAGGGGAGAGTCGTCTTTGTGGTCAAGCTCTGTATACCTTATAAAGTGTTTGAACTTCATGTAGACGTACTTTTGGTCGTCATCCTCACCAACTTTAAACTTTTGGTCGTAGTACTTGGCTAGCAGATCCTACAATATGCAATGTTGGTTTTGTTTTGTTTGAGTAAAATCACTTTAGGTTACCTCGACGTTCCAATTATGATGAGCTGGCCATCTATTAATTGCATTGACTATTACACAAGGTAAGTTGGTAGTCTCGAATGCTTCGATAAACATCCTCTCGTCATAGATATCGTAGTCGATTCTTGGAACTTTATCCCTACTCCTTTCCAAGTCAAAGTTCAATTTGTAAAAATCTTTAATACCCCATTCGTATAGCTTTAACTCTATAAAAGAAAGATTAAAATCTATTTTAAAATGAAAACTTTACCACTTCTGGCCAGCCTTTTCAATTTATCTACCTTCCTATTCAACTTCAAACCATCGCTTTTGGACTTGTGTTTCTTTTGAATTTTTTGATCTTTGGACCCGCATTCCTGGCTGTTTAGCTCTCGTTTCTCTAAAAAATCTATGTTGGCTGTCGACTCGAGCATCCTAAATTCTTTGCTGAAGCTTCTCAAGCTGTATGGTTTTCCTTACCAACAAGATTGACAAGTTTTTGCCAACTTTTGCATTGGAATAATCGATACCAAAATTGGCCCAATTATATTATGAGATTTGAGGATTCTATGTCTAATGACATTTCTTTGAGAATAAAGCCTTGAGTTTTAGCGATAGAAATGAGCTGGTAAAGCTACACCTACCTTTCCAATAGCGATTCAATATGGTTTAATATTAAAGTGAAAATAGATGTTAAGCCAGTTGAAGGATTAAACTTATATATAAGAGGGATGTAAAAGCATATAGATTACACTTCTAACTAATGTCGATAGATCAATACGTTATAATTTAGACATTTACATCAATACAAGTATTTATATAAGAGCGCTTTATATATTTGCAACCTTGCCAAGGTATGAGATCTTTTAGAAAAATATATGAGGCAAAGGGTAATGGTAAATATAGATATAAAATCATATCAGCTATCAATAGGATAAAAAGTATCAAAGCTTTAATTACATATTGAAATCAAGACATCCTTTTAAATCCTTACCAACCTTAAAGTTCCGACACAACTCCTCATCTAAATCCAAATAGTATTGGAACTTGTTGAAAGATTTTCTATCCAGGTCGATTAAAGAGACTCTGTAGCCCACCTCCTTACTTCCAACTTTAACTTTGCACTTATTATCAGAGCTCGTTAACCCATCATCGTTATTAAAGAGTTGGATAACGATGGAACAGTCTTTAAAGGTATTGGAAATTAGATATCTATTTAAAACTATGTTTTTATCTAGATCGTCTAAGCTACTTAAATCTTTACTCTCGCTGCAAAAGTCTAACAGTAGTTTCGATTTTAAGCTACTGTTGAAGTTGAAGCTATCTAGTTTTAAAAACGACTTGATGCCTTCGATATCGTAATAGTCAAAGTCCTGTTGAATGGATTTTAAGTTGGATAGTAAGCTTTCATTCGACAATATAGTCGACAAAATATCACTTACAATATCTAAACTAGCTTTATCTTTGTCTACTAAATTAAACTTCGCCACCATTTCATCTAAATTCGGTTGGTTGATACTTTCAAGTTTATTATCCTTAAATAGCCGTAGATTCTTTATGGGGCTGGATAGCAGAGTTGAAATTGAAGCGTGTATCAGATCTTTACTGTTACTGAACAGCTTTATAGGGCAAAACGAAGTTCGTAAACCTTTTAAATCCTTGTGCAAGCAAAACCTACAAACCTTGGTCTTGACATCCTTCTTCACGTACTTGGAAGCTGGCAAGTATCCCCACTTGGGTTTCAACTCGAAGCTGTAACTAAAGCTACCGTCATCATTGAAGGTGTTGATAACATTCTCAGTTAAAAGTATGTATTCTGTGTTGACATCGATTAATTTGCCTCTTCTAGCTTCAGGTCTAGAGCTTAATATCGAGTTGTTGAGCTCAGCTAAAAACCTCCTTTCTGCCTTTATTAACTGCTGCTTTACCAAATATTTATGTGGGACCAGTTGCTCTATTATTTCTTTGTAGAAAGCGTCGTTCTCTTGGTAAGTTGAAGTTAAGCTATCATCCTTTGGTACCCGTAATACGAAATTTTTTAGATTGATGTCGGTGCCTACATACTTGACTATTATATTCGCATTCCCTTCATTCAGGTACTTCCAATCTTCAACTCTTAACGGATTTAATTTTCTTACTAACTCTTCCATTGGGAAATAGGAAAGGATTTGAATGTTGTTGGAGCTTAGATGGATAATTTCCTGCCATCTTTACTTTACAATAGCGAACAAACAATCGTATTGAACAGAAACACGTCACCGATTCCAAACCTATTCAAGTTGACACTTAGTTTTGCTTGATAGTCTAAAATAGATTTATAGTACTCAATTATATCAAAAACATGGTTAGTTAATAGCAACACTACAGATATTTAATTAGTTGTAGCTATTTTTCACTATAAAGTATAGTATAGCTATTGACAATGTGATAAGCATATCATTGAACTCAGAGCACAGGTATATAATGGAAATTACTTTAGAAAAGCTATATAGATTTAGTGAGCAACAAAGCTAGAGATAAAAATCGTATACAGTTTAGTAAACTAACTTTAAATGGCTTTAATCCTTAAGTTTCTTATAAATCTACTTGCACCGTTAATTGTTTATTTCATATTTATCTTCAGTTTAAACTATGTACATCGCTCACCAACAAGTAAAGGCCCTAACGCATTTACTTATAATCGATTGATACTATAAAGTACGATGTAGGTATACTTTATGATAGTGCTTTCGACATACGTATACTATTGCATAGTTTAAAAATGTATACTAATTCTTAACGAATACCACTTACTTTGCTGTATCAAACGAAGTATTTCTGGCCAAAGCACAGCTAAATCAAACAGAAGTACTATAAACTCAAGTCAAAAGTGGCATTCTCTTCATCCTTCCGTTGTAAAACCATGTGCTGAAAATGAAAGATAGCTTAGTCGATTTTATCGAGTGGTTAACAGTAGCATATTTGCAGATATTAAGCTGACTTAAAGTAGTATATACAGAGAAAGACCATGCTCTTTTACAAAAAGGAGTTGGATCAGCTTGAAACAAAGTTAAAGAACATCTATCTAGATCTAATTCCACCCGTTGAAGAAGTAGAGAATTTAAAGGAAAGAATCAAGATCATGCTTCTCAAATTTACCTATAAAGAGGATGAGTGTGTTATATTATAGAGTATAATCCTTAACCACAAGCCTAACTATACATTTTTAATTGAAAGCTTCGGTTTTAATGTTGGTTAGGTTCTATGGCATCCTGGATGTAAATAGCTTTAAGAATCGGATAGTATAAGGCCCATGGGTACTACCGCATATGTATTTTGCTGCTCCTAAAAACGAAAGTTAGTGCTGTTCAATAAATTATATATTTCAAGTATATACTAATGTGTGTTTGTAGTATCTTTGCAATTTACAAGAAGCTTGGGATATCTACTAACTATTTTTGTTGAAAAATAATGACTGTCGACATATATTTGGGAAAGTGTAAATTGTATAAAAACATTTTAAATATGTTCGATTATAAGATATTTTATATTTGAATTTCTAAGATGTTGGCAATAAATGTGTATACCTTTACAAAACTTTATTGCTCAAGTCCAGGAATGAACAGCACAATTTCAGAGCATACCAGGAGCGCTATTTTAGAACGGTGCTTCAACTTTATTGAAAGGATGTCCCTAAACCTCAATATGAACTCCAAGTTGGTATATTTTTGAGAGCAGATTTTTAAAACCAAAATATTTATTTAGAATAAGACATAAGGTAAAGAATAACTATTTTAAATATTTTTCAAAGTACCTAGAGGTTGGAATGAGAAGGTGGGAGATAGATCTTCCTAAACAATACTTTTATTCCCAGACAACAAAAAAGGCTATCAGGCAGCAGCGGGTCAAGGTCTAGTCAAGAGGTGGCTTCTTCTGTAAGTCAATCCTTCATATACTGGGTACTAAAGTCTTTCAAATGATGGGAAAAAAAATTAAAGTATTAAGAGCGATCTTAGTTAAAAAAACATCAGAATCATTTCGAAGCTTATTACAAAGGTTTAGGATTCACAGTTTGTGGATGAACATAAGCGTATCTGTAAAAATAGCAGCATTAAAAGATCCTGATACCCAAGATATCCACAATATCTCATTAAAAAGTTGTAAAAAGTTAGAGAAATGAGTGGCCTGGGATTATGTAGAAAAGAGGATTGTCCATCCTATAGCTTGTTGGAGAGTTGAACATTTAAAGTGTCTGGATTAGCGAGTCTACTGGGGCCGAACATCAAATACATCTCTTGAACTTGCTGAGTCAGTGAATTCTTAACAAGAATAGTTTCAACCTTAGTTTTCCTATTGTCAAGCCTATAATAGATTTCTGGGACTTCACCTACAAAAATAAACTGGTAGTAATATTTTACCAACATTATATATATGTATATCTCATATTTTATCCTTATCACCTACAAAACTAGTAGTAACCAATATATATTAGATGATTTTACCTATAAAAATCCCAACCAGCTTCTTACGCTCAGTAGGATCTATCCAATTTAAAGTTGTCCTAATATTTACAATTTTTTGCCAGATACACAACATGTGGACAACAGATGGAAAGATAATCTTAATTGCAGAGGAGAACTGGGTATTAGCATCTGTTAAGATTGTCTTTAATGGAACTTGTGACTTTATATGCTGCTCTAAAGACGTTTATAAGGCCTGCAAGATAGTAACATAAGCGTCTCGGGCCTCATTATTCATGATGGTGTAGGTAACTGGAACCGTTTTCATATGCGTAGACTTTACAGAAAAGGTAGGGACGGAGAAATCATATTTCAAAGTTTAATGGGTGTAATCTGTTATCAAAACATCTGAAATCTCTGTCTTCAATAGCACAGGCTGAGAGGTGTTTGATCAGAACAAACACTTGGGTCCTTGGAGATCTGGTGACAGGCTAAAAGTTGCCATTCTTGCGTAATAGCTCTTTCATTGCATGGCTTTGAATTTCAGAAAGTTTTGGGACTAAACTATAGTGAGATGTTGGATATAACAAAGGTTTTTAATTAAAGTCGGATCGTGAATCACAAACTAGTACTTGTTGGATACTAATTTGATGACTGTCGAAACTGAGCACTCTTCTAAATGATACTCAATAACCTCTTGGAGGATATTGCCAGATATTTTTGATATTGGATCATGGGAATACTTTATGTTGTTAGTAGCGAAAATTGTTTGAGCGTTGTTGGTATAATCAACCTGAATAGTGATGATGATGGCTGGACATTTTTCAGTTCGCTTCAGTAGTTTCTTGGGATTATTCGTCTTTTTGAGGCTTTTGGTTCGTTTAGCTGTTGAATTATCCAAGGGGTTGTATTCGTATATCTTATGTTGGTCACATTTATAGCAGTGGTAGCCAACATGCTTTCCTTTCACAGGGTTGGTATAGCTAGTACGAACAAATGTAAAATCTGAGTTTTGATTTAGAACAGCTATTGCATTTACTACATCGTGAAGAGAGTAAAACGAACTATGTAGTTCCAAGGCACTAAAAACTATTACTATATAATAGAAATAGAAATACCTTTAAAATTTTCTATCAACTTCATTTTCATTAGACTCTACAGTCTCGTTCACTTTTTCAATCTCATCTAAACCGCTATAAAACTTATCTTTATTATAGTTGATTTTGAGTTTTGTTGGGTACTTAATTCGTCTTCACCAAAATCGCTTGGAATTAATTCTTCTAGCTCTTTTGAGGTTGGGTTTTGAATAGAAGAGGCCAGATGTTTAATATTGGTGGTGGAAGCCGAATTAAAAGGTTGGATTTGATTGTTTTGGTAAAAAATTGACTTTTGTGGTGGATGGCTAGATGGTCCTTGGACAAGTGGAGTGCTATTTGAACTGATTTGCTCATATGTTTCCAATGAGGAGAAAGACTTTTCAAGTCACTAACAACTGACTTGGGGACAAAGAATTTAGGCATCTCAAGGTATAGCAATGAGAAATCTATACTATTGCTATCAATTATCTGAGAAAACCCTCTTGCCGATCTTACAAAGCTAGCTAGCTTATTGGAAGCAAGTATAAATTTATCTAAATCGATTATCATAGCTAAAATTCAATAAAAGCATTAATATATTGATACTATTCATAAAAAAGTAACATATACTAAAGTTATCCTTTAATATCACACTATTTCAAATGAAGAAGTGATGTAAGATTTATATATCCTAATAAACGTTTAATAGGTGGCTTGATATATAACCTACCTTAGTATAAACGTTAGAATCAACGAATCGAGTTTAGCTATGTAAGTAATATTAGCAAAAATCTAGTTACCTTGTATATAGACAGGCGTTAATAGCTTGAATTGAATCTAATTTGCAGCTCATAGTTTATATGTTTTATTGTTCTGTAGATCTGTATATATAAAATAGAGAAGACTTTAGTATTGCTTTGGCAGAATGGAAATATGACCCAAGAAAAATGTGGATACTCTGGACGCTCCTATTTGCTAGAGCAATCCTAAATCACATACAATATCCCTAATAAATTTCTACAAATTTATAAATCCTACGATACTGAGACTATTATTCCAAATGTGAAATAGTAAAGTATATAACAATCAATAACCATAGAGAATAAGTTATTTTCTGTTTTAGATTTGGAAAATCTGCTTCCTTGATTTAATAATAGATTTGAATATTAGCGAAAAGCTCAATGTAGGTATATAAAGTGAGGAAGTGTATAAAGTTTCTCCCGCTTCACTTCATACTTTGTCTAAATTGTTAATGTAATAAAAGCTATGAAGTTCTCAATCCTTTATCTTTTGCTTTTGGCCTTGAGCAGTATAAATGCCGTTCAGAGCATCGAATCTTCGACCTGCCCCGGTGCCGTCTGTATCTTTCCAATTGATGGTACTGAATTCTTGACCGGTGCCAAGTTTGACATACGTCTAAAAATCCACGAGGAGACGAAGGGTGCTAAAGCCAACAGTGAATTTTCAATTACTGTAGTTAAGATCGGTAAGTATGGTAAGAAAGATCCACCCGTCCAGTTGAACGAATTCTTTCAATCTTTAAACACATCTCCCCAGCTGGAACGCCAGGACTTTAAGCACACCAAGGGTGCCACCGACTACTACAAATCTTTGAACGGAGCCAAATCCGCTTCCAATGTCGTTGTCGATCCCAACAATCACTTTAAACCCGTCGATGGCGATGAATCTGTACCTAAGCAGGTCGACGTTATCTCTAAGATCTGGCGTAACGTTCACTTCATCGAGCATGGTGACTACATCATCACCGTCCATTACAACAACGGTAAAGAACATAAAGTTAAATGGATGGTACGTCCTGCTTGGTGCAAGAGATTAGCCCATAACTCCATATTTTTCATCTCGGACGATACCACCATCGATAAGTTAGCCAGTGCCCGTGCCATGGTCCGTAAGCAGCGCAGTGGTAAGTTCAAGGTTAAATAACGTCAACTACATCAGTCACATCTTGTAAAGAAATCAAAAAACATGGTGATTGCTTCTCAAATTTCTAATAGCTCCTTCAAAATTATATATAGATAAAATGAAGACAGTCTGCTCTAAATTTATATTTATAATCAATAAATTAAGTTTAATGAGAACAAAAATTGGCTGAGTATGAAAATCTTATACCTGGTTTGCTAAAATATAGATGACCTTTTTATTCTTTAATTTGGGATCAAATGTAAACTAGGTAATCAAGATGAGCTACATCTTACTAACCATCTAAACTAGATT
Source organism: Capillidium heterosporum (assembly GCA_016630905.1). Classification (NCBI taxonomy): domain Eukaryota; kingdom Fungi; phylum Entomophthoromycota; class Entomophthoromycetes; order Entomophthorales; family Capillidiaceae; genus Capillidium; species Capillidium heterosporum. The sequence continues at coordinate 1,228,636 of WBMQ01000006.1, forward strand.
TGACCAGCCTCATTTAAACTCATTTTCCTGATGAGACTTCTGTCGATGAGCACGATACCATCTGTAAGGCCTTAAAGACTAGGAAGACCACTTCACCGCTACATGCCTCATCGTGAAAGGTCAGCTTGGATTCCGTGCCCATCTTATCACTCATCGTCGGTTCCTTACCAGTTTATTCAGACCATGTATACTATCCCTACAAGGTTGTATCCTCGCTAGCATTTACCATAAATGATTACCTTGAGCTCATTTCCGAGTTATTTAACTTTGCTGAGGCGACTGCTTGCTTTACAAAGCCGTTTTCAACTTAACAGATTCCTTTGCCATCGCTCTATCAAGGCTAGTAATGACTTCTAAGAATCTACCTATTTTTGAAGGGTAATTGAACATATGCATTGCCTGTGATTCCTGGACTAGTGTTAATAATCCCTTCATTTACATAAGGCTACTGAGTCTCTATTCATTTAGCCTTGTCATTGAGTACTACGTTTATGAGTTCTAGGGAATGAAGATATAGGAAACTTGTCTTTGCCGCTAAGGAAGTTAGCAACTGAGGCCATATCCTCAGTTATTCTTAAACTAGTATTAGTTTTGATATTTTTTGTTTATGTAGTTGACTTTATTGTACCCTCTTCATTGGTCGATTTAGTTAGCTATCAACATAAAATGTATTATGTAAGCTTAGAGCTTCTATAGCATGACTACATTATTTTTGTAACCTTCATATAGATCTCTTAATCAGCTTGAGCTAGTTATCTTCCGCACTCTTAAAGACAGAGTTGAATTTAAAATTGGATTTATTCAAGACTCTTCTCACCTTGTATTACTATAATAAACTTTATTTAATCTGCTAGCATCTTATTTTAAAGTACCTTTAAAATAGACAACTTATAATTATTAGAGCTTGCTTTATAGAATCGTTGAATGATAAAAAGCAAGCGCACTATTTATCATCTCCTTTTCTCTTTATAAATAAGAGTGCAAGATATAAAAAACAAATATTAGCATATATAAATATAAAGTAAAGCTCTTTATTATACTTACTAAATCCACTACATCTTAACTTCTTTAGCCTTAGTATTTATATATTTTGCTTTCGACTTATTCCATTTGGGCACTACATTTTATGCCTCCTTTTCAACAAAAACTTGGCTACTTCCTTATCTGCAAAACTATTCATAAGTTTGGTAAGTTCCTTCACCTAGTCAACATATATCCTTTGCACTATATCATAAAGCGTCTTCTTTGATATATTAACTACTTCTGGTTTAACTTCATGGCTGGTAGTATCGCTTTTAACCCAATCTACAATATCTAATGCAATTTCTTTGGTATTTATCAACTTACAATCGATTTTCTGATACTGAGAAACTAAAGTTAAAATTAAAAATTCCTCTACATGTTGATAAACCGCCATCTTATGTCTACAAGGTATGCCTGTTTAGGAGCAAAATAAAAAGTGCAAATGTCACTAACTATTTCAGTACGTCCAGACTCAATATCTAATAGCAACATTAGCAATATGATATTTAAGAAACTTTGAATATTTATCAACAAAAATACTATAGGCAAAATTGCTTCTGTAGTATAAACCCCATCATTAAAATGGTGTTCCATTGGATGCTGGGCTTGTACCTTTGAAATTGCCTTTTTGGATGCCACCTGTTCAGCTTCATTGCCTTCCTGCACTAATCCCCTTATAACTAATAGCAAATCTTTACCTAAAATATGTTTGTTTCGTTTGTGATTCGCTTCGACTCGTTAGGTAATTGTAATCCTCATACTGAATTCGTCTTTTAGATAGCAGTAGTAAAATTCATCCTTTTTACGAAATAGTAACCTTACATAGCTAATGGTCCTTTCCTTCACATCATACTTTTTGAAGAGGTTGCTGAGTTCATCTAAACTATCCTTACTTCTTGCTTGGATAATCTTATAAATGTTGATGATAAATTTTATTATCTAATTGCTTCCCAAGGTTCCGTTTAAAGTTCAAAGTAATATGGCACATACAAAAAATATGACAACTACTTGGAATAGCGATTTTAATTACATCAATATAGCTTGCATCAGAATCTGTAAATGCTATCTTAGGAGGGTGTTTATAGGCAGTAAGAAATGGGCAAAGCATTTCAACAGCAGTTTTCAATCTCTCATTAATAACAAAGGCGGACCCGAATGAAACTGTATTCCTATGTTCATCTATACCAATAAACGAAAGGAAAGGTAAGATAAGGCTGTTAGTATTGAACGTACTATCAAACATTAATATATCTCCAAATTTCTTAAAGCTATCTATTTACATTTCTATCGCCCAGAAGCATGAAGTAAATGGTCTATCATTATCATTGAAAACAAATTGAGCCTTAAGTTGAAATGTCTTTAAATCTTCAAGAGCTTCCTTTAGCTTGTCACACTGCACTCGATTTTCTTCTTGGTAATATTGCGTTATAAAGCGTTGAATATCTGACTTTGTCCAAGTAATCTTATGTTTAGAAACTTGCAAGAGTTTGTAAATGTCATTGGCAGTGAAAATCATCCCATAATACTTAATACTATCGCCCTTTAGATGGTTTGATATACCTCTAAATTTAGCACTACTCATCTGATATACCTTTAATACTGATGCACAGTCATTATCTAACTTGAACTTATTCACTTTAAATGTGCTTTTCCCTCTTCCACAATGGCCAATGTTGCTTTTAAACCCAGAGTAGGTGGGCTCGTTGATTTCAGCTGCTTCAAAGACTGGATTCTCCAATATGAACACTTTAAGATATACCCAGTAATTGTGTTATCACTTACCTTCATTCTGCATCCACTAACTAAATATATTCTTTCTCTTTAGCTTTTTCCAGTAGACAATTATATAGATCATCTAATTCTTGAAATTCCAAATTGCTTAAAATTTCAGAGGTAAAGATATTTGTTTCTTGATTTTTTAACAGACCATCTCCAGTATCCTCAGTCAAATTGACTCCTTCTACTGGTATGCAGTTTAACTCTAAATGTGTAGTTTTATCTCAGGCATTGTTATTCAAGTTGTTGGTTAGTGTTGAAGAGTAGAATGAAGATATCTGAGTTATCTTCACTCGATTATATTTAATCAGGTTGACAACTACCATTGATAAGCCATTACAATTCAGCTTAGGCGAACTATCTTGAATATGCTCTACTAATTTGGTTTTCTCCGTTTGTAGATTATTAAAGGCCATTTGAGTAAAGTAGGTTGGAATCAAAGCATTGTATTTAATATCTGTAGCTTTATCTTGAAATATCTATAGATTCCAGTCAAAGTTCGCCATTTTTACTCTGGAAATACAAACGGAAACATTCTAAATTAGAAAAGAACCTGCTTTTTCTTTGAAAAGCATGGGAATACTTTTCAAACACTCTGATAAGGAATACTGGATTTGCAAAAATTTTACTAGGAATTGAAAGTGTGGCATGACGTAAACTTATTTGTATAGAAAAGTGGCAAGAATCTGAAATTGATACTTTATTCAAGAAGGATGCCAAGAGAGATAATAACGATACAGACCGGGCAATGCGGGAACCAAAGTAACTACCTACAATAATAAACTTTTGCATTAATCTATCAAAGTTGGACAGGTGTTTTGGGAACAACTCTGTGCCGAACATGGCATAAACAAGGATGGTAGATTAGAACCGTTTGTAAATGAAGCAGCTGGCGATAGAAAGGATGTATTCTTTTATCAAGTAATTCCTTTTTTCTTCAAAACCTTATCTTTGGCGATGTAGGCTGATGATGAACATTATATACCACGAGCTATTTTAGTCGATTTAGAACCTAGAGTAATCCAATCCATTACCAATTCGGCTTACTCCAAACTGTACAACCCGGAAAATCTGTATGTAGCCAGTGATGGCGGCGGGGCTGGTAACAACTGGGCCAAAGGGTACTCCTGTGGGGCAAACATTTTGGAAAGTTTTCTGGATATGGTTGATAGGGAAGTTGATGGTTCGGATTCATTAGAAGTAATTAATTCATTTATCATCTTAATAATAATGTATTTTTAGGGGTTTATGCTGTTACATTCGATAGCAGGAGGCACTGGTTCTGGCCTAGGTTCCTTCTTCCTAGAATCACTGAACGATCGCTATCCCAAAAAGTTAATTCAAACCTACTCTGTATTCCCCAACAGTGAAAAATCGAGTGATGTAGTTGTACAACCTTATAACTCGTTATTATCGTTGAAACGACTTACTCAAAACGCGGACTCTGTTGTAAGTATACCTTTTAATTTACTTTGCTGATAGTTTCAATTAGGTGGTAGTCGATAACGGAGCTTTAGATAGGATAGCAGTCGATAGGCTGCATATACAGACGCCCACCTTTGCTCAAACGAATCACCTAGTTTCAACTGTTATGTCGGCTTCTACTACTACTTTGAGGTACCCAGGCTATATGAATAACGATTTAGTGGGCTTAATCGCGTCTTTGATCCCAACTCCCAAATGCCATTACCTTATGACATCTTATACCCCCTTTGTTGCTGATGGTGTTGAACCAGTATCATTTATATTTATATTTGAAACTAATTTTGTATTGTATAGTCGGTACGCAAAACCACAGTATTAGATGTAATGCGCAGATTGCTGCAGCCCTCCAACAAGATGGTATCCACCCAACCGACCAAAAAATCCTGTTATATCTCAGTACTCAATATTATTCAAGGCGAAGCCGATCCTACTGAAGTAATATACATAGTAACATCTATATTTACAGTAAAAATCAGGTGCACAAGTCTTTACTAAGGATTCGAGAACGTAGACTGGCACCCTTCATACCCTGGGGTCCTGCTTCCATACAAGTAGCTTTAACTAGGAAATCACCGTACGTCCAAACTTCCCACCGAGTTTCTGGATTGATGTTGGCCAACCACACCTCTATAACGACTGTAATTGATTTACACTACAGTATTTTACTAATGCTTTGCAACGTAGCTATTCAAAAGGACTTTAGAGCAGTACAATCGACTTATATCTAGGAAAGCCTACGTAGACCAGTATCGTAAATTCCCCATGTTCGAGGATGGTTTAGATGAATTCGATAGCTCAAAGTATTTTATTGGGCATCTTCATGTACTGATCATTTATATAGAGAGGTTGTTCAAGATCTTATGGATGAGTACAAGGCATGCGAGTCGGCTGACTACATCAATATGGTAAGTGACCTCTATTGATGAATGCGTTCTTATACTTTTGATAGGATTCCTCGAACGTCAACCGGAATCGTCCTATCAGTTTGAATCCCAACGACTTTAAAAGTTTTGATCCTAATTTCGCTAGACCCCCCAATTCCTTCTCGTAATAACAAATACTATTTATACTGGCTATAGGTTAAACTCTCTTATCGTAGATATAGTTTTTATACCAATTTGAAAGATAAAGTTTTTGCTATTGCACTTGTTATATACCTCGATTCTTTTAAAACTTATAATGTAGTTTTGTTTAAATTGCTTATATATACGAGACGTTTATATTAGTTTCTAGATGTGAGTCCCAGCTATAATGGGGCAAAGGCAAGGTTTGATTTAAAAAGGTAGCTAAGTTGGCACTGATCGAGATATAGATATGAACATATGGAAAAGTCAAACTGGAATCATAATACGCCTAAAATATAAGTCCCAAAGTAGGTTGCTAAAACTTCAAGCTAAAAGGTAATAGTTGTAATCATCCAAAAATACCTAAATCTAGCCAATATTGTAACTAGATAGATGATATAAAGTTGAATCTTATCATTTACACCAACGTTTAAAAACTTGAAGAACTCGGGTCTAATATTGGAAATTTAAGTCTAATAGATAAAATATAGAATGTTAGATGGCAAAAAATATGGACGATATAATTATTATTTCTTGATATTCTAATGGCTTACTATTTGTAATTTTGATATTTATAATTCAAGCTTCTTTATTATCTTTATTGCTTTTACCAAGCTATAACGGAGTTTTTTGACTTGATTAATATCCCTGGGTACTTTCTGAAGATACTTAGATGTTTAATTTTAGAGCCAAACTGGGAAACTATACTGGATTGCAAGGTGTCAACTAAATCTATTTCTTATCTGCACTTTACTGGTTATCATAATACTATTTCTATAAAGGCACGTTCTCAAAGAAATGTGAAGCATAGTTATAAATGCAAATAGTTTTGAAAATCCTTTTCAAGCCCATAAGAAAAGTTTTGTTAACACCTGGACGCTAAATACGCCCCAATGTGTGGTAACTTAAGTATATTCTATTTATATACAAATGTGAGATGAATATCACATTCTTGCCTTCGATAATGCCACCGTTGCCAACCACATTTGAAGGTGTATAAAACTCCAGATGCGTATTATCGTGCATGGTGCTACCTATATGGCGTTATATTCATTCAAACTATAGAATATATCTACATTAGAGGCGTGCCGCAATCTAAAAAGAAGTTACGAAATTTCCTTAAAATACGAAAGTCTTTTGAAATAGCAAAATTACTTGTACTTTTTCAAAATAGTGAAAGATCCAAGTGAAGATTCCTATTACTTTTATTATTAGAATGTAGACATAAGTTATTACAATCTTCATCAATGACAAACTTTACACTTCACCACCCACTTGCTACCTTAAACCTATCTTACTTCATTAATATAATATCTTTTACATGTAGTTCCTTAAATTTGTTAACTTGATACAGATAAATCTATATTCTCAAGTGTCCAAGTGCTTTTGCAAGTAAACTCTTGTATACGTTTCATATTGAACTGAGACTTGAGCTCGCCTTTTACTACATTTTGTACTTGCCTCGCATCAAACACTCTATATTCCAGCTTAAAAACAAAGTAAAGGAAATTATACATATAAAGTTAGTGAATGCTTCCACTATACTCCTGATTACTAAGTTAAATTAAATGGGAGGTATTTTTAACATTTACTAGGGAAAATCGAGTATGTTTAAACTAACTACCAACTTTAACAAGCTTGAAAATCGGTAATTTCCACGAGCATATTGGATTATAGCTAAATTTTCTAAAAGGCTATCTTATATCACATAGTTGCAAGTGTAATGGTTATAACATAAATAGGTGCATCAAAAGGGTTACGTACTTTGGTATAAGGATCATGCATCGATATCGATAAAGACAATTTGTTTCAATATAAGTTTTGAATAATCTGTATTTTACTTTGATCTTGGAGTAAAAGTGTTTAGGAATGTAGAACAGCTTACTCAAGTTGCTTAAAGCTTTTTCATTAACTTGTATAGAACTATAAGCTGGAGGGGATTTACTAAAAGTGAACCCCTTCACCAACATATACATAAATGAATTCATGATACTTTTATATAGACGGAGTGGAAAATTTTGTAACTTTAGAGTTAAAAGTAATTTGGGGGTTGGGGCTGGGGGAGTATGGGAGTATTTTATCAACCCCGCAAAGTTGATATACAAAATTAAATTATAAGTTGGGAATTTTAGACTAGTGTTAGTAAGGGTGTGGGCGCCTTCAATTTTTTTATATAGTGCATGTTCTTAAATACTAAAATAGGTTTGCTGGCTTGGAGTTCATATTAGAAGTATGGAGGACTAGCTCATCTAGACTTCAAAAACTTATTGATTATACTAATAAAAGATTTGCATTGGTGTTCAAAATATTAAACCAGTGGCTGGGCTTTGGGTGGTGTAGGTAGGTGTAAGTGAAGTTTAGGAGAAGGATGTAGGCCGGTAATAAGCTTAGATGGCAGTAACTTTTTGCCACCAATATGATTGCCACCTGCATCCCCTAAATGTTGGCAACGCTGGGAACTTTTGTGACAAAGTTGTGAAGTTGTCATAAATTTCATACTCTACACTGATCTGAATTATCGGCTCACTAACTTTATACAGATTTAAAGCCATTAGACTGATAATTCGAAACATATAAAATTTATATATTAAAAATATATCTAAATAGATTTACATGTCAGTGCAATCGTAGCCAAATGCTCTTATCAATTCCACCATCCAAGATTTTGCAAATATATACAAATCTACACGCTAGTGAGATCGCCAATCTAAACGACAAAATATCCACCTTCCTAACCTCGTTTCGAACAACCTAAACTTCCAAGTTCATAAAAAAGGTAGCGGACACTTGACATTTGAGGGGTTTTGTCTCGGTTAACGGGTCGCCCGTTTAGTGTTCTAGAAATTTTAGCCAACTACGTCACAAAAATACCATTTCCAGGCGGTAAAGCATCTAACAAAGAAAATAGCTTTGCAGTTGAACGTAGGTTGGAAAATACTAGTTTGTACATTTCAGGCTTTTTTAGGCTTAACATTACAATTGGGTGGATGAATGTAAAAGACCAACTTTTGGAAATTTGGATCGTCTACATATCCTCAATTGTTGACTGAGGAGTTGGTTTGTATGGCAAAATGCTAGTTAAAGCCTATTGAATATGCTTGTTGAGTAAAAACTTCAAGACAGTGACAACTCTTTCCTACCATTTATCCTTTATCCATCCTATGAAACTCCTACTTGGTTGGGGACTCCTAAATCAAACGATCTAAAGGTTGGTACTCGAACTTTTGAAATACAAATGAGCTTTGTTACGGTACATTCTATATCTAGCTAACCGATACTCAGTAGTCAACATATCTACCCTACATATGAAATCATTTTTCGTATGAAATTAAGAAAGTGTACAAAGTAGGTTAGTTTTATTAGTCCTGTACTCCGTAGATAAAGGGCTGTAGAACTTAGGAATCGGATACCTGCTCAAGTTCCCCGTCGCTCCGGTAAGGATTCATCACCAATAGTCCGTCTTCATGCACCACTTTTATTTTTTATTAATAGTTGTAGGTAACAAAGTATACTAAAAAAGGATGCTATAGTTGATGGTATCTTGGATGCTATTAAAAGGGGATTTAAGGTTTGCAAAGAAAACATATCTAAAGTATCGAAACTTTATTTCAATTTAAAGTATACTTTACCTAGATTTCCATCCTAAAGATATTCGAAGGTTTTTCATATTAGAAATACATTTTCGACATTGTATAAAATAAGGCTTAAGCAAAAATCAAACATATATTGATATTTAGATGATATTTCCTTGTTTATCAGTAGAAATTCAAACGTAGACTCACGTGGGATAGATCTATAATATAATTAATCGAAAGTTTCAGATATTTCTATCGATATACGAAATAGAGCAATTGTATTTCTAACAGCCACTGTCGTATGGTTTTGTTGATCTTATTGTACATTGCCATACATGGGTTTACTATGGCCATATTTGGTGAAGATTTCCATGTCAATAAAGTGGTTGCTATCTGGGTTTTACAAAGTCAAGGAAGTGAATCAACTAAAAATACGTATATTCATATATTGCAACATGTGTAAAGCTACTACCGCTTATTATAAACATGTTTTTTCGGTATACTTTTATCGAGCTATAAATTTTGGTGATAGCCACCCGAAAAATGTTCCATCAACCTTTGTAATTTAAACTAAGCTAACATTTGTATTGTTCGATATCAACATGTTCTAGATTACAGGGTTGGGTATAGGTATTGAGTTTTGGTATACGAGTAACAAACTTTTAGCCAGTCGATATGTTCGAGTTATACCCAACCGATAAGTTAGTTCCAGAAATCCTATATAGACATATATGTCCGAAGATAGAACACCAAACTAATTTATATAGGAAAGTAAATATACATTTAAATTGGGGAATAGCTTTAAAGGGTAAAATTCAAATCCTAAACAGCTATTTTATGTAATGTGTCGGTATTAATTTAGCAAGCTATTCAGATTCGTATGTTGTTCTTCCGAACTAATAGCTTTGATGAATGCCTATTCGAAAGGTTATGCTCGTATACTGGCTAAACGAAGTCCACATACTTGGCTTAGGCAGGGGCTTAGTCGAATTGGATAAGCTGGTTTTTATATTAATGTAATCTATTGTACATACTTTGTTCGTATCCACTTTCATTTGTATATTATAAATCACAGTATCGATATGGATATGTGCCATTAGCATGCTATTTGCTTTGAGGTGTAGATAAATTATACACGGTACATTGGATTCAAAACGATATATATATAAGTGGGTGTTGGCATTAAACATTATCTAACACCTAATGGATATAGGGTATAGTTTGAATAACAACTTTGATGGGTACATTTGCTTTAGACTAAGGATGAACTTTTTGGTGTGTATTCGAGTTGTGGATTACTTTCTATCATAATGTCTTACTACTATCAGCGATTGAAAACTATATCTACATTTGAATAGTAGTTAGAGCTTACTTGAATAAATAGACTGCTTCCTAATACTTTTGTTATTATTAGTTTAGGATAATTGAATCTAGTTGCCAAGTATATGCAAAAGCAATTGAGATTTTGGTCTCTATTAATAAAACTATCGACTCCCAAAGCTCAAAGTTTATATTTCTAAGCAGGAAATGGATTCAATGTATGGCACGTTTTCAAGTAGAAAGATATCTTAACTGGTAAGGGATGTGCTCTTTATAGGGTAGAATCAATATAGTTCATTATGAAGTGGATGCTTAAAAGGCAAGATATATAAGCTAATTAATTTCCCAACTAATAAAATTTCTAATTTGAGCTACACATCAGTCTATCCCTTGCTTGCCAAATATTGATCGTCCATGTCGGTCAATTAATCGATAATTGACAAACTTTTCATAAATTCGGTGCAACACTCAACAGTACACAGGGATCGTGATAGGAAGCCCGGAATTAACTTGAATGTAAAACTATGAGTAAAGTAGCTATGAAAACCCATTTTATGACTAAAGCCTACACTACAACCCTGTTACAAAAGATGCTAAATAAGCATTCCATATTAAACTGAGAATTACTTCTTAGATATATCTTAACTTTATATAGTTAAGCATCGGCAAAACATACAAGGAAAATTTATATCATAAGAAGGGTCGATATCTATTAGTGCAGCGTTTTATACAAGCGTATTCAGTCGATCAATGAGGCTTAAATTTCAAACCTACCCAGAATCTAAATATAAAGTAAAACCATTAAGGGAAGTGGATAGGTAAAGGAAGTGAAACCGATGTTTCCTTAACAGAATTCAGACCCTTTTCACAAATTTGCGAAACAGGACTTTGAGCCATCCCAATCAGATTTATTTGCATCCCCATGGCAATTACCATTTCCACCTATCGAACTAATAAATTGGCTCTTTCTCCAACTTTTCCAAATTGAGCGTTGCTACTTTTCTACGATTTGGGTCAGTCCCAATTTGAACTTGTGCTCAATTTAAAATCCAAGCATCACAAACCCTTATAAAGCTCGGCTTGACCTCTTACATTTTTGTTTTTCTAATCGCTACACAAATTCCACCAGCTGAGGATTAGTTTGTAAATATTGAAACCGAGTGTCACAAACCTTTAAATATTATTAGACCTCTGGCAGCGCCGACTTAATTTAGTACTTATATATAACCACTCTACTGTTTTGCTTCTACTTTCACCTTTCAATTCAATATCGAATCGAATTTATACTGTATCGACTACAGACCACCATCTAACCGACAACCTGTATAGTAGCAACCATGTCCCAAGTACCATCGATATCAAGTATGCTAAACACCCAGATGAGCTTCTCGCCAAGCATCAAATCTACCTTCTCTTCCGACCTGGAGACGGATAAACGAGATAGGAAAACCTTGGACGACATGTCACTTAATAGCTATAGGAAATTAAGCATCGATTCCGAGCTTTTCTTTTCAACAGTACTTGATAATAAGCCGGAAGAGGAAAAAGTCCCTGAAAATCTCGATCAGTGGCAGCCCATAACTTCCCTAAGGCATACCGCCCATCAGATTATGATCCGAAACATGGTCCAGAACTCGCCGCGCCGTAACTCTTCCCTGAAACCCAAGTCAGTAACCAAAAACTCCAACTTCCGCGTCTCTACGTCGTCATCCTTTTCCACCGAATCCGAGCTCTCCACCATCTCATCGGACTCCATGCACAGTCAAACACCTGGAAGCCCATTGTCCTCTGATTTCTTCACTGAGCTGTACGACTCCCTAACTCCTGTAAAATACGATACTGTGCCGCGACAAAAGCCTGTAAATCGGGAAAGGACACAGTCTCAACACTACAACACATTCTCATCGAACTTGGATTCACCAGTACTGTCCGATACATCCAACAACCGACAACGAGCCTCCTCTGTATTTACACCTGGTTCTGACTCTCCCCAATCGGACTTGAGTACCCACAACTCCAAGACGGCGATCCAATCTAGCCTCAAAGTAGCAAAACTACTGGGAATTGACCAAATGGCCAACTCGTCAAACACCACTTTAGCCGTAAAGCAAAGTATTCCATCTAGATCTTCGATCTCATCGAGAACCTCCGACACCATCCCCGAAAATATGCTGGTATCGAAGCGATCCTCGTTAAATCCGATCCAGATAAGGAATATGGTCGATAACAAACTAAAGTCTCTACGACGAGCATCTCGAGCCAATTTACCGATAGACCTAAGTAAGGAGACCTCTTTGAAGAGCGTCACCAAAAAGAACAGTGCTAGCATCTTTGGCTTCATCGAGATCCATAAGGAATCCTCCAGCATTATCAAGAAGAACCCATGGAGGACAAAGTACTTTGTTCTCAACGAGAGTACGTTGTACCGATTTGACGATAACCATCCCACTTCGGTGACGTCAATCAAGCTCAAGATATCTTCAGCCACCATCATTTGCGTTTCCGACCAGTTCCCAGGCGACAAGTGGGTCTTAGAAGTTGGTGACTCGCACTGCACTTGGTATCTTAGGTTCCACAACAAGAACGACTTGTCGTTATGGTTATCCACCCTCAAGCAGGCTTCCTCTTTAACCAAATACTCCAAAAAGAGTTTGCCGGTACCCCCTATCGACTTGGATTTAATGAACGAGGACGACAACTTGGGCGATTTAGTTGATCAGCTACCACAGCCCCCGACGAGAAAGTCTTATCATTCGGCACCAGTATCACCAGCCCCCAACACCAAAGTTATCTCGTCAACACCCATGCGCTTCTCCCAAAGTTTGAGTTCGGGGTCCAGCTACAAGGTATCCCCCGACTACTTCACCAAGTTCTCCAAGGGGAATAGTTTCCTCAACTTCCCGTCACTGGCTGAGGTTCCCGAACTTTAGCTCCTATAAAAATGTTTCAAGGTTGTCACGAACTAATAAATTTATATCTAATAGGATAGTCTGCATGTGTATATATTTACTATTGAAATAATAAGTGTCTCCATTGATAGTTAGCTTAGTTTGCTCTTCAATTTTATGAAAGTACGAAGCAATGTTTTAAATGTTGTATACTAAAGGATGCCAGCAGTTTGAACAAAACTATTCCACAATCCACCAAGTCGAATTCAACTACAGACCTTAAAGTGCACCTTGCAAGCCATTGAAACTTTTCAATTTTAGCACCATCAAAAGGCGGTACAACCTTTCCGTTAGGTCACCAACCTAAAGTTTTTAATAAAACTGAAGGGCGAACTTCTCGAGAATTGCCTACCATTACAAAATACCAATATTTAGGATACCACTCTTTTTTATTTTTAAAGAGGTATATTTTTGTAAAAGTGGGAGCTATTGATCGAGGGACCTCAGTAGTTACAATTTTTAGCGCACTTTCATCACCTACACATATTCGGTAGGTAGCTCCAACTAGCAAACTACTCATAAGTCGTAAATATTTTGGTGCTAGCATTTATAATGGAATAGGTTGTGCCAAAGAAGACCCTTTTAATTTCGTTCGTTTGGAAAATATATTTATCACAAAAGTGCTCTAGAACCACTATCCCATTAATAAAAATTACAATACGATGTAGAAAAGATAGGCTTTCCAAAATGTTGGAAGGATGTAGAGCAAGTTTTATAAATTTCGGAATTTCGAGGTGAAATCGATTAAGCTTTTCATAAAGTAAGTTTCTGAAACTTGTGATCTACAGCTTTTGCTGGAACAAAATATTGGCTGGTAAAGGCTTGAAGGGGATCGTCAGTTGAAATTACAGAATACTTTTATAGGTGACAAAGTAGATGATATATTTATAAAAGGTGAAGATGGGGTTATAGGAAAATACTAATTGCAGGTGGTTAGCAATTGTTGCAAACTTTTATAGCAAGTTTGATTGGGACTTGAGATTGTTGATTACAAAAAAGATGGCAGGGCGATAGGTAGATTCTGTGCTCTAGTTTAGCTCGACAACTATCATAAATCCAAGAAAGAGCAATCGATTTCTTTTCACATATGCCCACTACTCGGTCTCGGATTGACCCCATTCCTTCCGGAACACCTATTAGCTCTCTACTTGTTTAAGGGAGCTTTGCCTAGAGGATTGAATGGAAAGAGACAATTGAATGCAGCTAACTTGAGACGGAGTAGAATTACTTTTGAGCCTTGATTTATTGGAAAGATGGTTGTGTTGAAGCAGATAGGGTGTCAACTAGGCGTCTCCAACCAATCAAACTATCCAATAGAAATTAAAGTCAAAGAGGTGTAAGAGGTGAACCGATACTCCTTTGCTCTGAATGTTCATTCTGAAAATATGCCCAAAAGAGATGAAACTGGTGTACTAACTTTGTAATGCCTATAGTCTTTTAATCTAACTCAAAGGTGGATATGTCCAACTAAACATTCAACTCACAAGCTCCAAAGCTATTTATTAAAATTAAAATTTTGATAAACCTAATATAAATTTGTCTGGAATTTGGCAAGGTTGAATGATCTTTAAAAGGTATCTAATTTCATCTTGCTATAAACGATCTTATACCGTAGCTTCAAGTATCTCAATTTTTGTATGCTTCTTACTTGGAACAACCCCTATCGCTTCAAGGTTTTGAAACTTGAGAATTCAAAACAGGAATTTCAAAAAATAGCAAGTTTATAGTCAAATAAGAAATGTATAGATTTTCTATAGCTTAAATATACATCTAAGCACGCTATAAAAAGTTATAGCAGTCAAATGTATATCGAAAATAATAGCATTCAAAACTACGTTACGATAGACTCAACTTGGAAAATCTTAAACCGAAATAGATAGTTCCAAACCCAAGTCTCCAACAGGTTTATTAAATACAATATGCTAAACATGAAGACAGTAGAATTATAATAGTTGAAGGCATACTATAAAAGGCTAGACTAATTTACTACCTTGCAGGGTTTTAGAACTGCATATCATATTAGGTATCTGTGAGGATGTCTTACTTTACTATCAACCCTACGACCTGAACGGAATATCCAGCGATATATAATCAAGTTAACCGCCAGGCGACGAAAACATTTGGTATGCTCGATCTTCAACTACAACCTACTTCTTCTTGATAAACTGACTGAGATTCGGAGTCATACCGGCCTTACCTACCTTGGTAAATTCTCCTGATCCTCTGGGACCAGGTGTACTTGCTCGAGATCCTAAAATATACAATTAAGTCAGTTAAACTAAAATTAGAAACCTCGATTTAAAGCCCTGTTCAACGACGAGTCAGCCGGCGTCCGTTTCAACTTCATGAGACGCTTGGCAGCTGGTGTAAGGTTCCCGCGACCTGGCGTAGCTTGAAAGTTGGAAGGTAGATGGGAGAGGTGCCGCTTCTTTATAGCTTGGCGTGCTTTGATGGCTAGCCTATTGGTTAGGGTTTCCTGCTTGCTGGGTTCGGGTAGGTGGAACTGACGCCCTTGATTTTTGAAAGTTGGTGCTTTAGTTTACGGCTTTGGGATTGGGCAAATTAAAAAAGTACCTGGCGTAGCATCAATAGGTAAAGGTGTCGACTCAATAGTACCCCAGGTTAATGGTTGCTCCTTGAGGTCGAGTGGGTTGATACTTGGCGTCATTTCAAGTAGGTTGTAGTTTGGCTGGTTGTCGGTAACTAATTTGGTAGGAATGGTAAGTAAGAGAGCTTATGTATGTTAAAAAATACTGGGATGGCTGGTGGTAAATGTACTGGGGGTGTGGACTTTAGTTTCAAACTAAAATAGTAATTTGTTATTAGTAAATAATGCAAATATATTAAATTACTATGTCGTTGGGAATCCTAGTGTTACTATAGTCGATAGCCTTAGGCTTAGAGCGTAGGTACGACTCGGAAAGCTGTTGGGAGTCATGGTGGTCGGGTACGTACATCAAGCTATTTTTTGCTGTATACTTCCACTGATTGGTACCCTTGGCCTTGCGTTCTAACTTAACAAGTGCTTCAGTGCCGTTACCAAATTCGATCATCTCAGCCTTAGCTTTAGGCTCGATAAGCTTCTGGTCGTTGTACAGCCACTTCAACTTTTCACGCTTGACCTTTTCCGCCTTTGCTACCAGCTGGTTGAAGGAATGGTTATCTTCTGAAGTGTACTTTCGGAAGAATTGGTCGAGACTTAGGTCGGCGATATCAATTGGTGTGGTTTGGGGTTGGTAGGGTAAAGGTTCCAATAGCTGAAGGGAACGAAGTCGTGCCAGTTGGGGGAAGAAATCCCGTTCTATTATTTTGTCGATAGCTAGGGTGTAGGTATCCTCATCGAGCACTTGAATGTTGCTGCTACGAACAATTTCTTTTGTGCCTTTCTCGGGCTTCGTCCGAGTCAAGTTTAGTTTGTCTTTGTCCATATTTGTGGCTGGTAAAATTTGTTGGAGTGAGATTCAGTTCTTTGTAGAGCTTTGCAATTTTGAAACTATAAATCAAACTGAGCTGGAAGCAAGAATTTCAACTTTTAGCCAGCTAGTCAATTCCAGCAAAAAATTTGGAAGTTGTCAAGTTTCTGTTGAAGTTGCAAATTCTTTAGTGTTTATGTCGTCCCCCCAGAGTTACCAATCGGATTCGAACTGTGAATCCCCAACAAGTAACTTCTTATATATCACAATTACCTATCTAAAGCTTACAGGCATATTTCTAGCTCATGGCGAGTTCAGACAGAAACTTGAATTAAGTCCAGTTCATTTTGAGCCACGAAATCTTCAACCCCATATGCCTGAACCGTAGCTTAGACTATATATTTTAAACACACTAACTTGTTTTTATTTTTAAGAAACTTGAATTTTCCTTTGGTAAATCCAATAACAGAAGCGCCTAATGAAACTGGAAGGAAGGTTGATGAAAGATGGTTACCAGACCCAGTCAATGAAGTCACTTTAAAGGTCAGTTTAAAAGCTTTGGAATTAAAGGGAAATGTGAGATCAACTTCAGATGTGGAATTTCAACAACTTGAAATGAAAGAGCCAACTAGTTCGAGAGCAAATTCAACTTCCCATTCAAGGTTAACAAAAGAGGCTAATGAGTATAGAAGTATTAAGGAGTTTGTTGAAAATAAGACTCAATCTCAAACTTTTATGGAAGATTCAATTTCAACACCAAACAGGGATAGTGGTTTGATGCAAAGCCAGTTCAAAAGTGATAGCCATCGGAATTCTAATTCAATGGCAAGAGAATTTCAACCTAGACAAGTAGCACCTATTCAAAACAAGGATAATGAGCAGCCACAACCCATCCATCTTTTAGAATTTAGTCCATCACACCATTCATCGCGAGGTAAGCATCTAGGGCAAAACTTTGCTCGAAAGGAGCATGAAGCGCTGCCAAGAGGCCGCGTTAGGTCATGGTCAAGATCTAACTCACCTCGTCCTAACCTGCCATTGGAAAGAGGAACTGCTCATACTCGAGCACAGCAGCGAGAATGGGACTTTAGTCATCGAGAATTGAACCGAGGGGTGCATAAGTTACCTCATCGATCTACTAAGGTAGAATCCCCCGCCAAACCGTCGAAGCACCACGATAACCTAAGTTTGGATAGAGAAGATCTCAGGCTGTCGCATCGGACTACCAGCCTGGAATCTCCAGTAAGATCACATCGGGAGAATGAGCAGCGTAAAGAAATGCAACAACGATCACCTTCACCAACAAGATCCCGATCATCAGTATACAATTATCGAGAGTACGAACACTATAGGGAGGTACGAAAGAGATCGCCATCTCCAGCTCGATCCAAGGCATTATTACATAGAGCTGATAGCATAGAACGTTCAACTCGAACCTCAGTCGAGTCCCGATTACCTCTTCAGGATCGAAACCGCCCCGATTCTAGAACTATTCGTCGTCAAAGTCGGAGCCGATCTCCACCTGCTAGTAGACGGGATTATTCGACAGAAGCATCGAAAAGCTACAAGGCCAATCGGCACCAACATCCTTCTTACTCACCATCACCATCGGTGTCACATGAGGTAGGAGACTTGAGACGGAACAGCTCAACTCGAGGATCCAACTCGCATACATATCCCGTATCGAGCCGAAGTGATAGACCCAGAGATAGGACACGCTCAAGATCATCTCGCCGTCCATCCTCTATTACTAGAAGTAGGAATGAAACTAATCTACTGCCTAGTTCTAATTTAGTATCAAATCGAAGAGATAGGACTCGTTCGAGATCCCCCCGTCGCATGTCACCCATTCCTAGAGGTAAGGTAGAAAAGCCCGGATTGCCCACTTCCCATCCAACCTCGAGTCGAAATGACAGGTTAGTGGATAGATCTCGTTCCAGATCACCCCGTCGTCATTCCCCTGTACCCAGAAGTAAACATGAGAAGTCTCGTTTACCGAAATATGAAAGACATGGTCAAGAGCATGGACGTCGACGTAGCTACAGTCCAAGTCGGAGCCGTAGCCGCAGCCGCAGCCCCAAATCGAATAGGACAAGAAACCGATCCAAAGAGCGGCAGAGGGAACGATCCCCAAGTGAAAGTGTTTCCGACACTCAGTCTGAGCGATCCGTTCCAAGAAAGAGTAAGAAGGACAAAAAAGTCAAGAAGTCGAAGAAGGATAAAAAGTCTAAAGACTCAAAGAAGTCCAAGAGCAAGAAGGTAATTAGCAACTTCAAATAGGCAACTTAGTGATTAATTTTTAGAAACGTAAAATCGGAGACAAGGATCCAAACTACGGTACCTATGGAGCTTACGGATTGATCTATGATACTGAGTAAGAAGTTTTAATTAGATACCAAACAAGATGCTAACTCTTATTTTTTAAATAGCATCTACCGTAAGGAATCAGAGTTCCACGCCTGGCTTGTCGACGTCAAAAAGATCCAACCGGAATTAGTGCCCAACTCCACCATCAAGAAGTACTTTAGTAGTTTTGCCGAAGGTAAATATATATGTTTTATCTTTTTAAACTTTTGATATCAAGATTACAACACTGCCACCTTACCTTCCACCAAGTACTATGATCTGGAAAAGTACTACAAGGATAATCCCGATCAAAAGGAGCAGAACCTATTCCGAGGATTCAACGCCATGGATCCACTAAACGCATCAATCGATCTAGATAAAGATTTTAGAAGTCATAGGTATGAAATTTTACAAGAGATTTTTATTTATATATTTTAATTAGGAATTTAGTGAAGAGTCAGGTGCAGAAAGTCGAAGAACTCCCCACTGATCGGGCTCGGATGTTGGAGTTGAGTCGAGTGGAGCAGGAACGTCTCGTCAAAAGTAGGATGAAGAAGTTGGGGATCCAGCCTGACGACAGTTTAGGAGTTCGCTACAAATAGCTGTATGGCAAATTTCGGACTTTAGAATATTAAGTGTAGCCTAATATAGGTTTTAAATTTGAAACTATAAGTTGAGACAGATGAATAAAGTTTTCAAAGATTTTTTGTAGTGCTTTATAACTTTTGATGAGTTGTAGATTGATAAACTTCTGTTAGGATATATATCAGTAAATACCAATATGGCTATAGTCCTGTTTGGATAACTTTATTTTTGTATTGAAGGCAATCTAATAAATAAATGTAAAGAGTTGTTAATTTGTAGAGAAACTAAATGTTGCAACGTTTAGATAATGTTGATATAGTTATAATTAAACTCAAATACTAAGCTGAAATCAAGTTCGAATATAAAGATAAAGTAAAACAGGCCATATGTAGCAGACCTTTGACGAACCTATCTCATATGAAATGTGTACTTAAGGTTGAATTCAATATACTATTTACAATGGTACAATATCCTTCTAGTGGATCCAAGAGACTCATCAAAGTAACTTGGAAATCTACCAGGCCTCCTTTTCAACTTCTCTGCATAAATCCATTTTCAAGAATTGAAATAAGCTTTCACAGCATATCAAAATTTATGCTCTAAGCAGCATATATCACTATCGTTTGCTAAAGTATGCCTTTAAATATATGCGTAAATTTGATTAGAGCAACTCTTTTAACCGAACAATTTACATTACATATTCTTGAATGCAAGCCTTCAATAAATACACCACTATACCTCGAAAGCATTAGAATGGAAAAATATGTATAGATAACTCTATGGAAAAGTGAACTAGAGTCTTTATTATTTATAAGCATGCAGTTCAAGAACCAATTCCGACTTGACAGTTGTAAGGAACCCTACCTGTGTAGTTGCTGTAGCACCCTTGTAGCATACGATAAAGACATCGTTTCCAAAGTAATTTATAAATGTCACCCTACCCACTAACAAGTATTCCACAGATGTTCGTGGGTACAACAGACCAAGCTTACCTCTTTGATAAGCTGTAAGTTTTAATTGCCACTACCAAGCACTAACAATAATAAAGCTACAACGTAACTTTAGGTCACAAAGAGGATCGGTTGTTGCTAACTGGGCTACATACGGTTGCCGACCTAAGATGTAAAAACTGTTCCAACACTTTGGGTTGGTTTTACGTAACTTTTTTAAATTTCTAAGGTTGACAATATATAGTTTTACTCATTCGAGAAGGAGCAGAAGTTCAAGGAGGGACGAGGTATCGTCGAGTTGGATAAGATAGGCAAGTTGGAAAAGTGTTTTGAGATTGAGTGGTAGTAAGCAAAGGTAAGCTAGGATGTAAAGTTGACTTGAAAAAACAGCTAGTTTTGTATTGCTGATAGAACCTAAATAAAGCTTTGGAATAATTGTGGTATGAATTTAGACTGAACATGTCATTTTTTATAAATTGTATTTTAAAGATCTTTTTGAGCTTCCTATTTGTCTAGATTGCCATTATCAAAGATTATCGACATACAACTACCCTACTCTTTGAATTGTAAATATAGTTGTTTACAATAGGTGTTGTTTCTAGATATATTTATTGACTTTTCCTTTACATTAATCAGGATACAGTTTGATCGAAGCACCTACGAAAACTTTCCATCGGTTCTTTATTTCTTCTATAGGAAAGGCTGTATATTTATTCAAATTTGTAGAGGGATAAAGGTAGTTAAATAGACTAATCATTTGTATGGCGCTATCGATGCTGACTTTAGTACTTAAAGTAGGACTCGTATTCTTCAAGGAATTAGGAAAATGCTAGGAGATTTTGGCCAATATTATGACCTCAGAAATTGATTGAAAAGTCTGAGGTAAATTTATTTGCTGTAGAGCTATTTTCGTGACTTTGTAATTGCAGATCCCTGCAATTGAATTTTCTAGAGCAGGACTGCTTTTGGGAAGTATGACTACTTCCCGATAACAATCACCGAGCCAAGTGAAAGTTTAATAAGATCTTATCAGTTCCAATTTAGACTAATGATGTGGCAGAGCTGACATCTGACTACGACAAATTTTCAGCCTGCTACTCTATTTTGTATTGGCAAAAGCTAAAAGCTAGACTAGACCAAGGTGCATTTATATTGATGAAAGATTTAATGCTCCAGGTTCAAGCTATACCGTATCTATATATACTCAAATGCCAAGGGCTACTGAGTAAGGATTAATAGGGGCTGTGAGTAGGTCAATGGCTCGGTATTCTTTTGAATAGATCAATTTTCATTCATTATCTGTGCACTACTGTAGGCTTTGAAGCCAATATTATAAGGTTAGATAAAGGAAAAGCGAAAATTAAACCCATATCAAATCAGTCACAAAACTGGTCATACTTATTGCAATCAAAAATCTAATCGCAAGCTATATGTTACAACTAGTTTTCATATGGGCAGGGAGATAATAGGTAAGACTACAACAAGGTTGATAGAAAATCCGCTTTATCTCCATCAAATGATAATTCTTCTATTTTGAGCCCGTCAATTAGGAGCTTCTAAGCCTATCTAGAAGTTGAGATCCAGAAGTCTATTGATAGCTCTGAAATGGTTGAAGACTAAAAGTGCCACAACAAAACTATCGCTTTTAAGCCAACACACGTTGGGGTTATTTGAATATGAAGCGACCTAATCAATCCATATACGGTTGGCTAGGAAAGTATCATCAAGCTTAATAGATGAAAAAGGTATAAATAAGGGGTCAATTGGGTTAGGAGCAAGATTTTAACAAACGTCATCATCCACAGCTCAAATAAATACTACAGGTAACAAACCCATTGAAGCTCTCTTAGAACAAAGCAACATATTGACACCAGATAAGAACTTCCAAGATGACCAGCGATATACGTAACCAAGCTATAATGTCCAACGTAGGTAAAGCGTCGGAAGCTATTCCCATGCATAACTTGGAGGACGTACAGCTACCTCCCTCCGAGCTATTTGGTATTCACGTCTTCAATCTAAAAGCCATGGCCAAAGCATTGCCCAAGCCCATCTTCATGTCCTTTACCAAGCAGCTTAGAGGTCGCCAGAACTTGGATAAGGTTACCGCTGATGCCATTGCCCACGCCGTACGCATCTGGGCCATGGAGCGCGGTGCTTCCCACTTCACCCACTGGTTCCAGCCTCAGACCGATTCTACCGCCGAAAAGCACGATTCCTTTTTATCGTTACGATTAGGTTCGATAATTAACGCCGAAGAAGCTACCCCTATCGATTCCTTCTCTGGGTCTCAGCTGTTACAGTCCGAACCCGATGCTTCCAGCTTCCCTTCTGGTGGTGTACGATCTACTTTTGAAGCTCGTGGTTATACGATTTGGGATACTACTTCCCCTATGTTTGTGCGTCCTGGTCCTAACAAGACCGCCATTTTATATATCCCTTCTGTCTACATCTCTTACAACGGAGACGCTTTAGACCAAAAGACCATCCTATTGCGTTCAAATGAAGCCATCAACCGTGCAACTTGCGAGCTATTAGCATTAATTGATCCCGTACCAGCCGGATCCCCACCCTATGTCAACCGTGTATACACGACTCTGGGTACTGAGCAGGAGTTCTTTTTGATGGAGCGTAACTTGGTAGCCCTCAGACCTGATATCAAGATTACCGGACGTTCCTTGATCGGCCACTTGCCCCCCAAGCACCAGCAATTGGAAGACCACTACTTTGGCGGTATCCCCAGTCGTGTCTTACAGACGATCAACGAGGCTGAGCTCGAACTTTACAAGCTAGGTGTACCCGTCAAGACTAGACACAACGAAGTAGCCCCTGGTCAGTTCGAGATCGCTCCAGTCTTTGAAGAAGCCGGTATTGCTGTTGATCACAATTTATTGACTATGGACGTCCTTCACAAGGTAGCTCACCGTAACAATTTACAGATTTTATATCACGAAAAGCCATTCATGGGAGTTAACGGTTCAGGTAAGCACTGTAACTGGGCCATTTCTACTGACCGCGGCTCCAACTTATTGGATCCCACCGTCCGCCCCGAGACCAACTACCGATTCCTATTGACTGTGTTGGCCACCTTGAACGCTGTCCAGAAGCACGGTGGATTGTTGCGTGCCTCCATTGCCTCAGCCTCCAACGACCACCGTCTCGGTGCCAACGAGGCTCCACCTGGTATCGTCTCAGTATTCTTAGGTGACCACATCAGTGAAGTCTTAAACTCAATTGAAGAATCACGCCCCATCAAATCCTTCTCCCTTCCTTCATTACAGACCATCAAGTTAGGTGGCACTATCATCGACCTCAAGGTACCTACTCTACCTAACATTGATCGTGAT
This sequence comes from Capillidium heterosporum, assembly GCA_016630905.1. Lineage (NCBI taxonomy): Eukaryota > Fungi > Entomophthoromycota > Entomophthoromycetes > Entomophthorales > Capillidiaceae > Capillidium > Capillidium heterosporum. Next base: position 1,252,468 of record WBMQ01000006.1, read on the forward strand.
TTGACTGATCGCAATCGTACTTCTCCCTTCGCCTTCACCGGCAACAAGTTCGAATTCCGTGCTGTAGGGTCTAAGCAGTCACCTTCCTTCCCAGTAGCCTTGTTGAACGCTGCCGTAGCTTCTTCCATGCGCGATATCATCAAGGATCTTTACAAGGCCAAAGGAGACAAACCCTACGTCACCGACGAGGATAAAATCACTGTCATCCGGGAGTGGATCACCAAGACCAAAGCAGCTCGTTTCGAAGGTGACAACTACAGCCAGGCTTGGGCCGATGAAGCTGAAAAGCGTGGCTTGAAAAACATCAAGAACTCGATGGAAGCCTTCCGTCAGCTATTAGAATCTGAAAACGAGAAGATGTTGACCGACTCCGAGCTAGGTATCTTCAGCGAGACCGAACTCAAATCCAGATACCATATCCTTGTCGAACGCTACGCCAAAGATATCTTAGTTGAAGCCAACACCATGATCATGCTGTTACGTCAACTCGTCATCCCAGCCGTTGTCGAGTACCGCAAGTCCCTAAGTGAGAACATCCAACTTGCCGCCGCTATAGGTGGTAGCAACAAAGCTCCTGAAGTTGCCATCCTTGCCGAAATCGAACCAGCCTTCAAAGGTGCTTGGGAATCTACCTTGGAGTTGGAGAAGTTGGTTGAAAAGGCCAACCATTTGGAAGAGAACTTCGAAGCCCAAGGTGACTTGTGTGGTACCGAGATCATGCCTGCCATGCATAAAGCTAGAGAATTCGCTGATCAGTTGGAGCATTTGGTTGCTGACAAGTTCTGGGCTTTACCCAAGTACCACGAACTCTTCTTTGCTTAAATTGTTAGCTTAGACTATAATTTGATGAAGTACTTTAAGTACACCTCCCCATCCCTTCTTTTATCTCCCTATCACTCCTCTATTTTATCCTATCCTTCTTTGCCACTCCTGTGTAAGTATAGGTATCTAAATTATATATTGGCTTTGCCCCCAAATGAATACCTATAGTATAAACATTTATCTCACTACTTGATGTTAGATAGTATTCTTTTACTATAGTGCAAGCTGAAATAGATATATTAATAGCGTACAATATAATATATATGTTTAATACTTGCATATATAATTGAAAGCTTTATACTTAAAGTTAGATTGTACATTCATTAGTTATCCAACCTACCTCTTTTTTCATCCTTTGTAACAATATACTACTCTTACTATAAAAAACTAATCTAAAGAATATTGATATAAGAGAGGAAACAAACCATTCTTATATCGATATATATATAATGAATTGAGACCATTTATTTTATGAGTAGTAGAAACATTCGCTTATTATAAAGAATTTGAAATTTATATAAGAATAGTTGAACTAAAACAATATTAATCTTACCTTTGATTTTTATGAAGCTGCCATGATATCGGTTGATTTTGCCAGCTTTGAATTTGTAATTAAAGCTAAAAATATGTAAATACGATAAACCTCCATACCTTTAGCTTTAATGAACCAACCATTTGAATTTTTTAGTTGAAATTAGCTTTTCATTCTGCAGTCTATCTGAATTGGTATATGAAATAAGTCTAATACTTTTAAACAAACACTTGAACTTATATACTACAACCTATAAGCCTACTATTTATATCTCACCTACTTTTAAAAGTTATTTTAAATTATATCCTATTTGCCTGAAGTTATAACGGTAATTGCATCTCACCTTATATAAAAATAAACGTAAACCTATTTATTCTTTCTTGTACATCAATGGCTTCTAACTTAAAGTAACAAAGCATAAGTTTGGAAATAAAATTGAAGAGGTAGAAAGTAAAGGCATAGCTTTGTAATAGAAAATATGTCTAAAAACATTAAAAATAACAGCAACAAAATAAAGCCCGGTTATATACATATATATTTCTGATTGTCAATCAAACAGAAAAAAGTAAAGTGTAGGAGGTAGTATTTATGCTGCATAGATTGACTTGAAGACAGATAAACAGTATAGGTACCTATATCTACACGGAAGTGATTGAAAAGTTTATGAAAAGGTAAAGCGAGGGAGAGTGTGTGATAAAGATTTGGTTGTATCTAGGTATGGGTCAAGTCAGTAGCTTAAGCAAAGAAGAGCTCATGGTACTTGGGTAAAGCCCAGAACTTGTCAGCAACCAAATGCTCCAACTGATCAGCGAATTCTCTAGCTTTATGCATGGCAGGCATGATCTCGGTACCACACAAGTCACCTTGGGCTTCGAAGCTCTCCTCCAAATGGTTGGCCTGTTCAACCAACTTCTCCAACTCCAAGGTAGATTCCCAAGCACCTTTGAAGGCTGGTTCGATTTCGGCAAGGATGGCAACTTCAGGAGCTTTGTTGCTACCACCTACAGCAGCGGCAAGTTGGATGTTCTCACTTAGGGACTTGCGGTACTCGACAACGGCTGGGATGACGAGTTGACGTAACAGCATGATCATGGTGTTGGCTTCAACTAAGATATCTTTGGCGTAGCGTTCGACAAGGATGTGGTATCTGGATTTGAGCTCGGTCTCGCTGAAGATACCTAACTCGGAGTCGGTCAACATCTTCTCGTTTTCAGATTCTAATAGCTGACGGAAGGCTTCCATTGAGTTCTTGATGTTTTTCAAGCCACGCTTTTCAGCTTCATCGGCCCAAGCCTGGCTGTAGTTATCGCCTTCGAAGCGAACGGCCTTGGTCTTGGTGATCCATTCACGAATCACAGTGATCTTATCTTCATCGGTGACGTAGGGCTTATCTCCCTTAGCCTTGTAGAGATCTTTAATCATCTCACGCATGGAAGAAGCTACAGCAGCATTCAACAAGGCTACTGGGAAGGAAGGTGACTGCTTAGACCCTACAGCACGGAATTCGAACTTGTTGCCGGTGAAGGCGAAGGGAGAAGTACGATTGCGATCAGTCAAATCACGATCAATGTTGGGTAGAGTGGGTACCTTCAAATCTAAAATAGTGCCACCTAACTTGATGGTCTGTAATGAAGGAAGGGAGAAGGATTTGATGGGACGTGATTCTTCAATTGAGTTTAAGACTTCACTGATGTGGTCACCTAAGAATACTGAGACGATACCAGGTGGAGCCTCGTTGGCACCGAGACGGTGGTCGTTGGAGGCTGAGGCAATGGAGGCACGCAACAATCCACCGTGCTTCTGAACAGCGTTCAAGGTGGCCAACACAGTCAATAGGAATCGGTAGTTGGTCTCGGGGCGGACGGTGGGATCCAATAAGTTGGAGCCGCGATCGGTAGAGATGGCCCAGTTACAGTGCTTACCTGAACCGTTAACTCCCATGAATGGCTTTTCGTGATACAAAATTTGTAAATGATTACGGTGAGCTACCTTGTGAAGGACGTCCATAGTCAATAAGTTGTGATCGACGGCAATACCGGCTTCCTCGAATATAGGGGCAATTTCAAACTGACCGGGGGCGACCTCATTGTGCCTAGTCTTGACGGGTACACCTAGCTTGTAAAGTTCGAGCTCAGCCTCGTTGATCGTCTGTAAGACACGACTGGGGATACCGCCAAAGTAGTGGTCTTCCAATTGCTGGTGCTTGGGGGGCAAGTGGCCGATCAAGGAACGTCCGGTAATCTTGATATCAGGTCTGAGGGCTACCAAGTTACGCTCCATCAAAAAGAACTCCTGCTCAGTACCCAGAGTCGTGTATACACGGTTGACATAAGGTGGGGATCCGACTGGTACGGGGTCGATCAGAGACAACAATTCGCAGGTGGTACGATTGATGGCCTCGTTCGAACGTAACAGAATAGTCTTCTGATCCAAGGCATCACCATTGTAGGAGATATAAACCGAGGGAATATACAAAATGGCGGTCTTGTTGGGTCCGGGACGCACAAACATAGGGGAGGTAGTGTCCCAGATCGTATAACCACGAGCTTCAAAAGTGGATCGTACACCACCAGAAGGGAAGCTGGAAGCATCGGGTTCGGACTGTAACAGCTGAGACCCAGAGAAAGAGTCAAATGGAGTAGCTTCCTCAGCGTTAATTGCTGAACCTAATCGTAATGTCAAGAAGGAATCATGCTTTTCGGCGGTAGAATCGGTCTGAGGCTGGAACCAGTGGGTAAAGTGGGAAGCACCACGTTCCATGGCCCAGATGCGTACGGCGTGGGCAATGGCATCAGCGGTAACCTTATCCAAGTTCTGGCGACCTCTAAGCTGCTTGGTAAAGGACATAAAAATGGGCTTGGGCAATGCTTTGGCCATGGCTTTTAAATTGAAGACGTGAATACCAAATAGCTCGGAGGGAGGCGATTGGACATCCTCAAGGTTGTGCATGGGGATAGCTTCAGACGCCCTACTTATGTTGGACATTATGGATTGGTTACGAATATCACTGGTCATCTTGAATGTTCTTTTTCTAAATCAATATCTGCTTGGTCTAATAAAAGGTTTACCTGAGGCTTTACTATCTTTTTCTTGGAATTGGAGTTGAGATGACGTTTATAAAATTTTTGCTTCCAACCCAATCGGCTCTATTTATACCCTCTATTCCTTCGAGCATAATTGATTCAGCCATAACCAATTGTAATGAGATTGATTCGGGCCTTTTGTCAGTGAAAAGTCGCCAACGTATTGATTTAGAAGCGGTATTATTGTTGTGGTAGCTTTATCTCCAGCTCATTCCGAGTCACTGATAACCTTCTTAATTCTAATCTATATTTAGATAGCTTTTGAACTTCGATTTGAGAAACCTATCAAATAGGAAGCGATAAAGATGCTACCCTCCATTAGGAAATACCGAGATAAAGTCAAAAATAGCTAGGTCCTTGAGTGAGGGAGACCTGGTAGAGTGAAGCTGGCTATATATAGGCTTCATAATTGTCTATATACATGCTCTTTTCTCATATACAAGCCAGTGCTTACTTTTAATTTTTAGACTCTTGATTGTAAAAGTGTGATCAGTTGTATGGCTGATTTGATATGGGATAAACTTCTATTCTCTATCTAGCTCTTCGTATTGTTTTCCAATCTCAGCCTTTTGCAGTAACATTCAGATAATGATGAAAACTGGACTATTTAAAAAATGCAAAGTTGATGCTCTACTCCTCACCAACAATCAACACCTACCTAAAGTTATTTTTGACATCCGAGTGTATAAAAACCGCATCACTTTCTACCTGCTGCTATACAAATCCTTCAACTAGTATTTTTAGCACTAAAGCCTAATCTAAATATAGCTTTTTGGCAATATATACCAAAACAGAGGTTGAAAATATAACATAGTCAGCTGTCAATTCTGCCACATCATCAGCTCTAGATTGGAATTGGCATTGATAAGATCTCATAATTGCATTATCGTCTAAACTGGTACATTTCTGTTATCTATAAAGGCTGGTATATTTCAAAACGCAGTCTTGAACAACCAATTTGCAATAATAATCAAGAACGGATGTTATTTCCTACTGCAAGTCTAAAAACCTCCTATCTGCTTTAGCATTTGTAGATTCTCTCTATATAAGAAATGGATGATATTGCTTCAAGCAACGTGAAGAATGGATGAAATACCTTTACAAAGCATGCTACGACCAAACTTTAATATATGTTACTATATACACTGTTGGTTTAAAAGTATTGAATATATTTATAAAGGAAAGTTTTTATCAACTATTTAGTATTAAGTACCAGGCACAATGTGATTTGTCTGTACCATGTGGAACTCATTATATACATTGATAAGCTTTAATAAAGCAGTTCGAAAAGACCAAAAATATATAACAAAACGAATAAACCTTTGCTAAGTTCTTTATGAAATACTCGATTGAAAGACAAATTTCCTGATTAGTATATAACCGCTATATGGATATAATACAAGTGTTGGAGCAGTGCTATCTAAAGTGTCGTGCATTGTTAAAATATAAATTATTTTTACTAATAACACTGGTAGTTAAATTTCAGCCAATGGAGTTTAATTTTTAAATATAAGAAGCTTTATTACCTTACGAGATTTAGCTGATAAATAATATATGCTAAATCTGAAATAATGTGGTTGTAACTAAAATTTAATCAAATGAAAATAAAAATTACTCACCAGTTTATACTTTGAGCAGCTATAAAGACTATACTTAGCTACGGTCGACAATCGATAAATCAAATTGACCATCACCACCTCGCTTCACCCAAGTTAAAGCTTCGACGTTATGGTAGTAAAGGGTATTGTAAAAATGAGGGAACTGTTGCACACCATCCTTCAACTGAACATCCTCCAACTTCAAGCTTTCTTTCAAGTTCTCAACCTTGATTTTGAAGATGGCTACTTTATCAAATTCTTTAAAGAAAGTGTTTACGACATGTGCAACTTGGTGGAAAAAACTCAAATGTACGTACCCATCCTTCTTGTCGAGTTCCGTTTCGGGTAATGGAACAGCTATACGTAGTGGAGACTTGATATATTCTTCCAAAATTTCAACCTTATCGCTAAAGATCTTGTACACGTATTGCTCTTCAACTTGAGTGCTTGCCATTTTTCCGATTACTTTAATTACAAAGGTGAACCAGTTTTCTTCAACTTTTTATGTAAATCTGCAAGGATTTCCAAACTTTAGTAAGCTTATGTGTCATCATAAGTTCCATACAAAATGCAAAATCACTTGTAAATCCAAACTCTCAAGTTTATAAGAATCGGATGAAAAGCATTGAGGCCAATACAAGTAAAGTGACGGAAGAAGATGAGGCCGATATAATTGATAGAGAGTATTTAGTGTATTTGAAGGAAGAGATAGTCCCCGAACATTTACTTTCCATATTATTTATTATCTACAACTTGGCTAACCGCCCTATAAATGTTCAAGCTTATGCGCTGGAGGAACACAGTTTGGAACTTGATACTTTAAACAGCTATACCCTGAACTTTAAAGTTTGGTTAAAGTCCCTCGTTGAGCAGTGTAATGAATGGCTAGGTAAAAACATTCTTTTATTATTCAATGTATTTATAATTTTTAAAATGAAGGTAAAGAAACAAGTATAGAAGACTTGGATTTCGACTTAAATTTGTTAGCGTTAAAGGAATCCATAATTGCAAATAAAACATTATGCTGGGCAATCATAATACAGCTCTTGATAAAATTTCTATCGACCGGTTCTTACGACGCTAGGAATCGCAATTTGCTGAGGTTGTTGAGTGTAAAGTTAAATATCAGCTACATGGACTTTGTTTATAAGATAGAAGGTCCAATTGCTAGAGATATCAGTCTAGACGGTAAATCTGAAGGTGGTGGTAAGGTGGTCAACAAAAGTAGCGGAGACGATAACAAGACGAGAAATATGTTGCTAACTTCGTTGGGTGCCATAGGCGGTGGACTAGCTTTAGCCTTCACCGGTGGCCTTGCTGCTCCTGCTGTTTTACCTTACCTTTCAGGTCTAATAGGGACTTCTTTATTGACTGGGGCTTCAGGTCTAGCTGTCGTCACGTCACTTTTTGGTGCCACCGGAGCAGGTACTATATTATATATATATTTATGTTAAAGCCTATACTTTAGGGTTGGTTGGTAATTGGAATTGAACGACAAAAGTGTTTTTAATGTAAATTTTTTAGGCTATAGAGTTTCACGTAGGTTGGCTGACATAGATGAGTTTCAATTCCTTAAAGTATTTGACGAGAATTTTGATTCTCACGGTAGACTACCTCTACACACGACCATATGTGTATCTGGTTGGTTAGAGACGATTGATGATATAACGTTACCTTGGAAGGATCTGATCGATGGGGAAATCTACGCTTTGAAATTCGAAAGTGATGTCTTGTTACAAGTCGGTGGAGCTTTAAAGTCGTTGATCACTTCGGCGGCTATGACGGTAGCAGCAAAAGAAACTTTCAAAAATACGGTTCTTACCGGACTCTTAACTGCTGTCTCCTGGCCCATCGCACTTATTCAGGTTGGCACGATCGTAGATAACCGTAAGCTTTTGATTTTTTCTTTAGGCTTTAACTGTCTTATAGCGTGGACTTTAGGTTTGGATAGAGCTGTCAAAGCTGGAATCGTACTCTCCGATGTACTCATCAACCGACATCACGGCAAACGTCCCGTAAATTTAATTGGGTATTCCTTAGGCGGTTTAACAATATTTGCTTGTCTTCAACGCTTAGCCGAAAAGGCTAAAGAAAATCCTACACTATACGGTATTGTCGAAAGTGCTGTTATCTTGGGAGCCCCTATAACTTGTGACAAAATTCAGTGGTTAAACGTCAAAACCGTAGTCGCCGGTAGGTTGGTCAATGGATATCTACCTAACGATTGGGTGTTGGGTTTTCTACATAGATCTCATACCTTTGGCTCTATCACCGCTGGTAATGTAGATTTAAATAAGATCTGGGATGCCAATAATGTTAATGGTTCGGACCTGAAGGCCAAGTCGGAGGATGCAGGTATTATTAATTTGGATTTATCGGATTGGGTTAACGGGCATACTAACTACCCTCAGGCCATACCCTCTATACTTATATATCTTAATTATTTAACGAAAGGACAGTGCAACTTTGATAGGACGGATCTGCCTGAATCGACTACTTTATTCGAATGTGCTGAACTTAGTTGATATTATTTGATATATATTTGTAATAAATATGTTTGTTAAAAGCAAAATATAGTGTTGTATATTCATACACTCTGTAACTAAATATATAATTTCATAATCTTTCAAACTTGATAATTTTAAATAACCAACTTTTACCTTTATTACAGATGTAATATAACAAGGCTCTTATAGAACTTCATATTGATATATAGTTATACATTTAAGCATATGTAAATGTTTTCGATAATAGGAAAATAGTAACGCAGTTCTTGATAAAAACTGTAAATTGAAATTTCAGATAATAGGATGTCAATAGCATAATGTTTAAACTAAACTTCATTATTACCAAAAAACAGAACTTTTAAAAAATAAAAATGAAATGCACAAACTGTAAACCTTACATTCGTGAAACTTGGTTTATCCAATTTAATTTTTACTGTCGTCCATCAAAGCTAGCTTTCTAGTGTGCTTCTTAACTTCCATAATGATATCCTTACAGCTGATGGTGTCGGCTTTAAGTTTCAGCTGCTTGCCATCTTTGAAATCAACTTGGACAAAGGGTGGTAAGTCTAAGTTGGAACTCACCTCGCTCTTAATAACGCATTTTGGGTTACTGTTCACAGCTTTGTCGTTAAGTACGTAGTTTAAGAAGTATCGAGCCGATCCACTGTTTGCATTGTACGGAGTGAACCTTATGTTGATGTTCGTTATGTACTTTAGCATCTTTGTCTAGGCTTGTCTTTGAATCAAAAGTTTGAAATATTTGGTTAGCAAAATGAACAGATTTACTCAAGTTTACAAGAGTAAAATTGATATATGATTGGCTTGTTACTGAAATTTGTCTTCAGATCAAGCAGAATCAAACTTTGAGCCAAAAACCCAACATCTTTGTCAAAAAATAGAGAATAGAACAAAATACTGAAGTTCGGCCAAAGATGTTCAAGTTAGCTTTCCCATCTACTCGTATCAGCCTTAAAGCTTTACAACCTTTAGCAGCTCAATCAAATCCAATCCGTAGCTTCCAATCGGTAACTACTGGTGAGACTTTCAACTACCAACGCGAACAGAGCCCATTCCTCAAGAAACCTGAAGTTGTCAGTAGCTTACCCTACTACGTAAGAAGAACCAAATTTTTATCTTTACCCATATATAGTGAGTTCAAGAATGGTAGAACCCGAAAGTTAACTATTTTGAGACGTATACAGGGAGATGTTTTAGCTCTGAAACAGGATATCTTGGCAAAGTTCCCCGAGTGGGAAGTTGTCGTCTCTCCTATCAATGGTAGCGTCGTTATCAAAGGCTTAAAGATACACGAACTTAGAGATTTTCTTTTTGAGAAGGGGTTTTAGTGCTTAGTAAAGGAACTATTTGAAATTGGCTTCTACTTAGCTTCTATAGTAAGGTTTTTAATATTTGATAGAATCTATAGATTCATTTCAAAACATATAGGCTTTTAATTTATTATATTTTAAGAGATCTGCTATCATTTATTTTTAACTATAGTATATGTCACATAATGGAATTTACACTATTTGCTAAAATGTACTAGAGCTTACTTTTCAATGTGAATTCAATAGCCAGCTTATTTAGTATTCTTTTTCAAAACATTGATTTGGAGTTTAAGGTATATGTTTACTAATATACATAACTCAAAAAGTATATATTTTATAGTCATTTGTAATCTGGTATAAAAAGAGTTGTGTTGGAAATCTTACTACAATATTCAAATTTCTATACATATCTATACTATTTAAAGCTCTAAAAACATCAAAACGCCACTTTCTATTCATTTACAAATCAAGTGATTTACTTTATAGAATATAAAAATTTACCTATATAATTATATATATATGAAGGTAGCTAGATAACTACCACAAGCTTAATTTGGATACTAAGCTCTATACAAAATATAAATCTAGTGTTAAGTAAATACAGGTGGAGAGATTAACAGAATAAATATATCGGCAAGTCTTCGTTAAAAGTAAAAGAATTGAGTATCTGATCAAAACAGTTTATTTCACTTTATCCAGAGACACGTAAATTCGAACTAACTATCACAAAACTAATATATATTTACATAGTCGACAAATACACACAATTATAGTACAACTACGACAGGCACTTGAAACTTAAACTTATTTTCCTAGATTAGGTTGCTACAAAGGGCACAGCTACCACCACCCCAATATCTTCCACCAGGCCAAGCCAATCGTAAGGTAAATGGTGAGATAGAAAGCAGCCATGATGATCCCAACTTTGAACCATTCGGCTCTTGGTACATGCCCTTGTCCGAAATATATAGCAAAGGACCCTAAAACATTCAAATTTAGAAAGCATATAAATTTGTACTGAATCAGTATAGCTAAAACTTACCAGTGGAATATGAAGTCTAAAGTAGGGTGAATAGAGTAAATTGGAAAATAATTGTTAGCAAAGATATAGTATATACCATTTTAAAGCTTACCATACAACAGGAGAGGGAACTAAAATAAGCAATCAAAGCAACAAGGAGGTAATGTGGACACTCCAACTCTTCGCCTGCCTCAAAAAGTGCAGCAGCGAGAGCAACAATATGACCAGTAGCTGACGAGAACATGTACATGGTAGCAAAGTAAGTAATGGATAAGATAACCGCTGAAGGGACGGGTGGCAGTTGGTAGTGAACCAGCAGGGTAGCTAACTTGACCCCAAGAAAATCAGATACTTTCAACTTTGTCAACTGTTCGGCCAAGACAACAAACCCAGATAGCCAAAACAGTGTATCCCAGGCTTTTGTATTGGCTGCTATATCATCCCATGGTAGAACTTCGGTAACTATAAGTACCACAACTGCCAAGTAAGCAATAAGAGCGTTGTTAAACCCAGTATGGCTTTCAGTTGACCAAAGTGTAAGGCAGGAAAGTAGAATCATTATCAGTTTCTAAAAATATTAAGTTGCAATTTATAAATATTCACTTACCCATTCCCGTTGCGAAATAGGACCGGCCTGATCCAATCTGATATCGATATTCTCTAAAATCAATTTGCCGTCGTATTCGTTAGGCTTGACCAACAGACTTAAGATTATCGGGAGAAGTATCAGCGTTATGAACCCAGGAACGAAGGCCCCTGTAAACCAAGGAACAAACCCAAAGTCCAAATGAAAGGCTTGGTAAGCTTTGGCGACTACTATAGGGTTGCTAGCTAGGCCAGTTACAAACATCGAAGCAGAGACTAGGTTAGCTTGAGCCGCAACTAAAATCAAGTACTTGGCACAACTGTTATTACCACCAATTACGTCGATTACCGAGGTGACTATAGGGGCGATGACTCCTCCGCCTCTAGCCGAGTTGGAAGGAATGAAGGGGGCTAATAAAAATTCGGCAAAACAGAAGGATAGGCCTAAGCCAGTAACCGTACTACCCATTAAAGAGACTAAATGTAAAGCTATTCTTCTTCCTAAACCGGTAACTTCGACGGCTGTATATGAATATATGAGTATTAAAGTTCCAAGTTAGTAAAAAATACCTTTTCCGATGTGAAAAGCGCAGAAGACTAGCCAAACAACGTCACTAGTAAACCTAAAGTAAAAGGTCAGTGTACAATCCTTATTTAAGAGCAATACCCAGAAACGATAGTATGGAATGCAGCCTTTAAATATACCAGTTATCTAGAGTTAGAAAAATAACACTACGAATAAAGAAACCTTGTAAGGATCACAGGAAACACCATCTCTACCGCACTGCTGGCATAAAGCAATCCTCCCATTCGTTTGGGTACAGGTCAAGTTCAATGTCAAGCACAAAAAAGCCAAGGCCATTGCCACCAACGAGGAAACTTGATAGTGACTTACCAATAAAGCTACGACGAAACTAAAAACTCATTGAATTTTAGAAGTATGATAGAGTAAATATACCCTAAAAACACAGCCAAGACGTGCATAGCCGTTGAAGAAAGGCCGTGGAACGGTGCTAAATTCCATATAAAGATGGTTATTAGGATCGACGGTATCAATGTAATCCATTTGTAGTAGAATATACCGGTATCGAAACCGGCATATAGATTGTGCCAAGCATCTAAAGTATTAATGTAAAAGTGGGTGTAAGCTTTTACCTCCAACTTTATCCTGCCTACTAGAGGTTTCGGCACACCAACTATCCCTGTTGAACTTTATACTTAGGTCGGTTGTTGAATACCTTCTTAGTAATTGACTCGTTTCACTTGGTGTTTCTGTTTCTATAAACAAATAGAAATATACAATTAGCATGTAAACGGAACTTGCAGCTACCTTCTTCACCAAAATGAAACGTACTAAATCTTCGACTGATGGTCATATTGCAAATAATTAAGCTTATATCCTTCTTTTGTTGTGCGAGTTGTCGATTGTAATTTCTGATAAAGCCTTGGTAGGTTAGAAAGATGTAAACTTCCTGAGCTGACTGAACTTGAGATTGGATCTTAGATCTTATTAAAATCAAGTTTGAGTACCTGTCATTACAAGTTGGATGACATAATATATAGCCAAATCAGGAAATAGGATAGTTAGGAGTAAAGGTAAATTAGATAATGTTCTTGAGAGGCTTAAAGTAAGGTATCCTGAAAACCTCAAAAAGCAGAATACGAGTATGTAATAGCAATACTATATTTGTGATGAATACATGTATAGTATACATTGGAATATAAATCGAACCAATTTAGTAAATATATATATGGAAAGTTTATTAAATATATTGATACTTTACCCTTTGTTCTGGGAACTTTAAAACCCATTAGATAGAATAAATATCGATATCCAAGAGATATTTTTCATGTATGAATTAAAACAAATACATACTGAAGAAGTGCATTCTAATTTAATTTTGGATTGGTAGATAATGGCATTGTTGCACTAATAGTGCTTTTACTAAAATACCAACCTTTTATCTATGCTATGTCTCAAAACGATGCCGTAACAAGTTCAACCTAGTTTCGCTAGCTCTATAGGATTAGCTACCTAATTTACCTTAAAACATATATTCAGGCAGTAAACTATATTACATACGATTCAGCTAAACTTTCTTTCATAAACTTGATAACGGTTCATTAACTCAGCATCAATGATACAATCGTAACTCAAAACAGTGTCGTTGACTCATCTTTATATTGCCTTCCACATAGAGTTTTCAATTATCTTGATTTCAAAGTTTTTAATCGTATCTCGAGGCACTTTGTAACAAACTCAACCCTCGACCACTAATAAAACTTTAAAGTAACTTGATTTTTATATTCTTGGCTACTTATCAAAGTTTAGTATTGTCAACTCAACTTAGTCTCTTAACTTTATTAATAGTTATCTACTTTTACACCTACCAGCAACTTTCTCTTAAACTTGAACTTATGCTATCCAGATACAGTCTATTATCTTAAACCATACTTTGGAAGCTTGAATCTCTTATGTAAAACCGTTAGACTCTATAAAAGCTACTAACATAGCACCTTGATGAAAAGCAAAGCCATGATGTAATAAAAATAGTGTTAAACTATACATCAGAATGGCAGTTATATGGGACATAATTTAAAATGGATATAACTAATTGAAAATATACCATAGAAAAGAATTTAAAAGTTAAAGATTAAGGACATATTGATACTAAAGACAAATAAACTTGAAACAGTTTACAATTTATGTTTCATACAATAAAGAATTACCTTTGTATTCTAAGGTTTGGTGTCACTTGTAGAATCTTATGCTTATATCTGAAATGTTGAATTGAATTTGTTACTACTTAATGCTAATGTATTACTATATTTCTCTTATAATAGTCGATACGAGTACTTATTGAACTTTTGAATTTGTTTTGTTGGTACCTCAAGACATCAATAGAAAAGATTAGATGGAAGTTGAACCTACCTCAAGTCGTAAAAAAACTCTGAAAGAAAATCCTAACCTTTTAGCTTCGAACACCTTGACAATTTTCTCCGAAACTTGGAAATCTGGCAAAAATTACGTGACAAATTCCCTTTACATTTCACCACATTCCAATTTTCTACTGAGAAAAGCTACCCTTCACTTTATCAAGAGTTAAAAAGCAAATTATAAAGACGAGTTTACGACACTACAATGGCCTCAGCAATTTTTGTTTTAGATTTGAAGGGCAAAATATTGATATCCCGTAACTACCGAGGTGATATCCCCATGACCTGTATCGACAAGTTTATGCCCCTTTTGTTGGAAGCTGAGGAGGAGGAGACCGCTTTACCATTACTTTCTAGTAATGGGATCCATTACCTGTACATAAGACATAACAACTTGTACTTGGTTGCAACTACTAAACGTAACAGTAATGCCGCCACTATCTTACTTTTCTTACACAAGTTGACAAAGGTACTTTATATTATTAAATTTGTATGCTAAGTCAATTTAATAGGTATTTAGCGAGTACTTTAAAACTTTGGAGGAGGAATCAATTAGGGATAACTTTGTCATTATCTACGAATTACTAGATGAGATGATGGATTTCGGATACCCTCAGACTACTGAAACCAAAATTTTGAAAGAGTAACTATTTATGTCTCATGCCAATATACTAAAGCAACCTTTTTGAATAGGTACATAACCCAAGAGAGTCATAAATTGGAATCGGAGATTAAGGTACCTAAAGCTGCCACCAATGCCGTATCTTGGCGTTCCGAAGGCATCAAGTACCGTAAGAACGAAGTATTCCTGGATGTTGTTGAATTGGTCAATCTATTGGTAATCCTTTACTTATATCCATATTTATAATTTCTATGTGTAGGTAAATACCAACGGTAATGTACTACAGAGTGAAGTTCTAGGAGCCTTGAAGATGCGATGTTTCTTAAGTGGCATGCCCGAATTGAAATTGGGCCTCAACGACAAGGTTATGTTCGGTTTAACTGGGAGAAGTAATTTTACAGTTTACTATGATTATTTATTCGCATGGCTTTAGACAACAACAAGTCGGTGGAGATGGAAGATGTCAAGTTCCATCAGTGTGTACGCCTATCCAAATTCGAATCAGACCGTACCATCTCCTTCATCCCTCCCGATGGTGAGTTTGAACTTATGAGTTACCGTATGAACGCTCAAGTCAAGCCCCTGATCTGGTGCGAAACTTCCATAGAAACTTTTACTGGTTCTAAGATTGAATACTTGGTCAAAGTAGCTACATTTTTATCTACATCATCATTGATTAACTTGTCTTTATTTAGGCAAAGGCCCAATTTAAGCGTAGATCCAGCGCCAACAATGTTGAAATCATCGTCCCGGTGCCCGCTGATGCCGATTCTCCCAAGTTCAAGGTATGATTGAAAGCTAAATATGTGTTTATTTTTTATTTAGACTACTATCGGTTCCGTATCCTACGCACCCGACCAATCAGCCTTCATCTGGAAAATCAAGCAATTCCAAGGTGGTAGAGACTTTACCCTTCGAGCTCAGTTCGGTCTACCTTCTGTCAAGACTGGTAACTATTGATGCATTTATATAGTTATATTTACGCTGTTAAATAGAGGAGATCGATAAAAAGCGACCAATCTCCATCAAGTTCGAGATTCCCTATTTCACCACTTCGGGAATTCAGGTACGCTACCTTAAAGTTGTTGAAAAGTCAGGATACCAAGCTATGCCTTGGGTACGCTACATCACTCAGAATGGAGGTAAATTTTGATTTGGTTTGATTTTTGTTAATGGCTCTTTAGACTATCACCTTAGGATGCCCGAATTGGTACCTACCAACCGTAATTTGAATCAGTAGTTGGTAGATTTGATATACAAATTTATAGTTTATCTCTTTTTATTATCATACATTAAAAGAAATGAATTAGACTTGCTTCGATCTATAGTTTGATCGTTGTTAGAAATTTATATAGAACAGGTATTTAAAACTTAATAGATGGCTTTTGAAAGATTTGACAAGGGATTTAGCTGATATGCTTTCAATTGAAAATTTCAACGATATAAGCTTAGCCTTAGATTATTGTATATATATGAATATAAACATATTGTTAAAAACACGCACTGACAAAAATGCAATTTGAATCCCTTATACTCAATACTCATATAGTGGACTATATTATTGTCAGTATACTTTCTACCTGCGATGTATTCATTTTATTTGATTCTTAAATAGATATATATACTAGGAAATATAAAATTCTTATGATACTATATCGGTTTATACTCTATTGACATCGACTTCAATTATATCATCTACATAAGTATATAGCTATTATCTTAAACACAAATCCTGTAATAGTTTAAACTGAAATAAACGCCTGCTACATGCCAATATAAAGATATCAGATACAAAGCAATTAACTAGAGTTTGCACTAAAAATATAAATAATTTATTCATCTATTTCAACAACTCCAGCAAATAAGGCAAAAACTCCTCGAAAGGGTGCTGCCTATCCTTATTTATCGAATTTAAATACCTGGAAATATTTACCAGGATATCTAGCTGATCTTTTGTATTCAAACCATTAGCATCTGCATCGACGATATCTTTGATAACCTTCAATATTTTTTCATCCTTTAAGATCACTTGTAACTTTTTGTCGTCAAGTACTTTTTGAAGTTTTTCTTCAGGCAGGTAATCTTCCTCATGTATATCTTTTCTAATGTAGTAAAGCTGCTCGAACGTTAGTGGTTCTGTTTCTTCAGTGTTGTTGGTGTCGGTAGTTTGTTTTGGCATAGTTGGTGGGTTTTCCGGTTGACCTATTAAAGTAGTTGGTTAGTAAATCTTTCAAAGCTTTGTTATGGAATTACTTTGGTTGTCTGGATTGCATGGTTGTTTGGTATGCTCTTTGTAGCACTTTAGCGAACAGTAAGGGATATAACAAACTTTACATTTGTATTTTTTGGGCTGCTCATTACAAACTTTGCAAAGTATTTCAATCATTCTTGTAGTTGGAGTGGATAAGAAAAATGCCAAACTAAAATTTTCAGATATTTGAACCTGAAAATTCTTAATGAATAATCACACCTACAAGATGCTAAATTTTATAATTCCAATTAAATCTCATCAGCTATAGGTATTATTGAGTGGATATTTTCACCCATTAGCAATGCATATTTTGGTTAGCCATCGAACTTGTATAAAGCTATATATACTATGCTAATTTAAATCCAATATTGCTACTAACTTTAGCAAAATGTGCCATTAACTTGCAAAGCTAAAATGCAGTCTCTAATTTTAGTTTAGTTCCACCCAACTCTCGACACATGGTCGCTTTTCGAAATTAGATCAAAAACTCAACTACTTGCAAATACAGACCTCTTTCCTAGCATCCAAAGCACTATGATCAACAAGTTGAACAAGAAGTTAAAGTATTTTGACGCCTTCCCCAAAGTTGATACCAATTTGAAGCAGACGTCCAAACTAGGCGGGTTCTTGACGTTTATGGTCACTATAATCGTCATCTACCTGGTACAAGGTGAATGTTACAACTATTACAAGTTGAGTCAGGAGTACGAGTTTCTAGTAGAGAGTCAACTCAACAACAATGATATGAAGATCAATGTGGACTTGTCGGTCGCTATGCCTTGTTTCTGTAAAATTATATTTGGTGCTTTTATAACCTTTGTTTAGTTTTAAATATAGATGTACATGATGCTTCTGGTCATTCCATTCATATGCAGAATCAAATCAAATTAATACCAGTAAGATATATATTAGCTGGTTATTTTTAATTAGTCATTAGGTACATTTTGATGCCGGTACTGCTCAACGTTTCGAGTAAAATATTAGTCTTTTACTTATTACTTACTTTATCGAAATTTCTATAGGAAGGATAGCAACCACTTGGACGATGATATTGCCGATATGGTTTATAGAGCGCATCAAAAACCCAAAGATAAAGATAGTCAAAACAACAAAGAAGGTATTGGTTATATCGCTAAACTTTATATGTATATTGATATATTTATTTTTAGGTGAAGGCCAAGATGCTTGTAGAATTAGAGGTTCCTTTAAAGTTCGAAAGGTAAGTATTTCATCATAATGTAAATTTTAAATCCATATTAGGTAGCTGGCAACTTTCATATTACTCCTCAAGGCCATGGTCATGGCGGTCTACATACCCCACATAACGGTAAATTTACTTCATACTGTAAACTATCTTAACTAAAAATGATAGCTATTAACTTTACCCATCGCATCGATAAATTCTCTTTTGGCGAGCCTTATCCAAAATTGATCAACCCTTTAGATAACTCTTTAAACTCAGTAGAATCATGTAAGAAATAGCACTATCAATTTATACTTAACTATATGTACTCTTTAGCTTTTGACCTATTCCAATATTTTCTGTCAATAGTAACGTTCTTATCACATTTATCAATAATACTAATAACTATACTTTTTCTTTGACCATTTAAGGTTCCTACAATCTACATAGGTAATTTCGCATGTTCATATCAACACCTACTAAATACTTTACACTAGATAACAACGAAAACGCTTTGATAACCAACCAGTACGCTGTAACGCACCATAGGACTCGTAACGAGGTAGGCACAGCAGTACCTGGAATCTTTTTCCAGTACAATATCGAGCCTCTTTTAGTCAAGATTATCGAGAAGCGACCCAAGCTTACCAATTTCCTAGTTCGATTATGTGGTATAGTTGGTGGGTTAGTAGCCTGTACCGGGTTCCTGACCAAGGTCCTAACCCAAATCATCCCCGCCTTTAGATTTAACAACAAGGCTAAGCGTCAATCACTTTAACAGATAAATAAAACCTATATATAAAACTATTGATACCTTAACCTATGTAGCGGATATTTATTACAGCTTCAATTTGAAAAAAGTTAAGCCCTACAGTTATGGATAGTAGTAATGATGACGTCAGTAGCTCCCACCTCCTTCAAGCGGTCCATAACCTCAGCTACATCCCCTTTCTCTACCATAGCCGAGACAGCTACCCAGCCTTCATTTTCAAGCGGAGCAACACTGGGAGCTTTCCTACCTGGGGTAACCAACTTTGCCTTATCAAGTTGGTCCCTAGGTACGTTGTAAGTGCAAATGACATACTTGGTAGCCAAAATAGCACCCTCGATACGAGCCTTCAACAAATTAATCAGGCTCTGGTGCTTGGACTTTCGGTTGGAGGTGATGAGTACCGCCTCTGACAGCAATACTGTACCGATAGCCCGTAACCCGGCGGCATGCATAGTTTCACCAGACTCTACCAGATCAACGATGCCGTCAGCCAAGCCTAAAGCGCAAGCTGCTTCTACCGATCCCGAAACGAATTCGATCTGCGTTTTCTGGCCCTCTTGCAAATCCAAGTTCGATTCCAAAAGCTTGAAGTGTTCGGTCGTCAATACAGGGAACGAAGTGACGATACGCTTACCAACTAAATCGGAACTACTTTCAATTGCGGCACTCTTGATAGGGGCCTGGACCTGCAACTTACACTTACCGAACCCTAACTTGAAGACCTCCTTGACCTTACTTTGAACTTCCGATTCGTAGATGATGTCTTGACCAGTTATACCTAAATCTACGTTACCGTCGGCTACGTATTTGGCTATATCTTTTGCTGGTAAGAAGACTAAGCTAATGGGTTGGTTGGATGAGAAGGCGATGTCATGCCTCGGTTTCCTGTGGAACTGCACGTCGATTGAAGAGAGTAACGCTATACACTTCTCGTACAACCTCCCTTTCTTGGGGATGGCAAATATTAACCTCGTGTTGAATTCGTCGCTCATTTCCATCGTGTAAAAGTTTTGTAGTGGTTGAGGCACTTCCAGGTTTATATACCCACCCCATTAATATTCATACCCCTTTAAAAGTTTATTTTTGTAGTTTAAACCTGGGTTGCAACCTATGAACTACCAACATAGTTTAGGACTCCAACTATAATTGCTTGAAAAAGTTTTTAAATAGGGTGAAAGTGACTCAATCTACGTCACTATATATACCAATAAAGGAATGGACTTTTATTTGTAGAAGTCAGAAAACTTTTGTTATCTTGATAGTGAAGAGATAACCGTCCAAACCAGGCGCTTCATTAATTTGCAGTATCTTCGAGATACGTACTCGGTAGATTAACATATCCGAGGCTTTTGAATAAGCCTTGCAACTAAAAAGACTAGGCTGTGGAGTTGAGATATTAATGGCATAAAACTATAGCACCAACTTTAAGTAAATTGGCATTAAAAATAAATAAAATTGGAGTAGTTTTACGATAGAAATTGACATGCTTCTGCTATACTCAAAAGCTATGTTAAAAATACACAATTTATAAAAGTATTGTATTAATACGTTTTAATGATATGCTTTTGTAACTCTGGTATTTATTCGCTTTATTCTTAAATAATTTATTTTCACTATAAGCCCATCTTACTTTCATTTTATAAATCTGCTCTTGGATTTATTTTACTAAGCTACAGGTATATTTACTTTAGTTTTGACTACTGTCCTAAATTTTTTCATTAAGTACAGCACTACTTGTCATCTCTACTAACTTCTTTGTTATCAGAAATGTAGTTCAATAGTGCACTTTATCAATCCCTTTCTTTTTATACTTGCACTCCTTAGCAGGCTACCTCTCCTGTAACTTTGAAACTCTAAGTGGGCCAATTTGCCCAGGTTTATCTAGACAACATCTGACACTTTATACACATATTTGAACTTTAATCCACCATCGCTATGTGAATAAAGCTACATCAAAGTACATCTATCATTGAAACAATCATATCAGAAAATAAACCCCATATAAACCGGTAAAAAAATTTAATGAACATTAGTACAAAGAGAAAGGATTCTGAGGTTTGGAATCCACCTTGACAAAAGCAATGTCGTCGGTAGTGGCGCTAGATCCACTCGAATTTTGGGCACAAAAGGCAGCGAACTCATCCTCAAAGAAAGTGTCGTTAAATTGACGGCTCGAACTGTAGGAGATAGACTGGCCGCGACGGGGGACCGGAGGTGCCTGGGGATTAGTGTTGAAGTTGACGGCTTGGAAAGGATCTTCGTTAAAATTGTTGTTACGGGACGTACTTGGTGCTGAAAAGCTAGCGCTTTGGCGGGTCAACCTTTGTGTCTTCTTAGTGTTGGAGTTCGAACTACCTTTCCAAGCGTCAGGGTAAGTCTCGGCGTCAATGTACCGTTTGATGATCTCGACATCAGAAAGTTTTTCTTTCTTGGGTTTGGGGTTAGCACTTTTAGTTGATCTATTTGAGGAATCACTACCAGCAAACATCTCCTGCTTCAAGTAGTTGCGGATGTGCTGTACATCCTGACGGTTTTTCTCAGTGGTGTTGGTCCTGCGTCGTGTGTACTTGCCGACTTCTAAGCTGTGGTAGAAGTAGGTGTTCTTGGCCCATTCGATAAGTCCCATTGTTAAAAGTAAAATACAGACGAAGTTCTACAATTTGGGTTTCCACTAGGTTTTATAGGAGAGTTCAAGTAGGCCTAAGGAATTTTTTAAAGTAATGGGAAGGATAAGTTAGACTTGTAGTTTCCATAATCACTTTTTCTAGTTTTGACCAAGATTATAATTCAGCTGATGGAAACAACTTGTACCATCGTCAGCTTCAATTGATCTTTTGTATCAAGTAAAAAGCCTATTTGAAGAGCTAAAATACTTGCAAGTTGTATACGTTTCATCAGATTCCATTCTTTTGGCTACCGATCTACAAGGAGCTATACATCAGTTTTCATATCAGCGACAATTTTTAAAAGGTAGCGTATCCTATATCCGCTGTTACCTTGAGGTATTAGTGCTTAAATTGAGACACCTTCCTTTGGATTATTCTAATGGGAAAATAATCAGATAGTAGCAAATCCTAAACTATGATTTGTAAAATATGAAGCTAAAAATAAATTACCCTGAATAGACCTGCACTCGGCTTTTCTACATTATTTAAGACCAGTACGAAGTATAACTTAGTTTTGTATATCATATCCAATCCACATGTCGCTTTAGCCCTATCATTTTAACATTTCAAAAATATATGATAAAATCCGTGGATCCTATTACACCAAACCTATCCATCAGCCGCCATATCCGTTATACAATCTCATTTAGTGATCCCTAGATAGTAAAATAGTATGTTAAAACGGTATACTAGATCCAAAAGCAGGCAAATATCGACTTATTAAATTGACCTTTAGCAACTGAAAATAAGGAGTTCATATTCCAATATATGATGCTTTTGACAGGTATTCGAACGTATGAAACGAATGAGGATCATAGCATACATTGTATACCAAATGTAGTGACTGTCCTTAGGATAAGAACATTTACCATTGCAGAATACAGTATATCAAGTCAACAAATTATAGATAAAAGCCAATTTATAGTTACAGGTATATATTGTATTGCTTTAGAAGCAGAGATATAAGTTGATGAACCGAGAAATAGTTTATGTAAACCTTAAAGTTTAGGTTGAGGGGTATCACAGTGTGGAGCTTTTCCAACTGGAATCTAAGGTACGATGAATATATATTAAGCATCAAAATTACATTCTGTTTATCGATCTTGCCACCGGCTGCCTCAACAATCTCTTGTAAGTTGGGGTAAGAGGAAGCGGTCTCCTGCTTAAAAGCGTAAAGGACCTTACCACCTTTGTCGATGACATAGGTACCTCCTAGCTGGCTAAAAATGGTCAAGGTTTGAATAGTGTTTAGAGAGATGTTGAAAATTTAGGCTTACAATCCATCACCCTATCCAAAAATTAGTAACAATATATAGCTTTGGTTAGTTTACCTTCAAATTGCCACCAAGGTTTTCCTTCCTTGCTTGTTTTATTTCCTCTCCTATACATATAAGCAATGGTTGCTACTTAAAAATTACTGGATTTCTTTGTAAAGAGGTCGAGCAAGCCTTTGCCTACACCAACACGGATTAAACCGAAATGTTTGTATACCTCCTTCTCTTTATCGAGGTAAAGCTCCCCTTTCCAATAGTCACCTTTCAGCCAATCCTATACCTGTGTATCAAAAAGATGAATTATATTATGCTGTACTTCAAGTCCAGGCTCATCGAAACCAACCGCTACCATCTTAACATTCAACTTGTCTATTTGAAGTTAGTATACGCTTTAAAAGAGCCTTTACCGAATACAGGCTTCAACTTTGAAAGTTCGTTGGCTTCGTACCTAGTATTGTTAGTACGTATTATTGGATATAGGTACCGGCAAAGTGGACATCCGAACCGGCGTAAAATTTTCAAAACTACTTTATTATCCTCCCAAGTAGAATTGAGTACCGTTGGCTGAGGTGGACTACGGGTGGAAAGTACTTTGAGTTGGGTAGTGATTAGCGTTCCCAAGGTTGCCATCTTGTTCTAAAGAAATTTAGCTCAACTGCGTTGAACCTTTTATAGAGGTAGCCTACGTCACAATTTTGAATGATTTGCTGGAGTTGTAAAGGGTGGTGGGAAGTGCGTATAGGTTTGAGATTTCTACATAAAGGAACTCAGGATCAGCCATCTTCAGATTAATGCTTTAATTATAAACATGATGATTTTCATAAATGATAGTATAGGGTATTCTACAACAAGATAAACAATATATGCTGTATTATGAAGGTTTTGGAAAAAATGCTTTATAATTGACTAAAAAGAATTTCAAGCTATGTTGTTAGAAAGTGGAAGTATAGGATTCATTGTGTTTATAGAGTAGTGGAGCTTCGCTTATTACTAAAGCCACAATATACCTTTCAATTTCAGATACTATGGATTTGACTACCAAGCACCTTTTTTCTTCTTACCTTTGGCAGCCTTAGCTTTGTTCTTATTCTTGCTGTCCTTGGTTTCCTTACCGTCCTTCTTACTTTCACCACCTTTGCTCCTAAGCATATAAAGTTAAAATCAAGTCTATATCAATTTAAATTTACGTCTGAACTTCCAAGACAGCACCTTGAGATCCTCGAACCTGCTTCCCTTTGCCTGGCTTGTAGTAGGATCTCGCTTTGAGGGGTAACCACCGTTCTAAATCCAGCTTACCACTCATATTCTTGGCTGGTTTGTTCTTGTGTTTTCTACCACGTCTCTTGGTCACATTGATACGTCTACAATTCGGTGGTTACTATATACTTCCAAATGAACTTGTATAAATTACCTAACCGGCTCAAAGGTTCTCTTAATATTACGATCGAAGCTCTTGACGATAGCTTCAAAATTGGAGCTTTCTTCGACGTTGGGTAGGGTATCCAGGTACTGCTTAGCTTTCTGGAGGTCGAGGTGAGATAGTGCTTGGATGAGGCCAACTTTGGAAGCGTCGTTATCGGGATCTTGCTCTAGAAGCTCCTTAAACTCCTGTACCGCGGCATCAGCCTTTCCACTATCCAACTTACGGCGAGCCAACTGCTGTCGTACGACGGTTGCAAATTGGGCCTAAAGTAGGTTGCTTAGTTGAAACTAATCTTGGTACAACTTACTGAGTGCTTGGTGGGTGTCGAGTATGCCTGGTTCAAAAGCTCTGCGGCCTTATCATCTTGGTGCGTGGATTCGTATAACCAGGCCAGAGCTCCAACTAATCCTGGTAAAAATTTGGAGTCGGAATCAGTCAAGTTTTGACGCAGTGTTTCTATCTGAAGGGCTGCTTTAAGCAAGTCGTTCTGACGGATGTAGAGTTGTGCCAGTATTAAATTTGCAGGAATACTTGCGGGATCAACCTTCAACGAAGTCTATAGGAATACTGTCAAAATACTGTACTATAAGGCGTATACCTGTAGATCATGTATGGCTTTATCAATTTTACCCTGATGGCATAAAGCAACAATTGAGTTGATACGTACAGCATCCGATCCCGGCTTCAATGCTAACATACGAACCGACTTCTCTCGACTGGCTGGGTACTAAAAAATCAAGTTAAGATCATAATGAATATATAAAGAACTACTCTTCCCATGGCCAAAAGTAAAGTAGCTTCATTGGATAAGACAGCTAGCTTTTGATAGTTGAGCAGTCTAAAATTAAGGGTTTGATCAGAAGCCCGAAGTAATTTGAGAACCGAATCGAACACCTTTTCTTCAATGTTTCTGGTTGCGACCAGATTATTAGAGGCAACGGCCAAAACCGTCTTATCAGCGGATCTAAACTATGTTAGTTTCTTTAAATATACACTTAATTTACTTGGTGGCCAAAATCCCTTCGTATATCTGCAAAGCCTTCTGGTATTGGTTTTGTTGATGGTAGATGAAAGCAATTTGAACAACAATTGGGGCCAACTCTTGTTCAATTTCCTCTTGAGAGAATTCGTTTTCGTCGCAACTCTTGCGGCACAATTCTATAGTGGCTGTAAGGATCAAAATATAAATTTAAAGTACCTTTAGCTTCTAAAAGTAACTTGAGTGCTTTTTGGTAATCATTTTTTGCAATATAAATGCATGCCAAGTTATAAATCAGCTCGTAGGTGTCACTAGCATCCTGTTTTATAATCTATATATAATTAGTACGAATGATGGTTTAAGTAAATTACCTTTTCTTCGACATGACTACCACTAAGAAGCAGAGCTCCAATAGCAGCTTGATAATTGGTTAGTAGTTCGTGGTAAGTACGATCATCCTATAATAAATATTAGTATAACTACCTACTTATTTTTTTACTTTTGGAGTAGCTAAAAGAAGTTTGGTGTAAATTTCGATACAGACGGCGAACTCTTCAGTTTTGAAGGCCTAATTATAAAATTACAATGAATAAACATATATGAATAAGCTACTTACCAACTGTGCACTCAAGTTCATATAGTGACACTCTTCCTTATTCTCCGATTTTTCAATTACTTGCTTAGCTTCTTGGAGTTTATTAAGTCGATAGTAACTGTAGGCTTTCGAAAAATCAACATCGTAAATCTGGTTCAAACTTTCAAGTTTCGCAATGGTAGCTAGAGCTAAATTGAATTTCTCACTACGCATGAACAGGTACAATTTACAATACAAGGCTTCACCGTTGTTAACATCCTGCTCAAGAACTACATAGATAAGCAAAAAATGGAAATGAAAAATTACCTCTATCCAATAACTTGAGTGCTTTGGGATATTCCTCTTGAAGTATAGCTCGGTTCACCTCTTGGAACAGTTCGCTTTTATCAATCTGGGCTTCTTTACTCATGGTTGTATACAAGAGAGTTGGATCTGTAGGTTACATTTTGAGTTCTTCAACTACTAAATTAAACTTGATTGGTTGAAATTGATTATAACTCATATTGATGGATTGTGCACCTGAACAAAACTAATTTTTTCAAGAAAATATAACAAGGAATCGATATATATGTTAAATTATAGGAGTCTTCAAAATATCGAGTGTATGTATTTTTTTCTTATTTCCCTGATAGAATATTTATTTAGAGAGTAGATATATCAATTTCCAATCAGAAACTTATTGTACAAATTGGTTTATCAAGATTAAAGGAAAGATTTATAGTAGCACAATTCAGAATTAATTTCCAAACTAATTCTACCTCAAATTTTGAACAATATCAAATACCTGTCCTTTTAATTTATATAGGCTAACATTTAATATAATGAAATAGAATGGCATTCTATGTACAAGTAACTTTACTTTGCTAAAGTAATATAGTTGTATAATTAAAAGTGGCATATATATTTTGTCTAGATATAACTATAGTTCTTGGTGAAAGCAGCCAAATCTAGGCCAAGAAATCAGTGATACAAGTTGACAAATCCTTGAATTGTCACTACAAATCTCTTTATTTCAGGTTTTGATCTGAAAGTTAATATTTATCCTAATTTGACAAGCACAATACGTTTCAATATATCAATACTTATTAGAAAAGTCAATTGTATTCGATTTTAAATTTTATTTGAAACTAGAGTGGCTCATTATAGCAAGAGTCAGCAATTGTAATGATTGCAAGTGGTTTAGGTTTTGCCACTGTGAACTCATTAAGTGCCGGGCTATTTGAAAAGCTGGATGGCGAAACACAAAGCTAATGCCCTTTGAACGGCCCAACAGTTAGAGTGTGTTCATATATGCTTTTTATGTAAGCTAAGGCAAACTTCGAAGCTGCAGCTGGGAATCGGATTTAAATTATAAATTGTTCAAAAGTCGGAGCTGCCATAATGAACCAACCTCTTAGTTCAAGCACCCGGACTAATAGATATCCCTCATTCCGAAACGTTGTAAGAGTTATAATAATAAATTTCATTAGAAATCCTTGTAGTATTCTAAAACAGTGGAGCTAAAAGCTGATTTACAAGATGTGATTTAACTTATGCTCTTCTCAATTAAGCCTTTGAAGCCAATCGGAATCAATGCTAAGGCGATTATCAATAGCTTGAAGCAATTAAATACCGCAATTCTTCAAAATACCATTTGCCTATTGGCCAACCCCACACTCAACTTTATCGAAAATTTCCTCCAAGATAAGTTTTAATTTGCCAAAGATATAAACTTTATAATCGGCCTCAAATAAAGTTAATAAGGGTGGGTAAATAGTGTGGCCTTTTGCTTCCTCAACTAATACATTTAGCTTTTCAAGTTAAAGTTTCGAATATATATTGGTGCTTCTAGACGATTTTATAAATAATACTACCTACATGAAATTTTTCGAAACCAACTTTACCTACAACCATGGTTGGGAGAAGGTGACTACCGCCGTTTGGAAAAAGTACCCCAACGAGATGACAAAGCACGTTTTAAGTGTCGACACTCTATCTTCCACAGTCGACCCAGTTACCGGCCAGCTTAAAGTTGAACGACTTATAACTTGCAGGCAAAACATCCCTTACTTAGTTCGTCAGGTAAATTTTCCGATATTAGCAAATACCAACTCAAATTTTAGATATTGGGTAACGATGTATCTTACGTTCATGAAGTGACTACGGTGGACCCCAAAACTAAAGATTTCACCGCTAAGAGTGTCAACGTCTCCTTCAAAAACCTGATGAACCTTGAAGAAACTGTTATCTATAAACCCGATGCCAAGTCCCCAGCCAAGTAAAACTTCCAAACCATCAAATATACTAACTTGTACCTAGTACTGTTTTCCAACAGCAAGCCCAGTGTACGGCGTTGGGTGCTCTATCCAGACTAGCTAACTATGTTGAAGATATCACTGTAAATCGATTCAAGGACAATTCCGTCTTGGTAGAATAATTTAACTATGACTTGTACTAATATCTATACTTTAGGGTCGCGAGGCTTTGAGCATGGTTTTAGAGCGTTTATTTGGTACCGAAAACCACGCTTCCATCTAAACTAATACGCGAACCTTTAAACGGATGCTTTGTATCACTTTTACGATACCTATAGCGACACCCATCGACTAACCTTTTGAGGCTTGCTTGCCATTTCCCATCATTTTATATACAACTGTTCCCACCCCTGAAGCACTAATATAAATTCACCCAGTACAAAATTTGTTCTTTCGCTTAGGAATGAATAAAATCTAAAAGTAGTATATGTTTGATTTTTGTTCTTTTCGGGTTACTGTGATATTTATGCACTGGCCTATATAGTAAACTTATCGTATTGTCTCTATAGTGAAGGAGCATATTTCAATTTAGAGTCAAGAAATCCAATATAGTTTATCCAGTTTTAGGCATGCTGAAGGCTTCTAAAGGTATATGTACAAAAATATAGTGCTTGCGCTGCAACATTATATGCCAAAAATAAAATTCAGTTACTTTTAGTCATTATCTTTCATTCTTTCAATACATTTAAAATCAATACCAATAACCCACACAATGTAAAAGTATATATAAATTGGCTTAAATATATTAATTTAAGTCCTATCTAAATTGATATTCTCTGAATGATAGTTGATTTGGATAGATGGGATTAGACAATATACTTGTAAAAGTTGAATATAATTACATATAGGTTTAAGCTATCGATTGATTTAACCTTGTATGTCTAACTTAGGCATAGGCTACAAGATTTCATTTCAAAAGTTATCAGAATCAATAAAATAGTTAGTCAACTATATGCAAACAAATGAAAATCTTGCAGTGTAGTAGCTAACAAGCACCAAACAGATTAGTTTATTAGAAATAATTCAAGGAAGGCATGAGCAAAGTTATTTTAAGAGTCCTCTAAGGAAGTGATTACTTTTGGTGAAATAGGGACGGTAAATGAAAACTGTTCATAGCAGTAGAAATCTGGTTCGACAAATTCTGAAAGTAGCTCCTCAATTTCGCTTTCTAGGATATCATTATTCAAAACTAACATATAAGCGAGGTAATTGAGAACATCATAGATGTTGATTACTCCAATAAGCTTGTCAGAGTGCACGGCAAAGAGTGTAACTGGATACTGGCTCCAAAGTCTGTCCCAGTTTAAGTAGTCAGAGGGTAACGAATGCTTGTTGTGAATGGCAAGTTGCAGATACGTCTTAAGTTCTTCGAGACTAATTTTAACAACGCTATCTAG
The DNA here is from genome assembly GCA_016630905.1 of Capillidium heterosporum. Taxonomy (NCBI): domain Eukaryota; kingdom Fungi; phylum Entomophthoromycota; class Entomophthoromycetes; order Entomophthorales; family Capillidiaceae; genus Capillidium; species Capillidium heterosporum. Next base: position 1,282,337 of record WBMQ01000006.1, read on the forward strand.
CTTACATTGAGAATATTCTTCATAATAGTATCTCTGTAGCCACTTGATAGATGGTGGAGGATTGTTAGTTGTACTGGTGGGGGTGTTGTTGATTACCAAGCCATCAACTAACGGTGTTTTCTTTAGGACAGGTGAACAGCTTAAAGGTAAAGTCGATTCTCCAGGTAGCTCAAAAAACTGAAAAGGGTCATTCTCACAAATGCTTTGAATGTTGACATGCGCGATGTAGACACAGATACTAGATTCCTCCACGTAAACAAGCCCTTCCTTAGTATCCAAATGACAGCCATACTTGGTAGAATAAGTAAATAGGTAAAAAAATAAAGTTACTCTGACTTCAACTTGTCGTGCATGTCCAGTCACATCGCATATAGTGCCACCACCCCAATTTTCTACCAAATAGTACGACATATCGCTGCCACTGTGATGCACACCAGCTTTTCTAGATACTCTATCCAGCCAGATCGGGCCATTCACTCTATGCGTAATATATAGTTCAGGTCTATCTGGAGATGGGCTTAAAGTGGTGTTAGCCTGGCCGAGCTTATAAACTATCAGTATATCTTTTTCTCCATCTTTAAGTGAAAAGGACTGCAGAATGGAATTTCCAAAACAAAATGCATATTCCCAACCGCTCTGATTCTATTTGTATTGCCAAAAAATAAATATATAGATTCTAAAATAAACTTACGACACTACTACAAGCAGAGGACTCGGTACTCTTCCCTCTTATAATATCCTTAAATAAATCAGTTACCAAATCTAGACTCTCTAGGTCCAAATGTGAAATGTTCGGTTTAACTAAGGCTGTATAGTTGGGTATGGAACACAGCAAATCCAATTTATTTTGGTATCGAATACTTCTAAAACTTCCCTCCGAACTAGAAATTGCTTTTACTCTACTCTAAAGTAAATTCTTTAAGTACATTAATATATTTATTTAAAATAGAACACTTACTTTGGCTTCATCTTCAAAAATAAAGTTGTTTAAAACGATGTCATATTGATCGGTTACAAGAGGATCTAAGTAAAGGCTCAAGTTCTCCAGAAATTGACTGCTAAGGTATTGATCCAAATTGCATTTGTATTGTAATATACATATAGCTACCAACAAAATGCGAAGCATACTTTCTCTTGCCTACCTAGCTATTTACTCGAGATAAAGCAGGTTCAAGGCTGTGGACCATGTTCCATGATATGATTGACTATTTCGATGTCTCAAATATCCATAACTGTCCCATAAATTTTGTCCAGTTTACCGTTGCAAATTTCAAAATCCTTGGACAAATTAAAGCGATAATGCTTCACCTAAATTAAGCTAATTATAGTTTGCTTATCCTCGAAGTTCATTGGATATAGCGGTTACTAAGTTTTGCTTTCCCTTCAAGCTCAAATTCATTTTTTCCAACCTAATCCATAATTCAAAATTTAGGTTTCAAGTATGGACAAAAATCTATACAATAGCAACACTACACCTGGTGGTGGCGTGAATCCGAACTCAAGCGTTTTTTACAATCAACAAAACACAGTTGGCCAGAACGTAAACAACTTCATGCAACCTATGCAAAACCCTAATGGCCTCTATTTTCAAAACGTCAACAACCAGCAGAATCAGTTCCTTGTTAATCAACCTTCAAACCATGCGGCCCAGATGCCTTTCATGCAGCCAAATAACTTTCAGAATGTTCAACCCATGATAAATTCTGATCAGGCAAGCTTACAGACCGATAGACTGATCCAGAAGGGTGAGGCTAACATGCTTCAAAATGAGGGGACAAACCCAAATATTCTTTCAAATGACGAGCTCAAATATTTGTTTATGGTAACTATTTTTGATTTTTTGAAATAGATTCTATCCCAGTTAGAAATGCTAATTTATTGTTTAGCGAACGTCCCAGTTGAAGCAAGTTGGAGCCGATCAAAGCAACAGTCCTGAGTACTGCAAGATATTAAAGTACCTCAAAGAGTTTTCAGCTTATCGTAGGGCTAACCAGTTAGGTTCAGCTTCTCAAGATGTAGCAACTAATAAACCAAATACTCCCCAAAACACTGGTATGTTATGACATACATTCTATTACTAACGTCAAATAAAAGAGGGCTTTGCTAGAGCCATGGCCGAGAAACAGCCCAACTTTAACTTGAGCAACAACCAAATTAAAGAACTCTCGGGACAGATTAATACCTACATGTACATGTCCAGAGATTTACCTGTACCTGTAAACGAGAAGCTCTACGACCAAAAGACAATCTTAAAAAACCTATCTAACCCTTTGGCCGTTCAAAACTCAGACCTGATCCCTACCAAAATAGCGGCTGATGTCATAAACAACCACCAATCTAACGGAGATACCAAACAGAGTAACGCTCGCTCCCCTGGGCTGTACTACATTCCGCCTCAGACTCTACTTAAAGAGTCAACCAACCGGTTACAGCGTGTCATTATACCAAGTATCACTCCCCGTGGACTCAATCCCTACCAGGTTTCAAGGGAGCGCGAGGATAGAATCAAGTCGCGCATCATGAGGCGCCAGAAGGAATTGGAAGCACTGTCCAACAATCTGAATGATAATTCCATCGACGAAGGTGCAAGTTCCTCCACTGATAGCGAAAAATACTCAGCAAAACTTAAAGCCTTGATCGAGCTTAAAGGACTCCGTCTACTTGACATGCAGAAAAAGGTACTTTTAAAGGATTTAGCTTATTCTAATTTTGATAGTTACGCATGAGCGTCGTCAAAGGAGCCACCCAGGTCGCAGCTCTATCCACCTCAATCGATCGCAACAGTTACCGTAGGATGAAGGTGCAGACATTGAAGGAAGCTCGTAACACTGAGAAGCTGGAGAAACTTCAGAGAGCCGAACGGGAGAAACGCGAGAAGCAAAAGCACAACAATTTCTTGTCGAGCATCATCCAGCACGGCAAGGATTTGAAGGAGTGGCACAAGAACTATCAATCTCGACAAGCTAAAGTCGGTCGTATGGTGACCCAGTTCCACCAGTCTGTTGAGAAGGAGGAGCAAAAGCGTCTCGAAAGAGTACAAAAGCAGCGTCTCGAGTTACTTAAGACAGGTAATGAAGACGAGTACTTGAAGCTCATCGATCAGGCCAAAGATACCCGTATCAGTTTACTCATCCAGCAGACTGAAGGTTTCTTGAAGAGCTTGACCAGCTCGGTTGTTGAACAGCAGAACGACGACGCCTACTATGAATCTGTTCGAGAAGCCCCTGAGGATCCATTGGGAGAGGACCATGCCAATGATGCTGATTACTACGCTGTTGCCCATAGAATCAAAGAGGAGATTACACAGCAGCCTACGATGTTAGTCGGTGGAACTTTGAAAGAGTACCAGCTCAAAGGTCTTCAGTGGATGGTCTCACTGTACAACAACCGTTTGAATGGTATTTTGGCCGATGAGATGGGTCTTGGCAAAACTATCCAGACAATAGCCCTCATCACCCATTTGATTGAGATCAAGAAGCAAAACGGACCCTACCTTGTACTGGTACCTTTGGCTACTGTACCCAATTGGGAACTCGAATTCGAGAAATGGGCACCAAAGATTTCGATTGTATGCTATACCGGTACTCCAACTAAGAGAAAGGAGATCAAGGAATCGAGAATTAAGCGAGAAGACTTCCAAGTCATGCTTACCACGTTCGAATATGTCATCAGGGACAAAAGTACACTGTCCAAGATCAAGTGGGGGCACATGATCATTGATGAAGGCCATCGTATGAAGAATACGGAATCCAAGCTATCTATGACGCTGAACAACTACTACTCATCGAGATATCGACTCATTCTTACTGGTACGCCACTCCAGAACAACCTCCCCGAGCTGTGGGCCCTGCTGAACTTCGCCTTGCCTCGAATCTTCAATTCAGTCAAGACTTTTGATGAGTGGTTCAACACGCCATTTGCCAATGCCGGTGGTCAAGACAAGATCGAGCTGAATGAAGAAGAACAGCTTCTCATCATCAAGCGTCTCCACAAGGTACTGCGGCCCTTCCTTCTACGACGTCTCAAAAAGGACGTCGAATCGGAGCTCCCCGACAAGGTCGAGAAAGTAATCAAGTGCAAGATGTCGGCCCTGCAGCAAAAGGTCTACACCCGTATCCAGAAGCGCGAGGCGTTGATCGTGTCCACCGACAAGAAGAAATCTCTCGGTTCCAAGGGCTTCAACAACACGTTGATGCAGCTGCGTAAGGCCTGTAACCATCCCTACGTCTTCAGCGACGTTGAGAATGCTATCAACCCTCGCAAGGTTGACGACGAGAACCTGTACAGGGTCTCTGGTAAGTTCGAGCTATTGGACCGTATTCTACCCAAGCTGTTCGCTACTGGTCACAGAGTGCTGATTTTCTTCCAGATGACAACGATCATGAACATCTTTGAGGACTATTTGAGGTTTAAAGGGATCAAGAGCTTAAGGCTCGATGGATCTACCAAGCATGAGATAAGAGCTGACCATCTGCAAAAGTTCAACATCCCTGGTTCGGAGTATAAGGTGTTCCTACTTTCTACGCGTGCCGGTGGTCTCGGTCTAAATTTACAAACCGCAGATACGGTTATCATCTTCGATTCGGATTGGAACCCCCACCAGGATCTCCAGGCTCAGGATCGTGCTCACCGTATCGGTCAGAAGAAGGCTGTCTTAATTCTACGACTTATCACCGCCAACTCGGTCGAGGAGAAAATTCTAGAGCGGGCCCAGTACAAGCTGGATATCGACGGAAAGGTAATTCAGGCCGGTAAGTTCGACAACAAGAGTACTGAAAAGGAACGCGAGGAGCTTCTGGTAAGGCTTTTTAATTTCTACAAGGTTCTAACTTCTTATAGCGCTCTCTACTTGGCGACAACGGACCCACCACCGAACCAGACGTCGACGACGATGACATCAACGACATCATAGCTCGCAACGACGAAGAGCTTGATAAATTCAAAGAAATGGATAGAGAGCGCGAGAAGGCCGAGCGAGAGACCTGGATACAGAAGGGCAACCCCGGTTCCCCGCCCGAAGACCGCCTTATTCAGGCCGACGAACTTCCCGGTGGCTTCCTAGAGGAATCGGGCAACATCCAATACGAGGATGCAATGGAAGAGCTGGGCCGTGGCCGTCGCGTCAAGGAAATTGTAAGGTACGACGACGGATTGACCGAGGAGCAGTTCTGCGACGCCATCGACAATGAAGAGGATCTAAACATGCTTATCGAAGACAAGGCCGAGCGAAGGGCACGACGTCGCAGGAACAAGCTACTGCAGAAGCTTAACGACGGCAATTCGGGAACCAACACGCCGGGCTCGGGTAGGATGGATTCGGATTCGTTGTCTCTGGGTAAACCAAAGCGAAGGGGTAGACCTGGAAGCTCTGGTGCTAGGGTAATTTGTTTTTGGTGCTTTCAAGATGCTTACCTTTTTTAGGGTCCTGGTCGCAAGAAGAGCGAAATTTTGCCCGACCACCTGACCGAAGAATTCAGCAACAAGCTACTGCAATGCGTCAAAGCTATGGAGGACCTCAACGATCCCGAAGAGTAATAATATCGATTGCTATATACTAACATTTAAATAGCCCCGAACGATCCATCTGCTACCTCTTCCAAAAGAAACCCAGCAAACGTGTGTACCCCGAGTACTACCAGATGATCAGTCACCCCATCTCCCTCAAAGAGATCAAGGACAAGATCAAAACATTCAAGTATAGTTCCCATGAGGAGCTTCAGGAGGATTGTAACCTCATGTTCGACAATGCCAGAGTCTTCAATGTCGAGGGAAGTGTCGTTTACAACGATGCCTGCATGCTTGAGGTACTTTTTTCAACCATAATATTGTGCTTAGTATTTATTAGAGAGCCTTCCTCAGCGTCTATAACCAACTTTTCCGATCAGGTACCTACCTTTTTTGATAGAAGGATGCTAACCAACTTTTTGTAATTTAGATGGTGTTACCGAAACCTCTACGCGTGTTACCTCCCCTATCAATCAGTACGACGATGAGGATGATGAAATGGAACTGGAACCTCCAGCTAAACGCCCTTACATCCAGATTGATGATGATGATACTTCGGACAATACGGAACCCGAGCCTGAATACCATAGGAAGGTCTATTCTTCGAGCTCCGAGTAAGGATTAAGTTTTAATATTAAAGTTTTAGCTGTAAGTAAGGTGTTGTATTTAATGGTGCTGTATATTGATGCTAAGGTTGTTTTGATGTGTTTATTTGTGCTATATGATTTATTCGCCTGTATCTATTTATAATATTAGATTCTATAGTCAAAATAATCTAAACAAGCTTATTAACTTGTGAAATATTAATACGATATAGCCTGGGCCATAACCTTTTATTGAGATCTTTGAAAGTAGTTATTTTGAAATATGCAAGTTTCTAGCTTTACATAAAATAAACCACTATAGTCCCACAGCTTCAAAAACCTTAAACCTTGATTGATATACATTAGGCACTATTTAATGAATAGCTCCAGAAAAGTAGCTATATTTCAATTTAACTTTATCAGTGCAAATTGTTAAATGAATGCAGTGCTTATATACAAAAAGGAAGTTCCATAGCCAAATGCCTATTTTCATATATAATAACCAACATCAGCACTTTCACTATTGTACTGCTAGTTAAAGAATTGTAACTTGGCTTATCCAAGATCAGATATCCGACATTTTGATATCTGTTTCAATTATGACATAGATTTATGACGTAGTAATTTTACCAAAACCTTGATCAAACATAAAAGCCCATCACAAGCCAAACTCATTGCAATTTCAAAGTTCGATACCAATACGAATTATGGAAGTCCCGACTTCTCCAGTACTTAGTGACCATTCCACGTTTTCCAATTGTAGTGAGTCATCTTCAAGCGTCCCTTTCAAGTTTATAGACAACTACCTGAGTCAGACCAAGTCCGATTCCACTCAACAGCAACAGAGCTATTCTGACTACATACTTATCTTCAAAACCGATTTACACGAAAAAGATGGTGATAAAGAAGATCATTCCAACGACCAGAATGGAAATGTTGATTTCAAAGCTAAGGCTTCACAGGCGTTGAAGGACACCTTGACTAGGATTTTGAAAGCTGGGCTGGAGGTTGAAACCTGCAAGTTGACTGAATGCAGACTAGCTATATTCATAACAGCGCCTCTAAAGAGAATTAAGAAAGAGTATTACAGCTCAAGGTACTTTTAAATATTAATGTAGTTATAAATTACTTTTCTATAGAATAAACGATTACCTCAACGGGATGCGTGTCTCAAACTTAGACGTTATCCTAAACTCGGCTTCTTCCAAAGGTGAACTACTCGATACTATCAATATCACACCAGCAGTTCGGTTACGATTAGTCCATGATATTCTAACTGGGTATACTCATGAAAATGGAGCTGGTATTGCTATACTCAACGAACCTTTCCTCGACGCATTGTACCCGGTCCACGACCGTAGATTCAATAGGGTAACTTTCACTCTTAATATTGGTAAACTAAAATATATAATCTTTAGAAATGGTTGCTCCGGATCATAACCAAAGTTAAATTGAGTATCGAAGACCTAACTTTAGTTCGAGACCATTTTGGTGAGGAGTTGGCCTTTTACTTTGCCTTTCTAGACTTCTATTTCACCTGGCTACCCTTCCCATCCGCTATTGGCCTGCTGGCTTACTTTTTCTCGCCATTACCGTCGGTAATTCACGGAGTTTTAAATCTGAGCTGGGCTAGCGTCTTTATTGAGGCTTGGTCAAGGCGTCAGAAGGATTTGGCGGTACGATGGGAGGTTCTGAATGCAAAGCAAGTCGAACGTACGAGGGCCGACTTTGTTGCCAAGAAATGGGAAACCGATCCCATCACCAACCAAAAAATTCCCGTAGTCTCGGTATGGGAAGCCTGGGCCAAAAAATTAGCCAGTATTCCCATCCTGGCAATTCTTGGTTTCATCCTGAGCTTCCTCATTGTATTATCTTTTGTCGTAGAGATAATGATCAATGACTTCTACGACGGCCCCTTCAAATTCTACTTTGGAGTCCTACCTGGTCTCTGCTACTTTTTACTGGTCAACTCGTTTTCAGCCGTTTACACCAAGCTTTCCCACAAGTTGAATAGCAAGGAAAACCATCGGACCGAATCGGAACATTCCTACCATTTAACACAAAAGATATTCATTGTCAACTTCATGGTCAGTTACCTGTCCATCTTTTTGATCGCTTGGGTCTACGTCCCTTACTGTGACGAGATAACAAAGTTCTTGAGGAAGTTCCTACCGTTGAGTCCCGACATCACGTCTGTTGGATTGACACGCTTACAGGCCCAGCTGTTTTTCTTCGTAGTGACGAATCAGGTCGTCAACTTTGCCATCGAGACTCTGGTACCGTTGGCGTTGAGGTATGGTGGTAGAACCGCTCGAGGAGCCCGAAGCGCCATCGAGGCCAATTTGAGAAGGCACAGCGATGCTAATGATAGTGATGACGAAGATGAATCGAGCGGACTGCTGAGTACCGATGGTGGGAAGCATCCTTACCTGATGGCGAAGTACAGCCGAGAGTTGGACAAGTTCCGTAACGAATACTTGGAGTTGGGATATTACGACACCTACGACGACTACGCCGAGATGATCATCCAGGTATAGTAAAACTTTGATTCATTCTAACCATCTGTTAGTTTGGCTACATTAGCTTGTTCGCGGTCGTGTTTCCGTTGACACCAGTGGTATGCTTTATTAACAATTGGGTGGAGTTGCGGTCCGACTCCTTGAAGATCGTGCTTAGCAACCGACGTCCCATCCCTAAACGGGTGGAGAGCATCGGCGCCTGGCTCGGAAACATGGTAATTTTTTGACTCACCGTTCATGTACTAAAGTTTTTATCTTAGATGTTCTTGGTTTGGTTGAGTTCCATAGTTACTGGTCTACTCATCTATCAGTTTACGACTTTGGACGTTGACCTCGAGGGCCAATACCTAGTGATTGGCCTTGTCGTCGCCATGCTTTGGGAACACCTGTGGTTATTGGGTGCCACTTTGATTCGCACGATATCGGGTAACATGCCTACATTCGCCAAGTTGACGTTGCAGATGGAATCCTACAAGTTGAAGCAAGCCTATTTAAGCAAAGCCACCTACTTCGCCTACCATCGATGAAGCTGGAGAGTTGAGTCAGATCGATGGAACTACTTTGAAGAACGCCGATAAGATGTTGAGGGATATACTTGGAGAGTAGTTTATTATATAAATTTATGTCGTAAGTGATGCTTTAGTGATTTATTACTCTATATAGGTTTTATATAGGCTTGATAAATATATACTGTTCTAACTCTGCTAAATAGCCACATTTGTATATATGCTAACTTTGATTCCTTTTGATTGTTATGGACGTTGAAATTGCAAATTAAATAGCCCATCGTACGAATACTAACACCAAGTATAATATACACATTCAGAAGATCAGTTGTTTATAGGAAATCTAATGGTCGATATAGTTCTACTTCATCCTGAAGCTTTCATTAGAGAATTTATAAATCAATATTTGAGCAATCAAGATTTTCAAAAATTTCATTACTGTACCCTACTCTATTTTTACATATATATATGAAGCTATTATATATGGAAGAAATAAATGTATAAGGTTTAAAAATTTTAAATTTAATAGAATGCCAAAATAGATAGTTAAATGCGAAGCATAGCGTAAGATAGGGAAGGGCAAGGTAAGGTAAAACATCAACAATCAGCTCCAACATATTAGTTCCAGAGGACAAAGGAGACTAAAGTCAACACTAAACCGAGCTTGACACTTAGGTAGCTAGCATTAGAAGCCTTGGGCGTAGTATCGGCGTTGGGATTGGTTAGACATTTGCCACTCTTGCACTCGGAGACCGAATAGTCCACTGTGTTGGAACACACGTCGTTGAAGAACTGGAACTTCTGAGGGCAAGTGGCTGGGTTAGTGGAGTTGAACATCATAAACAACTTCGTACCATCCCGCATGAAACCGATGCAAGGTTCGATGGTATCGATACTATTCTTCAGCAGTTCGATCTTGACAAAGTTGATGGAATCGGTTTTGACGATCTCCTTGATGGTGAACCTGCCGTTGGAGTTGTACAGTGGATCGACATCGTGGCTTTGGGTCCATTGGGTGCCGGTTATGGACCACTGGATGTTGTCCTCCTTCTGGCAGGTTCGAGCCACCACTCGCGAGTTGGTGTGGTTGAAGTAGAAATTAGTCTCCCAGACTCCTTCCAAATCGGAGGTGTCGATGTTGGATACGGCTTTCTTCTTGTTCTTGGATCCTTTCTTCTTGGTCTCGGTCACCTCCTCTTCACTAGCACTGTCATCGGTGGAAGCTTCCTCGACGGCAGTGCTCTTCTTACCTTCTATCGTGTTGACCAAAAGTAGGAGGACTATCATCAACGCTAGGTACAGACTGATTCTCTTGAACTGCATTTTAGAATGGGCTTAGTGTCGTATTAATTTAGGGGTGTATGCGATGCTCTATTCTACTAGAAGGAAATAACAAATCGAACTTTAGGTTGGACTCAAACTTTTATACTTTGAACGTTCATCTACACTTTGTTTACGTTTATATATTGCATCGTTATCCAGATTTCTATAACCGAAATCTAAAGAAATGATGGGTCGTTGAAGAAAGTTAACTTTTTAATTGGAGTTAACTAATATCACCCATAGTTTACTCAATTTTCTGTATACATCTACTTTTCCTCGTGGGGAAGCTGATAACTAGAGTTAAATTCTATGGTGAAGTTTATCTAATGTTATTTTTATCTAACTGCTAAGAATTCGGTTGCAATTTTTGGAATAATTTCTCCACAGTAGCGTTTTTTTGGGAGTTTGCAAGGCGCTGTAGTTACCTAGAATTAAAAGTGTATTCGTGTTTTTGATGCTAAGTATCGATAAGTTGGGAAGTTTAATTTGAATTATTTGTTTGTATTACATTATCTATAAACTTGTATATTTCATTTTATAATTCTACATCCTTTGAGTCTAGTTTTATATTCCCTATCCATTCATTAGTTGGAAATTTTGGAACTCTCTAATATCAGCTTTTTATAGAGTTGGTATATAGTTAGCGGAACTACCGATGAAAGGTGCAATCGGCCTTTTACGCTTCTTTTTATAAAGAGGCGGATACAAATGTTTTACTTTTTACTGCTTTCTTCGAATACTATCTTCCTAGTTTATATACAAGTCGACAATATTTCCTTTTTTGATTGAGGAATCGTCATTTGTCAAGTATACTTTAGGTCATAGCAAAGCTCGTTAGTATTTGAACTTTCACATTAGAAATACTCTATTCTTCCATTTATAATGTATAGCTAAGAGCATCTTGGAAAATAATGGCCAGATTCATCTATTTACCCCTTTTGAACTGGATACTAGCTGATAGTTATTTACAGGAGCAACAGCTCCACCAAATATATATGGATAAAATTTCTAAAGACCAACTATTTTTACGAGTTTAGATGCTACTAAAAACTGACAACCAAATCTTGATATAGCAATTATTTTACATCAACTTCTAGGTCTTCAAAGCTCTCTCCATATATGGCCACTCTTACAACTATTCTATTATTCAAATCTTTAGCATCGTACGATGCATATAGAGTAACTCAGTAATGTAAAATCTGTATCTGAATATAAAATTGCACCTTAACTCTATTAGTCATAGCCCTTCAGATATGGTTGTGGCTACATCTAGTAACTAGGTTCTCATCAAGCTAATCTATTTATCTGAAGCCAACCTAGCATTTTAAATGAAGATAGTTTGTTATATGAAAATGATTTTATTTTGCAAAGGACACTATTTCTCGTAAGCGACATTTTATAGTATGCTCAAAATAGAATAAATATGCAGGTATAAGTGGAGCTACACTACCACTTTGACCTTTGGTTAAAGTCCTAACGGCAAAATGTAAGTCTCCCATTCATTCAAGTGATCTATGTGAGCTATATATTAGTGAATGAAATGAATTTATTTGGCTTTATAGTTTGTCCCCATACAGTGATAGCTACAAAAGAATTGAATAGTAAACTATAAATTACTCAAATTAAACCAAAACTACAAATCATTTATTGGATATAAAGATATATCCCTAAGATGGAGTCATCTCTATTTAAATAGAAATACTGTTGGCATATTTCCTTTCTAAATCCTAAAGTGTTTTTGGAAACACATCAAAGCATGTCACAGTAGAACATTTCGAAACAAGAATTAATCTCTGCTACTCAGACGCATAATAAAAGTGGTGTTCTAAGATCGAACAAAACTTGACGCATAAGATTTTAATTATATATGAGGAAATTTATATGTGAGAAAATATTACTATAGTACACTTATGCTAAATCATACATATTAAAATAGCATACATTTCTCAGTATTTTATGAGTCTTTTTTTGATGCAGTTTATAGAATTGTAAAAACAGTATCTTCAAATCGCCGTTCAAAATTTGAATATAAATTATAGCGAGTGAGACTCACTATTCGAGTGTTAGAGATTAAATCATTGTGACCAAAACCAGAATCGTAAAGGCAAAGGGAGTTGAAAAAGATGTTCATTACAAACCTTCCTTTCAAATCAAGATGATAGTCAAAGCTCCCTTACTAATAACTTTAATCTTCACAATCACAAGCATATATAGCTGTAGTCAACATCCATTCAAAAGCAAAGATGATAGCACTTTACACTACAGAAAGCAGTTGAAAGAAGCCAGTATCGCCTTAACTTCACACAACCAAGACCTCCGACTATGTAACTCGATAGATATTTTGGAACTGACGATACTACAAGCGCAGCAACTATTTGCAACAAAGAAGTTGACCTCGTATCAGCTAGCCCAGTGTTATTTAAAACGGATCAAAACGATGAACCCCTATTTAAAAGCGATAATAGCTGTGGATGAGCAGGAGGTCTTAGCATTGGCTCGAATTTTAGACAAAGAAAGAGATTTGAAAGGTCCGAGAGGTCTACTACATGGGATACCTGTCTTGATCAAGGACAACATAGTTTTGGCCAATACTAGCTTGAGAAGTAGTTCAGGATCCTTGGCTTTGGTACATACCACCAACACCAAAGAAGCTAGTGTGGTTAGTAAGTTGCGAGAAGCTGGTTGTATAATATTGGGTTTAACTAATATGTCCGAATTTTCTGGGTACTGCAATATGCTTTGAAAAATTATACTGACGCCTAGAAAATAGGTTTCGGACGGAAAGACCTACCGGAGGTTGGAGTGGTAGAGGTGGCCAGACTCATAGCCCCTACTTGTTAAGTGCATCAGCCAGCGGTTCAAGTACAGGATCGACAGTTGCTATCGCTGCCAACTTGGCTATGGTGGCCTTAGGTACTGAAACAGACGGATCCATCACCGCTCCAAGCTCTAGATGTGCGATTGTAGGGCTTAAGCCAAGTTTCGGTATCCTGGATAACGATGGTGTAATCCCGCTCTCTAGATCCCAGGATACGGTAAGCCATTTCCATGTACTTGATATTGATGTAATGGTAATGTTTAGATTGGACCCATTACTAGGACGGTTGAAGATTTGGCTTTGGTCTACAAAGTCCTAATTGGAGATAGGAGCACGGATCTTGGTACCTCCCATGTACCCGTACTAATATACTTATTTGAATTTAAATACTAAACCCACATGCTAGCATCAATTGAAAATTGGAGTTCTACGTAAGCCTTATTGGGAGTCCAAGTACGTCAAGAACCAGTTGAAAAGCTTGGCTAAAGCTTTACATCGAATTCGAAAGGTGGGGTTTAAAGTTAAGGATCCAGTCATTGGAAACACTAGCCTGTTTAATAGTATATCAAAGGTTGATGGTAAGGCCCCTTACACTTTCATAATATCTTGTTAATTATGCTTAAATATAACAGAGGAAATATGCTTTCGATTCGAACTGAAACATTACCTGAACGCTTACCTAAGCCAGGTGGACCACGATCCAAACTTTCCAAAGGTTGAAAGTCTCAAGGATGTCATCCAATTCAACATAGATAACTTTGACAAGGAGATGAAGGTCTACGACCAGCAGTACCTACTGGAAGCCCAGCTTACCGACTCTTTAAAGAATAATACTTATATCGAGATGAAGTGGAGTAATTTTGAACATGCTAGCCGGTACCTGGAGGATTTGTTTGCTAGGTCTAAGGTGGATATCGTACTGGTCCCAGCCGAGTATTATGTATCGGCCTTTACACCACCGGCGATTGCTGGGTATCCGGTTCTAACCGTAAGTATATGGATATAGCCATATATTAATTTCAATAGGTACCTCTAGGTCTGGATAAAGACGGCTTACCTTTTGGTTTGGCGATGGTCAGCAAGCCAAATAGGGAGGTGGATTTAATAAGGGTTGCTTACCAGCTTGTAGACGGGTGGAAGCCAAGACCTAAGCCAAAGTTTTTGGAATGTTGCTCTTTCGATGATCTCCCACCTTATTTTTAAAAATAACATTCAAGCCGTATCAAGTTTACATTAAAATTAAGTTATACAAATGACTTTATTGTTTGTACCAATGTTTAAAAAGCTGAATCCTCCTCGTACTCATTTTCTAAACCTAGTTTGGCGAACATGCCTTCCCCTATTTCCAAATTTTCCTCCGTCACAAACCTTTTGACTAAATCCTTATAGTTGCTATGTACCATTTCCAAATCCAATTCGAAATCGGAGATCAAGTCGAAGTTCGGATCATCTTGCACAATCCCAACTTTGGAGTTATCTTCTATATTGCCATCAACAACCTGATGAAGTTGAAACTTATAGTTGAAAGTTAATACGATATTTGGAGTTTTCACTTCAGTATCTAAGTATAGTATCTATCAATATAAAAGTATGTAAATTTAGTACCTGAATTAAATTTGGTTAGATAAGTATTCACCGCCGAATCCAACCATCCATAGACTTTTGAATCTTTAGTATCCTCATCCTTATTGACATGATACCAGAGATAAGCTATAGCTATAAATAAATGATTTCTAAATTTAGCACCCATAAACTTTTAAATAAGCTTTACCATAGGATTTAGGACAGGCTGAAGATTCTGAAGTCACAGTTAGACAAAATATGGGGTTCGGATTCCCATCGAAAGTCAAAGGTGGATAGGTAGTTAAAAAGGCGTCCAAGTTTCCTTCCATCTCAAAGCTCTCTAAAACTAAAGTTTTACGTAGGACGTACCCACTATTTAAAAAGTTCAAAGTTAGTAAATCAACTAATCAAACAAAATATCTTACTTGGGTTTAATTACCCTATCGAAGTGCTTGGGCAGATGCTCATAATCGGAAACAACCTCCTTAACCTGGAACTGTAGCCCATCCAAATTATCGACTACAAAGCTGTACTCACCTCTATCGGTGGAAGGAGTGACATTAACAGGCATGCTGGTGATAAAGGTAGCGTTGTAGATTGCAGCCAATCGAGCAAAGCTTTGGCTCAGTTCGGCCCCGCTCCCAAACTGAGTTAGAAGTAAGGGGTGGGGACCATACTTGCCAACCGATTGGAAAATAGATTGGAACCTTGGTAATAGCTCTTTAGCATTTACTATTTTAAAACTGTTATTTAATGAAATAAAGGGAGCAAATTACTTACCATTAGAAGAATTGGAAGGCAACAATGCAGTTGTGTATAGTAAACTATCGATTTCGCGTCTTTCTAATTTAAATTTCTGACTCAGTAGGGTATCGATTGGCATCTCCAATTCTTCTTCCGTTAAAGTGCCACTGTTTAAACCTGTTGAAGGCGGTAGTTGAACAGTTGAGTTGGTACTAACTATCGATTTGATGGCCTTCATTAGTTTGTGTTTGGTTATTAAACTTAGTTCTTTGGTGGAAAATATGGTTTCCTTCGAACTCGGTATCTATAAAATAGTCATTACATTATATATGCAAAAGGGATACCTTGATAAATTTGTTGTCGCAGTATAGCTCACTGAAATTGACCAACTTGAAGCTTAAATATTTGTAACATTTTGACTCTAGTAATAGATTTACTAATTGGTTTTGGGATAAAGTTAGTTGCGGGTTCAATTCAATTTGGAATTTGTTGTCGTTAGCCACCCAGCCTTTAATATTACTAATGAGTTTACTCAGCAACTTGTAGGAAAGAGTTGGATCGGTAATCTCGACAAACTTTGGTAGGAAGTTTGTAATAATCTGCTGGACTGCTAAACTTAATAAGGTGTTGGTAGGATCTCTTAAGTTTAGCTTCTTTGCTAAGAAAGCAAGCAGGTTGGCTTCATATAAACTGCTGTTGGATAAATCTAATTGTTCTGCCAAATTCTCATCTTCCACTTGGGCATCGACTTGCTCGTTAACACTACTTAGTATCGAATCGAAAGTTAAATTGCCAAACTGAAAGTAGGAATCTTTAATGCTTAAATTGGTATCTATTATAGGCAATTTAGGATACAATTATTATACGCACGCTTAAAATTACCTAAAGTGAAGGTTTGCAATACTTGGCTTAAGTTTAAACTTGAATAGTTTGTCCCATAGCTTATATTACTATCCCAACACAGTACTTTTACACCTTGTATAGCTAATGCGCTGTTTCATTTATTAACAATTCCAGAAATAAACATCAATAAAAAATTCAAAATACATTATATTACCTGGCAAGCACTGTATTCTTGACACTTGTACCCAATATCAACACATCGAATTTTTCTAGGGTATCTTCTCTCATAATATATCGAAATAAATCTACAAATTTTGTTGAGCCAGTTGGTATCGAAATAAAAGGTATCGCAACTCTGAAAATATCCAATCTCAAATTTGCAAGTGCTGATCAGGTTTAAATTCGAAGCTTGATTAGAAACGGATTTTTAGCCTAGGAAACTACAACTTCCAATTGGTTGGTGGAAGCGTCATCCTTCTGGCTTTCCATCTAGATTTTAGCAGAGCAATTGAACTAACCTTTCATCTATACATTTGCTCATTTTTAACATATCAAATGACATATTCACCTTTTTGCAATACCATTGAATGAAAATAGAAACATAATGGTCCATAGAAATTTAAATTTATTCCAATAGCCAAGGCAAATAACTCGTAGATTTTGGCAAGTTTCTATGACTGACTGCAGGCTTCTCTACAGCCTTACACTCCTAGATCTATAGTTGATTCTATAGCCAACGGTATTGAGTTGAATATGTTTGTATTAATAAGAGGAGATAGTCAGCGTGGCGGCCCTAAAAATATAAATTTAGTAGTAGGCCCTTGAGTAGACTCATCATCGATGTCACATTTAAGCTATTGATACTACAGTTCTCCACGTGTGGGCTACATAAATCGCTTTAACTTTTGTATTTACTCAATAAAGAAGTTGCTGGAATGCCTGTACAATAAAATTTTCCATTGAATCAGGTTCTCTTCGCATTTTACCTTTATATATCTTATAAACATGATATTTTGCTTTAAGAGATCGATATTTCGATGCGATACATTTTACATCCGGAATATAGAACTATATCACTGCTGTTCTTTAAATATCCAAAAGGAAAATTATAACTTTCCTTTTACGAAAGTAAATATAGTATACGAAACTATCCTCTTGACCAATATGTTATATTTTTAAATCCAACTTTTAAAAATATACTCTATATTACAGTTCCCTCGATTTATGGAACTATGTTGTAAAGCGGCTTAATATCCTAATCTAACCAAGGGTGCACATGAGGAGTTTAAAATCTAAATCTCCAGTAGTGTAGTTCTATAGATGAAAAGTTTCTATAATCTTAGATACACTTCAAAGTATCTTGGACGGATGAAAAATTATCTATTTATTCAATTCAGGCTTTGAGTTCAAATGTAAAACTTGCACAACTGGTTTTTCAGCGGCAACTGAATTGTACTGCAATATTTACCAAAAAAGGCAATGTCCCTTAAAATTGAAACGATCTTTCACACTACAAAACGTACATCTTTTATACAATGGAAGAGGTAGTGAACACAAATTGTAACTACCTCCACCGCCTCCTGTCTTCTTATTGAAGAAAGTATAAATTAAGGAAAAGTTGCCTTTTGTAGGTGTGGATTAGAGGTACTGACGAATATACTTTTGTAAGGATTAGCTTAAACTTTGAAACTAGCGTTAAACTTATGAAATATGTCCCAACCTGGCTAATTTGTAAATCTATATTTGTGTACAACTTAAAACTATTGGTGGGAGCATTCCTACTGACCTAACAGCAGTTAGTTTAACCTTACATTGCTAGTAAAGTTGTCAGGTTAGGATCGCCTGAAACGCTTTAATCAGCACTGCTCCTTTACCTACGAGCTAAATTTAGCACTGATACCTAATACAGCCATATTTGGTATTTAAAGCTTGGCTGTTCCAATCAGGGACCTGCACGAAACTGTAGTAAATTTCCCTTACTCCACGGGGGTCTTACACGACTATATTTTCTCCAATCTTCAGTAATTGATCTGGGAATCCCGAAGAACTCTTTTACCCTTGGCAATAAGGTACTTGGTGGAATGGCTCCATAGCACCATATTGGAAGCTGCATGCGGGAAATTATTTTTCCTATTGCGTGGACGTTGAACTAGACCTCAAGGGTCCATCCCAATGTTTTTGCACTTCAAAATTTCATCTGGCTATGCAAATAAATCTTATCAAATCTACATAATCACTGAACCTATTTTTAAACCTGTGTACTATTGAAGTGAATACACAAGTGCAATGTGCCCAAAAAAGTAGTTTGTTTAATAAATGTTTCAAATCACCTGCATGACGGATCGGAAGGAGAGACGGACTAGCCTCAAGGCACCATTCATTATCGTTTTAGGAGGATAACGTTCTCAAAGTACTCGTGTCATATATCCTATTTAGGCCCGTCGTTACTATATGTACCAAATTAATAAAATTAATGTTTTTCCTTACACTCTGTTTAGAAATTTGGGGAGAGTTTTCCAAAGTGCTGTTGTGGAAACTCGCCTAGATTCCATGAACAGACTAGATGTTCAATAATTCTCCACTAGTTTCTAGTATAAGTGAATCATTATATAAACGTAGACAATACCCTCGAATTCCAATCTTTACTATTTTAATTGAATTTTGAATTTGACAAACTAGCAATTTATGGGAGCGTGCGATAGTTGTCGAGATTCACGAGTAAAATGTATTAACAACGGATTAGAATGTACCCGATGTAGCTACTTGAAACTCAAATGCACGTACGTCTACCACTCTAGGAGGAATCCATCCTGCGTCACTTGTAGGGTAATCAAGAGGTACTGCGACAAATCCAAACCAACCTGCCACTACTGCTTGAAGAACAACCTGACTTGCGTTTACCTTACTCCTAGCACATCCACCTTAGTATTTTTAGAAACTACCAGCCACGCGGATATCAAGGCTCACCTAAAAAACTACAGCCTGTTGACAAGGATTCCCAAATTGAACCTCGATTCCACCTGTTTAAACACCTCTAGCTTAAAGAAGGACTTTGTTTTCGATATCGGCTCCAACACCTGGAAGGAGAGTATTACCAAGCCGTTTAGGTGCATAAGCACGTTTTTGAAGTTCGCACAAGTTTTAAATTCACCCAAGGCAAAGGCGGTTATAACTGGCAGTATAGTCCCAGAGAAAGAGTTTTACCTTACTGGAGTCGTCGTTAAGCACTTGATAGACCTATTCTATCTCAACATAGGCAGTTATATCCCCCTCGTTCCCAAACCCTACCTAAACTATCTTTTGTTCAAGTTCCCCAATCGGAATGACACCCAACTTCTTCTATATTCAATCTGCTTGGCCGCATCGAATAACTTTGAATCGCTACCTTTGTGTGGAGTTCTAAAGGAGGTCTTTGCATATAGAATCGTCAATTTGTACAGATCCTGTTACCTAAAACCAAGCCTACCGTTGTTGTTTGCGAATATTGTTTTATCTTATATTGGGAATATGGAAATCAAGAATCCGTTGATACTATCCCAGGAGTACTATATTTCGCAGGCTATACGCCTATCCCACCTTTTTGGAATTCATCTAAGATGTAACAAATTGGGAAACATAGTGCAGGAAATGTATATTAGGCTCTACAGTATAATCAGCATCCACGAGTTTATTATCTTCCCCCAGTACGGCGGAGCTGGTTTAACTTCCTACGAGCATTTTGATTTCAGGGAGCCTGAGTTTTGCGATCAACTTGATATAGGGAAGCCGGAGCGTCTGCCAGTACTTTCGAATCACAAGGTGTATCAAAACTCATCATTATACTGTTTGAAATATCTACTCTTTGCCCGAACTACAATGCAACGGATCTCAGCCCTTAAATTCCACTTTTTGGTCAGTAAGGACTGCAGCGAGCAGCCAAAGGCGGACCCAGACTTTGGTAAATATTCGAAAGAGGCTTTAAAGCTCGAGAAGAATATGCACAAAGCCTTCTTCACCCAACCTTTCTTTGACATTGAGGCATCACGTAGAGTAAAATCCCTTGCCCCACCTAGGAATATCAGCCTCATCCACATCTTCGTCTTACATCTGTGCCTAATTATGGACATCTATGAGCCACTTATCACTACAAATTGCAACTTTGATGGTTTAGCCCGGTTTGATTTCTCGATTGAAGAGCTGCACTTGAAGGAGTTTATAGGTTTGGAGGCCAAAATCAAGTTTATTCTGTCCATCTTCCTCGTCATCAAAACGATCACTCGACACCATTACAACTATATCAACACGGGTGTGTGCTACCGGTGGCTCAAAATTACAGCCATCATGAACCGTATAAACGTAGCTATCGACATACTGTCCAAGGTAGAGGAATGTAGCAGTGCTTTACTGCTATTGAAAAGTTACTTTCATGAATTAGTTAATATTTTAGATATCAACAAGCTACGATGGCCGTCCATCGTAACCGTTTTAGATCATAGTAAACAGATTGCCTAATGTAAATATTGTATTATATTGGCTAATAAATGTTCTTCAATTTATGTATACCTTATATAATACCTATTCAATATACATTTTAAAGTTTATCATTTTCCTTTATATATAGCTTGGCAGCAGTTTTATTTCAAAGTACAAATCCCATATCTAGTATTTGTGGCACAATTCATAAAAAGTTTATCGAACTTTTACTGATAGGATATTCAACGGACGTCACTTGACAGAAATATCGTAAACTCCCAAGGTATTGTTAAAATATTTGTCCGTCAAAATTAATGAATCTCATCGAAGCTACTAGGGGCTATAAAGTGCTTGCGTTTGGAAAGGGGAGCTTGAGTATAGGCTCACTAGTTTCAAGTAGTAAAACTTTCTTGCCGCTTTTAGGTTTTAGCGAGAGGGATGAGGATCCTCCACTACACTTGCATATGAAGCTCAAACGAGTCTGAACCCCCCTTTTATGGAGATTTGGGAGTCGGTCGGTTAACTCTGGAATTGGAAAAAGGTATCGAGGGTTCGGTTTATCGGATAACCCGAAACCCCAGAGTAGCCCCTACGCTAATTCCTTTATCAGACTCATTAGTAATCTAATAATAGCTGACTTGTCGTTAGTCAACAGAAATATAGGAGTTAAAAGTAAATACCTGCCGACAATTTTTAACCAAGCTTGCTCTATTGTAAAATGTATAAAGTGTATTGGAATAAAAGAAGTACTACCTAGTGAAACTCTATTAGTGATAAATGAATTATAAACAAATGTCAAGTTAAATATACTTACAGCTATCATGAATTTTATTAGCAGTCAGTCCAATTGAAATCTACACTCGCTACAAGCATCATTCTAGATTTTTATTACCAAAGAGTATACCCATTAATAGATATTAGCGATTATAATGTGTTCAAATAACATTAATATACTTGCCATTTGCTTTATCTACAATCTAGTCTGTTAATCGGATGCGTTTGGATTTATAGTTATTAGCATCAAGCCGTCTCCAATTGGAATTAACATGTTATTAGTCCTTATATCCCTAGTAACTCTTGAATTGAACAGCTCTAGTTTTTCAGCTATGGTTTTAGGTTTCCTCTCAAGGCCATCATTTGTCGGTAAATTTACTACTTCTCCACGAAATAACACTATAGAATACAAAGATTACTAGAACATTCAAAAATATATAATGTTACCGTTGTCTACGACCATCATACCCTCCTTACTCAACAAATTATTTTTTACAATAAGGTCGTAATATTTCCAATAGCTGCCCTTGTTTGCATCTTTATATAATTTATTAGATTCGAACAGCAATAGAAAAGTAATCTACCTAGAAATATAAAGTCAAATTGGAACCCAGCTAGTTCAATTAAACTACAAAATTTTGTAAAAAATACGACAAAATATATCTTACTTATCTTCCGCCTTACTGTTCACCAATACAAGCTGAGACCCAAAATTCCTTTCTTTCAAATTTGCGTAGGCCAACTGTAAAGCATTCGTATCACAGTCGACCGATATCAAAAAATTAGATTTATCAAAAGTGATACCTTCCAAGTTTGTAACCAAATGGGTTGTGCAACCTTGGCTACCACCTTGCAAACCCTTCAACAAAAATAAAGTTGAGTATCCGGTAAAAGTGCCTATTTCCAATACTTTGCGACTTTTGCTTAACTTTATCAAGTTTAAAAGGTAACAACCTACATCTTCGCTGATAACCTTGTTGAAAGTCTCTGCACCAAATTTATCTATGCTCTCTTTCTTCAATTTCTCAAGTAACTGTTGGAACGAGTTGTCGAGGTTCATATTCCGTTTCTGATTTAAATACGCTTGAAACTTTTCACTCCTGTAGTCCAAGCCACTATCATCTGCTAAACTAACATCGAGTGAACTTTTGTGCAGGTATTGATAGCTATATTTAAATAGGGTTGCTTTTGACAAGAAGTTGGTTGTACTACGATTAACTATTTTCATCTCTTTGATAGATGAGTGAAAATATTTTGCAAGTGATATAAATCTGAAGTACGATCAGCATTCCAGAAAGTTATGACGCCAACTTAGCGTCTCCGCATCGATTTGGGCAACTTTCCTACTGATTTTATCAATTGTTTACTGCTTTGGGATCAAAATTTGGCAGGTTTACGTAGATGTAGTGCAAACAAATAATATGCTTTATATCCTTATATCCAATCTTTCAACTAGTTGTGTAGAACTTGATAAAATGAATCTTAATACCAACTCTAGCTAGATGTATTGCCTAGAAAATAGGAACTTTAGTGCTAAATATTGTAGGATTATTACTACACAACATAGATACCTTACAATTCAGGGACCACTTTGCTTCAAAGTATATACTCCTTAATGCTCTAAATTAAAAGCACATTAGATCTTCAATTCAACATCCATTAATAGTTTATTAGGATTGTCGTATATCCAAAACTATACAATACTTCTAACTAGGAATGGTAAATATTTTGAATGAGTTTAAGGGTTGATACGCAAAGTTTAACGATAAATAAAGTCTATACGGTGTACGTGAGAATATATTTGCAGATTTACAGCAAAACAATTTGTGTACCAAATAGCATTCCATAAAATCGTGATAAATTGTGAAGAAATTGAAGACCGTAAATATTTTACGGCATCTAGGCTTAATTAATGGCATCAATATAACACCAATAAAGGATAGTAAAAAGGATACCTCACATCCCCGAAACCAGTATGCCTGTATTCTTAGATAACTATATAAGCATGTGGAATGTACGTAAAAATTTAGAAAACAAAGTTGCAATGGATATATTCAAAGTTGGAGATAAGGTGCAATTAGGCTACAATGTAATAAACGCCAGGGACAACTCAACTGTCGACTTGAATGACAAGATTGACAACAAGAAGGTCATAGTCAAAGTTTTAAGAAGGTTTGGGTGCCTACTTTGTCGGTAAGTCGACATTTATGAATCTCCACTAACTCTATACTTTGTAGCTACGAAGCCAAGGTTTTGGATCTAAACCGTGAAGTCTTCAAGAAGTTAGGAGTTGACATCATCGCCGTTGGTTTCGATCAGAAGAACGTCTCCAAGTTCTTGGAGCAGGAATTATGGAGTGGGGACCTCTTCTTGGACCAGGAACGGTTGATCTACCAGCATTTCAATTTACCTAAAGTCAAGATGTTTACTGGACTGAAGAAATTGATGCGCAAGCAATCTCGTACGTACTTATCCCAAACTCACTTTTACTAACTATCGAGGAATAGGTTCTGAGATCAAGAAGATTAAGAAACAAGTCAGTGGTGACTTGAAAGGGGACGGTATGCAGATGGGTGGTACTTTTATGCTGGATGATCATCAGTTGAAGTACATATTCTTGCAAGACGACTTTGTCAAATTCCCCGATTTAGAGGAGCTAATCGAATTGTGTGGTGGTGACAAAAATGATTTGGTTTATTTGGAGAAGCCTAACTGTAGTACTGATCAGTGTGGTAAACCTAACATCGGGGCTATGAACTCTTTTCCTGAAGCGGCTTTGACAAACTAGTCTTTTGATAAGTACTTGAGTATCCTCTTAGTAGTATGTTCTAAATAAATCGCTATACTATCGTTAAAGAAGTTGTATAAATTAGTATCCTTTTATGACTGACAAGACCAAACCTATTGCATTGCTTTAACATTTTGTATATCATTTGACGATTACATTTAAAAGGTGGTATGGTAAAATATCGGATGCCTAGTAAATAAAAGTTGTAATTTTGATAAACATTTATTAGCTATTCCTAAACTCATCGGCTTTGATTTCATCTACTTGGAAAGTAAAATAGAATAACAAACAATCTGAAGGAAAGTATCGAAACTCGACTATATTGGCACTTTTTATAAATAAATTTAATAGGATTATTAGCTCTTTTAGCCAATGTACTTTGTCATATGTTTAAGGAGTTCATATGAATTATATTTGCCAGTCGAACTTTATCTTGAAATAGCACCAGTAGTAGCTATATTCAAATATTTAACAGAAATCGTTTGGTAGTTAAGGTGAAGACCTGTAAGATACTATAGACATATAGCCGTATACTAATGGAGCTAGTCAAGACTGGAGTAACGTTTCCTAGTGCTCTTCACAAGTTAAAAGTATTGGTAACCAATAGAGATCATTGATCTAATACTTTGGCAGCTCAGCAAATAGCCAAACTGGTTTTCAATTTAGTTATGGAAATCAAATGGGGTAAACCATGAAAATCTTCCTAAAAGTAATTTAAATTTTTATGGTAAATTGGCATGATGTAAAGTAATCCCTTCAAAAAGGATAAATGGTAAAAAGCGCCCTATAAGTTGAAGGGCAATTTCAAAACGGAGTAAAAGTACAATCTTCGCCACAATTCTAAAAGAGCAGTACGATGAGTCGCAAATCATTGCTAAATGGCGATGCAACAAATAGCGGACCTGGAACTATAAGTGACAAAGTAAATCTTCTGACCTACAACATCTTTTTACGACCGCCCGGTATCAACAACAATGGGAACGACTACAAGGACAGCCGGCTCAAGATGTTTTGCTCCTCAGTACTATCTTTCTACGATATAGTTTGTCTACAAGAGATGTTCGCCTTTGGATCGAATCGTCGTGGCAGGTTAATCTCACAAGCAAAATTATGTGGTCTACCCTACTCTAGAGCGAGCTCCTTACCCTGCTTCTTAACTGGTATCGACGGAGGCTTAGTAATATTATCAAGGTTCCCTATTGTCCGCACTAATGAACTAACTTTTACCCATGCCTCCAACTCTGATGCGTAAGAACCTATACTGTATATATTTTAATTTATACTATTTAGCATGTCACATAAAGGGGCACTGTATGCCAAGATTTGCATCCGTGACAACTTCCACTTTCACATCTTCAACACCCACACCCAGGCCAGTTATGAAAACAACCCTCCACTCTCCGACAAGAGCGTTCAAATTCGCTTGGAGCAGATCGGTGAACTGCGCAAGTTTATCGATGAGACGTTGGTTTCCAAACCCCCGGAGGAGCCGGTATTTTTAATGGGAGACCTCAACGTCAACAGCCGCGTCGAAGCAACTGAGAACGACAACCGGTCCTCCCCAGAGTATTTGGCCATGTACCAGATCTTGTGTGAAGGAAACACCAGTTTAACCAACGGGTTGGTAGGCGAAGTATCCTTATCTTTCCGCAACTTCCATGACCTCCTTTTTGAACGCGCTGGTTACCACCCCGTAACTTATGGTGATGCTATCACTACCCCCGATGGTAAATTTATACCGAGGGAGACAACGTTGACCCATCCGGTCGATTATCTATCGGCACAGAGTTTGGATTATATGTTCTATTTAGATGATGCCAAAGATAAGGAACATGGTAACGTCATTAAAGCTAACTATAAGGCAGAGATCCATCAAGTTCAAGTCGAAGAGATGATGTACGAGCAGCCTAACGCTAAATTCCCATGCACTCAACTTTCAGGTGACTTTTAAAGCTTTTGTTTTTAATACTGACTTTATATTACTATAAATAGATCACTATGGAGTTGGTGCTCAAGTTCTCCTTCGTCGGACATAAGGCGATTATATAAGGTTTACTGAAGTTAGATTTTCAAGTGTTAACTATGAACTTTAGATACCATTTCCAGCTTTTTTATACGATGTTGCTTTATAGCAATTTTATTGTAGATAATAAACGTACTACATTTCATACTGTTCCTTTGAGCTGAAGTTGATTAACGTAGCAAAGGTAGGTCTTAGTTTTCAAGCGATCACTTAGGGGGTTTTTATGTCTAGTTCCCTTTTACAATTATTTAAATTTCGTTAGATACATATATTTGAAAAGTCTGACTGGATTACCTTTGAAGTAGCATGTGTGCTTTATTGTTTATAAAGTTAGAATACACGTAGCTAAAAAGTGTAATTGTGAAGACCATCTATTTAGTCAATTTAAGCGCACACTCAGTTGGTAAGCGCATGTACTTAATCCTACTAGAACTCCAACAGCCTATATGAAAAGGTAGTTGCTCTATCCTTCGCTATTACAAGTTTGAAACTTTGACGAATATATCATGAAAATATTCAATTGTTAACTATAAATGACCTTTTAGAAAAGAGAAAGCTACTTTACATATACGCTTCTTAAAAACCAGGGCAATCGCATATAGGATTAACTTATGCACAGAACTTGATACCAATATAAATTCTATGGATAGTGTCTTTGGAATCAGACAGACACTCCTGCTATGCCATTAAAGAGTACAATAAGATGGATCAAGTTTACTAGTCCGGTCTAACGGTACAAGTTTAAACTTTGCAATGATCCGTTATCTATCCTCAACGAGAGTATTTATGGGAACGTTGGGAATTTATAAAGTGTTCAAAATCCTTACATTATAACTTTTGATTCAATGGTGATCAGGATCTATCGCCATCAAGTACATATGACTCAAATCCCACCTTTACCATCGATAAAGCGAATATAAGTTTTTAGTTAAAATTTCAAATACTAACAGCTCACTTACCTTTGATGTTTAAGTAAATTAATAGAAAAGTTGCCTTTAACTGGTGATTCCTACTATAAAGTACCAATACAAATAGAACTGTTATATAAATCAAGGTAAAACAAATGGCAAACGAGTATAAAGACAGTAGGTTTGAAAACATTAGTTCAATTAATACGCATCTAGATCGCTTCAAACGAACGGCACTACACTAAAATTATAAAAGGACTCATTCACCGCGGTAAAAAGCAATGTTCTTATCGGTCTCCTCGATGTAAACTTCGTAGAGTTGGAAGGTGTTTCCAGTTCCCAAGTGCTTATTCAACTCCTCCCAGAAGAAGACTGACAGGTTTTCGGCAGTACTATTTATTAAAAATCAATATGTATCTAAAAGCTATAATTACCTTGGGGTATCTTTGAAATAAGCAACGTCTTTATCCTAGAATACAAATAAAAGTGTGTTAGCGATATGTTACTATTATTAAAACTTACGATGTTTCTGTGGTCCAATTGAGCGATCACCTTGTTCATGTGGAGCTTTAGGTCCGTCAAGTTGATTATCATACCAGTTGAATCAATCTGTTGATAAAAGTTAGCATATATGTTTAAAATAAATATTATTACCGCTCCCTTTAAAGTAACTTTGACCTTGTAGTTGTGCCCATGGCCGTTGACGTGATTGCATTTGCCATACAATTCCTTATTCTCCTCATCAGTTAAAGCGTTGCTGTGTAATCTATGAGCCGAGCAGAAACTTTCTACTCTAGTAACGTAACCGACCTTCATGTTGACCATATCTATCTTTATCTACTATTGTAAAAATATCTAAACCCTAAAGTTTTCCTTGGAGCTGTTGAAGCAAGTTGAAATTTCCAAGGAAAGCAGTTTGCAAACTTTAAATACTGGATTGGGAATGCAAGTGAAACCTCGATCAACTAATCAAAGGTGTTTAGAAGCAATAGTAGCCTAAATAGGAAAACATTTACTTATACCTTGCTCAAGGACATTGGAAAGTGATCCCAATTTTCGATAAATTTGGATAGTAGTGAAAGGCGGCAGTACCTGAAGCCATCAGCTGAGGGTGGCTGAAGCTAGCTATACAACTTACCTGCCTACAAACGAATTAAAAGGAAACAGAGCAACAAAATGAGATGGATGGTGGAATTATATTGGTAGTTGAATATCGCATATCGATATTAAAGCGAATTAAGGCTAAATGGAGTTTAAAGTATTTATATTTGGCTGGGGTACACTGATAAATTTTCAGTATATTATAGTGAAAGCATATATACGATGATGAAATTCCTTGGAAAAATTGAATTGCAATATATATATCCATATAACATGTATACTATAACAGGTTACTATTAATAGAATCCATATTTTTACTATTTGTCAACTCCCTTTTCCTAAATTGAAAACAGTAGTGCTTTGACTAAACTTCAAGGAAATCTTTGGTAACTATAGTAATCGGATGACTGCTATTGCTACATCTAAAAGTCAAAACTTCCTTTTATTGGATTACAACCTATATATGTGATTGTTTAGAACTTAGTTTAGAGAGGGATATATTTTTCACTATAGATAAGATTTATAAAAGATATAAGACTTTATCTTTGTAGGTATATTTCCTTAGGTAATAGCTATATCATAAAGCTGTTAAATTTCCTTAGCTTATTTAATTATAGAGTGTCTAAGGGAACTGCAAGTGGAATTTCAAAACTACTAACTTCACCTACCTTCCAAAAGCATATTTCTCTCATAACAGACAACTATATGTTCATATCAGGTAGCTCAGCGTCTTTATTATCAGATATATAATAGACTTTTAGCAAATAATAGTTCCTTAATAAATCAAGCCTTGAGGTTTAATTTGGTAGAATCAATTCTATTCAATTTGGAGTTTAAAAACAAGAGGCCAAAAACTGTAACTTTGCATCTTAATTGAAGAGCACTTGAAGAAGGCCCTAAATTCGATAAGTTAGAAGCTAGCGATTTGCTGTACCAGCTTTAAGATGGATCTCTTCAAAGCTACAACAATTAGGCTACTGCTCTCACTACAACTTAACTCAAATATTCTAATCTCATGCTCTTATGAAAAATCTTTAAAAGTTTAGAACCTAGTTTCTAACAGAGATAGATTTATAAATTAAGTGAACCTTTGGTAGCTTATGGTGGTGCTATCTGGTATAATGTTTTTAGGGGGTAGTTTTACTGTAACTTCCTCATGAGACAAGGTGTTACGTCTATGAGATTTATACTCAGGTGAAATACTTACTGCTCTTATAGGTCATGCCAAAGAAATAACTTCAGTATCGTTATCTAGGAATGATAGTCAAATTATATCTAGCTCTAGTGATAGGGCTATCCAGTTGTGGAGCACTACAGGTGAAGCTAATCATGTCTTTAGTAAAGATTGCCAAATTGGCTAGATTTTGAGTGTTTACTTCTCACCTAGTAAAGAAAACTGTTTGATTTAAACGATTTAGATCAACTTGTTAAAGTTTAGGAAGCTAGTATTTGTAAATTTAAAACTGTTCATCCTGGCCACACTAAACCTATCCATACCATCACTGTCTTTTCGGATGGCACACTATATGTTTTTGATGACAAATACAAGGCTACTTTGTTATTGATTTTAGATATTGTAAAACACTTGTATTGCTTTAAAAACGGAACTACCGCCAATGCTTTGTTGTATTGTCCAACTCAGCTCCGGTTGTTTGTAGCTATCTCCAACAGTATTTAGATATGTAATTTTGAGACCAAGAATTAGTTAATTGAGCTAAATCCAAATCCATTAGAGCTAGTGTGAAATACAATCCCCCTTGTATATTTTTCGTTGGTACGATTCTATCCTCTTTGTCGGATATACGGACAACAAATTCATGCTCGAGAAGATGCTACCTAAAATTGATAAGATGGATCCCTTCTACTTCTAAACAACTAGACAGCCGACATTAGTTATATAGGTTTTGCTACTTTTGTAAGTATATAATACTAATAAAACAATAAAATTTTCAATTCATACCTTTGATAATAATTGGCGACAATGGTTTTACATAAGTAGACACAAATTTATGTAAATCAATAGATACTGTATATAGGAGTAAGTGTATATATATTGGGTATTCAGCTAGTGCTAAATTACAATAATATATTTTAAACTCTGTTTCTAGAGGAAAAGGACTATTATAGATATTCGTATTCTTTGATTTTAATTGTGTTTTAAGGCTATATATATGTATGAAATTACTCTATACGAATTTAAGTTATAAGATTTGCAATTTTAGGCTTGGATAATAGGAATATTAATACCGTAGACAGGAAGAGAGTTGAAATATATAAAAGCCATGGTTAGTTATAATACAGTAGATACCAGATGAAGCAATATGTAGTCTATATCAGATAAATAAAATATTCATTCTAATCTAAGTTAATAGATACATTTATATGTATTAAAAGCAACAGTATCTCTTATATTCTAGATCGAAGGAGGTTATCCTAATATATTTGCAAGAGATATAAACACAGTAGCTCATTCATAGTTTACTAAATAAAATGCTTGCTATCCATCAACCACTATATTTATACCTAGTATGCCAAAGTATAAACCCACTACACTATCGATCAGTACTATATATATAACACTATGTTACAGTAGTTACTATGCTTTATACCTTTGGTAATCTCGAACTAATTCTGAGTTATTATATCTGGCCCATTCCAACTCAACTTCGAAATTTCCCATTCTTCAACAATAAAATTTCAGGCCAATTATTTTCCATGAAAGCTTCCTGCAAAATTTTTCAAGCAATTGATTCGGGCTGGGGGTCCTACTAGGTTATCTGAAATTTGAAGCAAATTTCCTTTCTCTCTGCTTATTAAGTGCAACCGCCTTAAATTCTTATTTTGAACAAGCATATAACATGGGTCACGAAGCTGTTTGGTACTCTCACCCCCGCAAATACGGTAAAGGTTCCCGCCAATGGTAAATTTTTATAAAATACTTGAACTAAATGTTGTAGCCGTGTCTGTACTCACCGCGCCGGTCTTATCCGCAAGTACGAATTGAACATCTGCAGACAGTGCTTCCGTGAATACGCCAAGGATATTGGTTTCACCAAGGTACTTTTTTCAAAGTTTTTAAAGTTAACTTATTTTGTGTAGACTCGTTAAGTTCTTAAGCTTTTAATTGAACTCGGAGATGAGGAAATAAACTAGTAAATGCTTTAGCAGTCTATAAACGGTACCCCTTTTATTCATATTTTTGGTGCAACTGTTAGTGTAGCTCAATTGGACACGGTGTTGAAGCCAGTTTGAAATAATCGTATCTGTTGTAAGCTAAGTCTACATTTATCAATATCTTTTGTTTACTTTCTAGTCTATCTTACCTTATAGAATACCCTTTTATTTACTTTTGCTTCAATATATAATACTCGACTATTACCTTTGTTTATTAAGCAACCTTTTAAATCTTAGTTACATGTAAATGTTAAATATTAAATTCTCGAGTTAAATACTACCCTATTATAAGGATGTTGATCCGATATAAATGATATAGTTCTTGGCTTAATATTATATTCTTACAAAGACCACAATTTTGCGATATATACTCTACTTTTTCAGTCTCCATCATAGTTATCCAGATATTGGCTGCTATTAAGGCTGTCTACAATAGTATTTACTTGTAAATGAAACCATAGGTCTAAATAATTGACATATGTTAAGACATAGCTTTATGATTATTTCAAATAAGCTAGGCCAAAGTAAAATAATAGTGCTTATCACCAAAATTCACTTGTCAACATATAATCTATCTGTAAGCAAATTTGGTGCTTCGAGATGAGACGGCTTGTTATAAATACAACGTTGTATTAGCTAAATGAAAGTTCATGGTTTAACAATAATGCTTGTATAAAGTACTATATAATATATCTCAATAGCTGTGTTATTCTTAAATTGATCCAATATATACAAGTACTGCTACTCTTATTGCCTCTGAGCTAAAGTTTATCGAGGTATTTGTTCCAACAATGTTGTTTTAAAGTTAATAATACCGATCTAAAACATAGTGAGCTCTATTAAAATAAATATAAACATATATGATGTAAAGCTTCAAGCTCCATTTTATTAAATAGCTAAAGCTGTAGCTTCTACTATATAATATATTGTTAAGCCTATAAACTATATCTTTGCATATAATACGAGCTCAGCATATACCAATATATCAGTAAATTCTTATTCTACTAAGTCTGTTATAGTAAACCAATATACTTGCAAAAGCCTGTTAATACTAGCTAGAAAGATATACAGTTTAAAAGTTATAAATGCTAAATGAGATATATTTTAATGCTCATATATCTTCATTTGCTCCATATATTGAACCATATATAATCAATCGATAAATTAATCTAAATATAACGTCAAACTACACCTATTAAAGAGCACATTTTACAAGACAAGATTGATAACAAACGTAATAATTTAGAATCTCCGAGATGCAATATTTCGAAGAATTGCATCAAAAGCCAAATTAAATGCTCAAAACCAAAGGTGTGTTTTCAGAAGCAAAGAAACCAGGTATGAAGCACTTGATCCCAATTGCCAGCTGTATAGGGTTAGCATACGCCCACTTGGAATCCTTCAGTGGGTCAAAAGCGGTCCGTAGCGAGATAATATCAAATTCAACTCTACTTTGGGGAACCTACCGACCCAATCTTTTCTTCGGGACGAAAGCAAGGTTGAATGAATCGATAGTAACCGGTCCTCATTTGGCAGAGTTTCAACCAGCTGCAAGATTGGGAAAGTAAGCTATTATATTTATATTTTATTTTAACTGTGCTTTTAAGAAATTAGACATTCTTGCGAGCAAACCGATGATTTTTCAGAGTATGGATACACACGCCATGACGGTCGAATGTTCGCTGACCAGACCATCTCGGACAAGTTATCCAACTTTAAACTACGCACCCAATTTGTAAAGAGACCTGACCTTGAGTCAAGTAAGCTTTTTCCCTAGTTATATCTAACTTTTGGTTAAGCTGGGAGTTGGGGAGTTAAAATTTCGGGAGAACCTCTAGCTGAAGGTAGCTTTTTAATAGACTTTTTCTAAGTTATCCAAAGGTTCTTCGAAGATGAGTCTATACTACTACATTGGGTTAGAGGAAGATGGCTCAATTGAACCTGACGATGAGAAGAATGTCGAAGTAAGAAGCTTAGCCAATGGTCACTAATAACTTCATATAGGATAAAAGAAACGTACATTTTAACGGGTTTACAGAGCAAATAGGGAACTTTACGTTTAGCGTTACGCCTAGTAATATCTAGCATTTTATTTTTCCTAACGATATGTAGGTGCAAGTAGCAAAATAGTAAAGCATATTATGAAGCCAGTCGGAACCAACAATAAGAAGGTAAATCAAGATAAGGCAGGCCTTTATGGCTTCAGTCAGAGAGGACCTGAGATGTGGAAAGTTCAAGGTTTGTTATTGTATATCTTTAAAACTCATTCGGCCTCTCTTTTAGATCGTCTTAAGAACTTACTCATGAAGCTTGGTAATGAGCGTATCCACGAATACAGACTGGCTGCAAAAGTTGATAACGAAGTTACTCCCGATCCAGCACATGTATTTTACATTGGTCGTAAAAAGGAACCTGAAGCAAACCTATATTTAGTACAGTATATTTTGGAAGGTGCTTTCGAGGTATTCCTTGTATTTTAAGCTATAATAACCCGGTGCAGATAGATATTGTTTTCAATACGATTAGCGATAAAGCAAAGGAAATGAGTGGTACGTTAATATTTATATATGGCTACTAATTTATATATAGCTGATTCTATTACGAACTTACTTGAAGTCGCTGAGAAGAGCTTCGATTCTAAATTCGATGCAGTCTTTGGTTTAAAAAATAAAGGTTATTCGGAGAATGAAATTAAGTTTGCAAAGGCCGCGATGAGTAACCTCATAGGTGGTATAGGGTAAGAATGTTATATAATCTATTTCTAAACAACTTTAGTCACTTCCATGGAGACAGTATCGTTAAATTGGACGACGATGAGATAAAGAGGCTTAGAAAAGAAGAAAAGAGGCGTTTGATGCTCTTTAAGCTTGGTTTACCTTACACACCAAGCCCGGAAGGTGAAGAAGACGAAGAAGATTACGACGACACTGAAGTTTATGGCGATGACAGTGACGAGAATGATGAATCGGAATCTCCTGAAAGTGCTGAATTTGTTGATGAGACGGCATTAAGTACAGTCAAAAGGACTGAGCCCCTCACTCTATTCAGTGCCGTGCCCTCTAGACCATTCTTCCCTCGAGGATTCCTCTGGTACTTTGATGAAAGATTCCTAACTTACATTTGCTAGGGATGAAGGGTTCCACCAGCTCCTTGTTTCCGAATGGGATAACGATTTAAGGTAATCGCTAATAACACATTATGAATTAATCTAGCTTTAGTTTACAAGTCTTAAAGTCATGGTTTAATCTGATCGATTCAAAGGGATGGCTCGCTAGAGAACAGATCCTCGGGGATGAGGCGAGATCAAAAGTACCTGCCGAATTCCAAACACAACATCAAGATTACGCCTAACCCTCCAACTTTGTTCATGGCTGTAGAAAAATACATTTCCAGAATCAATTCGTCAGTACACAGCATGGACCAAGCTTAAACTTGATCCCTTTTTAGATAGGTATTCTGGACACTCTGAAGACGCATGGGATCAGCTATTTAACAGACATATCATCGACCCTGAACTTGCTCGGGACTGGCTTCAGACGATATATCCGATACTTCAAAGAAACTACGAATGGTACCGAAAAACCCAGTTTGGTGACTTGTCCGAATTTTCGCCCGAAAGGAAGGTTACCGAAGCTTACAGGTGGAGAGGCCGTACGCGCGCACACTGTCTTACTTCTGGTATTTGTTTTACATAATTTTTTTAACTTTGAAAGGTTTGGATGATTACCCACGTCCTTCAGTCAGCGACAAAGAGCTCCACGTCGATCTTTTAAGTTGGATCGGGTACATGACTAAAGTCTTGAGAAGTATTTCATTGGCACTCGATATTCAGAAAGATCATGCCTACTACCAAAAGATTTATGAATCAGTTCAGCATAGCTTAATAGGTAAGTCGTTCTGTTAGTCTAAATACTTATACTATCATAATAGAAGTCCATTGGTCTGAAACTGAGCAGGCTTTCTGTGACCTTGGGTTAAATTCACTGGGTAAGCGGATTAATCTACTGCCTACTAACCCTGTTTAGATGTCCTCGAACATGTTTGCCACAAAGGATACAT
This sequence comes from Capillidium heterosporum, assembly GCA_016630905.1. Taxonomy (NCBI): domain Eukaryota; kingdom Fungi; phylum Entomophthoromycota; class Entomophthoromycetes; order Entomophthorales; family Capillidiaceae; genus Capillidium; species Capillidium heterosporum. The sequence continues at coordinate 1,318,021 of WBMQ01000006.1, forward strand.
CAGTATACTCCCTGTACTTTTAGGTCTCATCGAACCCGATTCTAAGTATATCGAGCCCGTCTTAAACCTCATATACGACGAAGAACACATATGGACTCCATTTGGTCTAAGATCTTTATCTAAAAGTAGTAGTTTCTATCACCAACAGGAAGGTTACTGGCGTGGTCCCATCTGGCTCAACTTGAACTACTTGACGCTTTCCTCCCTCTACAGAAATTACCTTCTAGAGCAGCATCGCGAACTACCCTACTTTGAATTGGGGCAGAAAGTTTACTCCGAGCTTCGAAACAACCTCGTCAACAACGTCTTCAATGAATACAACCGAACTGGTTACCTGTGGGAGCAGTACAACGATGTAGATGGTAAAGGTCAACGATCCCATCCCTTTACTGGTTGGACTTCTTTGATCGTCCTCATCATGTCGGAAAAGTATTAGATTTGCTTTGGAGTGCAATTTCCAAATAACTTCAATAAAGGTTAGATAGTATTGCAAATTTATATGCTATTCCGATGAAAATTTCACATATTATCCCTTTAAAAACTAGCAAATGTTAAATACTAGCTAGAAAACAATATATTATTGGCCATAAAACACTTGAATAGAAAAATATAGTAAATCGTAGTATTGAATTCTACCAAAATTTATTATTAGGCCACTATTATTGTTGTGAATCGTCTAAACTAACCTTCATTAATCTAGAAGAAAGTCTATCTACAGTATCGTTTGGCTCCAAGTTACTACTACTATCACTTATGGAGCTGCTGTTTGGTCCAAGCGTCGCTACATTTAGCCTGTCAAAGTTTATAGGATCACCTACTTCAGCTTTGGCTACCTTCAACTTATAAATTAGATTAAACCATCGAATTTGAAACTAGAGTGATTAGAAAGAACGATTAGCATTCTTGGACAAAAATAACATATATACCGTTAGTTCGTTGATAACTATCAATCCAAGGACTATGTATTGGTTAAGTGAGCGCGAAGTTGGAAATTTATGTTTCAAGACCAGACTTAAAAGAAGAATTAGAGCTTGAAAAGTCAGTAACATAAACCAGTGGCTCTATAATACAAAGATAGAACAGAATAAGTAAAATTGCTAGATTGGTAAAAATCTTACCTTAAATTTGATATAGCACGCCCTAAATTCGTTAACTAGAAGCCGGTGACGGTTCAAAGAGTTTAAACTTTTAGGTATATACACTTTGAAAGTAAAGCTGTTTATAAAGTAAAATAATGTTAAGATTAATGCATTGGTTGCTAAATAGGCTATATCGAGATCGGAAGCCTTTAAATCCAGCATAACGTGATACAACTCAAAGTAGCTTAACTTTTGAACCAAGTTGAAGTTGATACTTGTAGAGTTTGCCATTAAATCTATCAGATAACCTAAGGCCAATGTAGAATAAAACTTGTCAATACAATTATAGTTAAAGAAGGCCTACCATCAAAGTACAAAAGGTATATAAGAAGCCTGCCGATACAGTATAAGAATTCTATCAGATGATAATAGAGGTTATTTTGAAGGTTGATTTCCAAATTCGTTATAGTTTGGTTATAGCTTAAAGTTGGAATGCTGTTTCGGTTCGAAGCTAAGGCATTCTTTGACAATGTACTAAAGGATTGAAGTACCGAACTAGTTTTAGGTTGGCAATCTACACAGACGACTGGGTAGTTTATCTCAATGTAGTTCTTGTATACATTGAAGTTTATCGGTTTACTGGATATTTCGGGTATCTACCATGAAAGGGTTATTAAACAATAAGCTAATACTACTTACTATTAAGTCATCGTGGTACTCTCTCAACTTATCTAGCTTTGTTTTTTGAAATGACAGGCAAGTTTGGCAAAATTTATCATCCCTTTTAGCAGTTGGTACTAACAATATAAATAAGTTATTTAAATATAAATTACCTTTCGGTGTGTGGGTATAAGTCTCATTGTATCTCCAATCCCCCATAGCCTCCCTCCACTCAATCAAACTACCATTCTTGTCATAGATGTTTGTTGAATTGCAGCTGGAGCATTTGAAATGGAATTTATCGGTTACGCTTGGTTGTATAGAATTGCAGTAGAAGCATTGCACTCTGTCTCTAAAGAAAAGTTGGAGTAGCTTTTCAAGCATTATATTTGGCGTTCGTTCTATTAAAAATGAATGTTTGTGCTTAGTTGGAACTGATAGTAAATTTGATAAATATCTCAATGAGAGATTAGGAATGTATAGGAAAAGTCCCTAGTAGATATAGCTTCCAATTGATAGAAGTTTTCAATTTTCAAACTGGTGGTAGAGTTTGTCCTGGAATAAGTGAGGAAAATTTAATTTGCTCTCAAGATAAAGTGAATTGCAACTAACTTGAATATATTCAAAACTGATCCTTCAATCCATTTTACAGGGACTTTCAGAAGGTATTTGAAAGCTGTAAGATCAAAATACAGACAAATTCTTACCTATAAAGTGCAAAAACAGATACGCATATTCTACCACTATAACACTGGTGCTTTCATGAGATGCTAGAACACTGTCCTATATAGACATTCAAAATAATCTTAAAGGTAGTAAGCTTAGTAGACCTTTGAGTGATACCTATATGTTTGAGCTCAAAGTGTCCTCGATCTCGATGTTTGGGCCTGGAAAAACCAGCCAAATTTCCTAAGCTTGAGCAATCAACAAAGAATATCGTACAGAAACTTTGATAAAAATAGAACAGGTATAACCTACATCACTTACAAAAACACCGATTTGTTAAAATAAAAGATAGCAAACCCACAACCTTCTATTCTCCTTCAAAGTTATCCCTTTATAACGATTTTGCGGCATAGATAACCAGATGGGTCAGTTACGAGACCTATAACCACAAGTTTATGGTGGGTCTAGGTTGTTAGAAAGAGTTTAAGTTTGGATTCTACTGCTTGGTGGTTGAAACTGGATTAGTCTCAAGAAGTAGGGAATTGGCATAGTCGATGTAACTTAAGTTACTGGTCGTCTAGGCCACTGAGGATGTAGACACCGCATGAGGCTGGCAACAGAGCAGTGAAAACTACACGTTCCCTTCAGTCTTGAGTTAGCTGATTCAATCGGCTATCAAATGGTACCAACTTGGCTATGACTTCCAGCCGAAATATAAACCAATTTTTATCTTTTTGTTGGAATGTGTTTTTCCAAGTGTTTTGGATATCATCCATTTTAAATTGGTAAATTTTGCAGTGTCCTGTTGTAAATATTTGTTAGTTCTTCAAGTTTCAAGGGCGGTATCTCAATGAAACTACTATAAATATATTTGCACAATATATAGTTGATGACTCAACTAATTTGATCAGAAATTTTAAATTACAAACTTTCTTTATGACGAACCCAGCTCAGACTGAACAGAACGATGATACATGAACTACTCTTAGCTTTAACTGGTAACTTTGGTGAGATATTCCAACTGACAACCAACCTAAACGACGATGAACCGCCAACCAATTTACCACAAGTGTATAGTTTGAAGGTGGAAGTGGAGTTAAGCAACTTGATAACTTTGAGCGAGAAAAGGAGTTTAGAGCGGATTGCCCATTTGGGTTTACTTTTCTACCAGATAAAGGAGGTAGTAGTGATACCCAACTACATATCAAGTATCTACTGGAAGAACGTACAGGGTGATGTAGATAGGTTACTGGACAGTTATTTGAATTTCATTACCGATATAGAGTTAGGTATACTGTTAAAGCAGGATAAAGATCTGGGGAACAGTCCGATAAGCTACATACTAGGTATAACCAACAACTACTTCAACCTATTCTCAAGCATCAACAACTTTTTGAAATCAATAAAGGTCGAAAATTTGAGTAGTTCTAGCTTACTGAATAAGTTGGACATCGAGAGTTATAAAGGCGATCTAAATTTAAAGCATTTCTATTTGAGTTTGAAGTCCAGCTGCATATCAAGTTTAGGCTTCCAACTAATTCAATTTTTAACTTTCGGTCAGGTCTTTGACAGCTATGATGAATTTTTTATCAAGATTGATTCAAAGTTCCATATGGTATTGATTAAAGACAAGGTGCCCAAGTTCATCAACAAGGATCTACTGGATGCCATAAACTTCATTACCAACTTCACCATCACCTTAAATAAGCTGATAATGCTTCCCAATGTTAAAGAGCTGAAAGTGGAATTCGATACCAAGCTGAAATCCTTAAAGCTCGATTGGTTTGAGGTAGATGCCCTTAATAGCAAGGACGGGAGCAGCAACGGTAAGGAAATGGACGCGTTGAAGCTACTGGAGCCTATAGTCTTAAACCTAAAAATGGATCTCCTCAAGGAACTGTGGTACAAACTGACGATTGAGACATTAAAGTTCGACTTGGCTCTAACCCAACTACGCGACACTTTGTTCCTAGGCCATGGAGAGAATTACTTGAAGCTGTTTATATATTTGGAACGTAAGGAGAAGCTAAAACTTTCTGAGCTCAATTTGAAGTTCAAACAAATCATGGAGATGGATGATACCTTCAACTTTGCCCTCGATTTTGTTTCGGCCGACACCAAGGAGGTCAAAGGTAAGGAGTATTTAAAGCTACCCTGTACAACTTTCACCAATTTAATCGATACCAGCCTGAACCTACAGTGGAGCTTGGAAGTTAATCTTCGACCCCGATTTGAAGTCAAAGTACGTGGCCCTGTTCAAGCACATCTTCAACCTGACTTTACTTTTGAACCTGTCCAAGAAACTGGCCTGGTTATCAGTCAAGAAACCGAATCCCAACTATGACCCATTCAAGCTGTCCCAACTCCTGTGTCTACATCTCCTAGATAGTCTGCTCAATTACTTCCACTGCGATATTATCCAACCCTAATTTCAACAGCCTACTTGGGAAGTTGCGTAGCATCCACGACAACAGCTTAGATAGCTTCGATTCTATCCGACACTATCACAGAGATGTAATCCATAAGATATTTTTGGGGTGTTTTCTTAACGATAGGTTCAAAGAGATATTTAATGCCACCTTCGATTTGGTCGAAAGATTCTTGAACCTTTCATTAGAGTTATTTGATACTGATATCCAAGTTAATAGTGCCGAGTTGAAGGAGAAGCTGAGTTTAATGGATTTGGTAACACAATTTATATATATTTACTAATTTTGTACTTTAGGAGCTGAAAGATGGTCTGAAGTTCCTCTTCCGAACTTTAACTTCCATGAACCAACTTACTGGTGCTCTGTCTGGTACCGACAATACGGATTTCAATGAGGGAATTGAAGATGAAGGTTGGCTGGATGAAAATACTTTTGAAGCGAATGTTCAGTTGGATTTACTGTTGTTGAGATTAGATTTCAATAGGTGGTTTTCTATTAACTGTTAAACTATTATATACCGCTTCTATCGGATTCATCAAGTTTATTCAAGTTTTTGTTGGTCAAAAGTTATTGCTATAGTTAACTCATATAAACCTTTGCTCTTTATATTAAGTTTACTATACTTGTGATTTTTGGATGATATATTTTAATTTAAAAAAGCTCCGAAAACATTTCTCTTGGTAAATTTCAAAGACGCGTATAGTGCTAATTTTTTATATCTGTATTTTTTGTGACAATTCGAAGTCTGCTAAGTACAACTAATGTGCTTATTTCATAACATTTTTACTATTGCTTTTATATAGCATAGCAACTCCATATAGTACTTTGAATATGGGTTGTAAGTTTACTAGTGTAGCTTGAAGCCACTAACATTTCCCTGCTAGAAATAGTTTATATCTTTTGATAAAATAGTTTGATTAAGATAAATTTATAAATAGTGCAAGCATGGAATATACGAAAGTTGCATTTAAGTAAAGGAGTTTCTAGGTCTGGGTCAATCTTCAAAATTTTGAAAATAATATATAAGAGCTGAGGAGTATACTTGGTTAGATACGAATGCTGTATTACTCTAATATAAGAAAAAGTACCGTGAAACATCGCATACTATTAATATCTTTGTAAAAAAATACCATCTATATAGTTCATAATTAAGTAAATGTGCTTAAAGCTGTTAAAATAAGAAGTTAATGTTATATAAAAACTATAGCAATAAAGCCAATGAAATATATTTAATAAAAATTTCATGACCCAGAAAAGGTATTTACTTTTTAAAATAATACTTTAAAAATTCCAACTTATCGTTCGAATCTAAAGACAGCAGCCTGCAGTTACACAAGCTAGCCAACTTTTGCAATCTAGCTAAGCTTAAATCGTTGCTGTCAGAAGTTAAATTTAAATGCTGATCCAAGCCAACTTTAACCTTAATCATGTTGTTGAATTGGCTACTCAACTTTATAAGATGAAAGAATGAGTTTCCAATTGGCTGAGTTGTCGAAACACTCTGATATGGATATCTAGTTAAAAATAAATCAACCTTTAGCGGTATGTTTTTGACAATAAATGTTACTGGATACCGACAAGGTGAATTTTACAGCTGCTCCGCTCAAGCTGGGTCAAAAGTTTGGGATTTGGTTTTAAAATTCCTTTACCATTGGTAGTACAGCCCTAAACAAATATATTAGTATAAAACAAAATATATGAGTGAATATACCTCTGGGAATAGAACTATAGGACCGCCATTTGACTTTAAATTAGCTTCGACTAATGACTTTAAAGACTCAAATTTAAACTTGACATTTGAATTTGAGGTGAACGGGTAAGTGACTCCATTACTATTTAAAAGGAAATAGGTAAAGTCGACAACAGTCAAATTTCCACTTGAAGTATCTAGCAGAGTAAAGGTTGGGTTGAATTTTAACTTTAAAACTAAAACGTCAACAATGGAGCTAAAGTTGGATAGCAGGATATCTTTGTTTTGAACATTGTTGGAATCGAGTGAACTGCTGGATTTCGTAGAGAGCTTAGGCTTAATGTAATCCAAGTTGACCTTATAAAAGTTTAATAGTACCAGTAAGAACCTTATCAATGGGTTCACCAGAAATGAATTCAAGCTACCTGGTACTAAATTTACTAAAAATACTAAAAGCAAAGCAACAATTAACAGTGGCAGCTTCACTAAAGTTATCGCTGGTTTTGCTACATAGGTTAAAAGTAAATTCAATGCTGGATTAACTATTGACTTGGTTGGTAACGGTAAAAAGGGTTGAATTCCGGTACCGGGATCCTATTTATGTAAGTGAAAAGTAAATTTTAGTTTTAAAATTTAAAATATTGGTGAATATTTATATCTTACTCTCCAGGTTGAATATTTTTCCATTCTTCTATATCCTTTTACTTTTGAACTGAAGAACGATTTGAAAATTTGGTTGTGTTTGCTATAAGATATAGCTAATTTTTAATGTGATAACCCTAGAGAATTAAGTAACGTTTATGAGGGCAAATAATTGATATAGTCGAATAGTATATTATGTAATTTGGAGTTTTAAATCACTTTCTATTTGAATCAATCTTTAATATCAAGAAAATGGAAGAGCAGCAAGAAGGAGCAACAACATCGCCAAAACAAACAGTTATAAATGGACAATCAAGTTTAAGTGGTGTTAATGTTGCCATGATCAACAACGGTTTGGAAGAGATTGAGCAGATTTCGGCCTTTCCTCTTCCACCAGTTTATTACCTACATTATTCAAATAAGAATTTTAAATTATTGAAACCGGAGTTGAAATATTTAAAAGCGAAAGAAGGTAGGTTAAATGAAGAACCTAAAGATGGAGCCAAGGTAACTGAAGAAACTAAGGAAGATGAAGCTAAGGAGGATGAGAAGAATGAAGAGAGCGTCACTATCAACAAGGACAACTTGAAAAAAGTTTTACCACCAAAGCTACCTAGCCATAACCGATATAAGGCTTTCAACAACAACTATACGGTAAGCAAATCTACTACTTATATACATTGATGAATTTCATTTCTATAGCTAGAGGATACGTTCCCAGGCTTGGAGAGTCAAAATATACGTACACTCTTCACACTTTCTCCCACCGGTGAGATCCACAAGCCCAAGGAGGCCTTGAAGCGACTGAATTATACCCTGATAAAGATAATAAAGGAGATCATTGAACTTCTAAGCGTATCAGACCAAAGCTTAGATTTAACTGCCATCTACCGAGGCTTGGATAGGTACCAAGTAACATTGTTTAACTTGATCGACATAACCAACCGGCTTCGACCCTACCAAGCCAGGCTTACTTTAAAGTATATCTATAAAGTGCGCTTAGATAAGCTGATCAAGTTGCGGGAGTTGACTAGGAGTAGGTTCTTCAAGAACAAGATTGTAGTTGCCGACGTCCTCCACAACTTCTTCAAGAATGAGAAATGTAGTGAGAAGAATCTTGAGAATTTAAAAAGTAAGATCGGGGATAGGGACGAGAAGGTCGAAAGTAGTTTGAACTCGCTGTTTATGAAGCGTAAGGTCGACTGTCTACACATTGAAGATTCCTCTGATGATGAACAAACTAAATTAGGCAAGTTGGCTGATGAAATTGAGTAGTGATGAATAGGCATTTTTTATGTGCACTATATAAACAAAGTTATTAAAGACCAAATAAAATTCTAGTGTTATTGGCTTTATAGTTAACATAGATTTTGTATATTTATAAATTCTTTAAAGTTTAACTGGTAAAACAGCCTTGATAAAAATACTGTAACTACTAAATTTAAAATAAAACTTTACAATTTCAGTAGCATATTAATTTAGAAAAAATATGTATTAGTGTTAAAGACTTTTAAAAAGGAGGATTTATTGCACTCCCATCGAAGAATAAAATATTAAAGAAACAATAGACTATTCAAGATTTACAACAAGAGCTCTTATCCTTCTCAGCACCACACTGTCCAGTGCCGCAGCAACCACCTGTAGCCTTAAGGCTATCAAGTGTATTAGTTGGAGCTTTAGGATTTCGAGCTTTTCGAACGTCTTTGCCATGGTTGACGGTCCAATCACCGAGTGAAGTATTGGCATAGAAGTCCATGGGATAGGTGGATTGCCAAGCCTGGCGTTGCAAAACTACCGCCATCTCATACGGGGAGAGTAAAGGCTTGGTGAAGGCATAGCCCCAGTCGATCGACAGCCTTGGACAGGCTACTTGTACCCAACTATATACATTAAATAAAGGTAAGTACATAAATTTCAAGCAAATATCAATCAGCAATATGTAAAACTTGAAAATTATATAAAAGTTAACAATTACGCATCGATATCGGGGAACTGGTCTAACTTCATGGGAAATATTTCCGAAAGCAACACTGTTATATACTTGAGCCCCCTTTCTTTCAAATTATCCTGAATTGTCTAAAGTAGTAATACAAAAAATTAGTTTAACGATACATATAAGGAATCCATACTTCCATAATTTTGGGCGAGCCCTGCCTACCTAAAGTCCCCAAAATAATGCCGAAAGATTTAGCATCCTTGGCCTTCTCGATGGCTGAATGTCTTAAACTTAACATTTGGTCGTGGTCGTAAAACTCCTGGGAGAACGTTTTACCATAGGGATCGTACCTGAAGGCTTTCAGCTGAGGGTTTGCGATCATGATGGCTTCTAAGTGGAATCTACCGTCACCTAAATAGCTACAAATATAGTAAGTGGAAGAACCATCGTTAAATATGATAGTGAACAGAATCGATAACTTACATTAAGATATCTTGGTCCTGCAGCTGTGGTGCCGTACACCCTAAAATTTCACCAGGGCTTAAAGGCTTACTCTGTGGAACTAAAACTTTGTAGTCCTTCGCTAGTAGCTGTGTTGCCGCCTAGAGATGTTGAGTAGATTAATATTGGAGTGGTCTAGAACTATAGTAAATTACTTGAATAGCAGTGCCGAACTGAATAGTACCAACCAAAGCTATGCTCAATCCAGCTTCAAAGTTAAACTTGACGGTATCGATAAAGTGCTGTACGTCAATCTTTATATCTACAAATACGTACATTGTCTTTATAGTTGTTACATCAACCGGCACTAAACATAGTTATAGATAGAGATAAAATAAAGATTTACCTAAACACGAATGGCCGTAATGTACCAAGAAATCGCAATTTAAAGCTGAAGCTGTAAAATCATCGACACAACATGCTCCATAAGTCACGTCTCCCATAATTACTGTTTTAACTTTACCGAACCTTAACACTATAAATAAAATGTATAAATGTCTCATAAGTTACCTTTCTAGTATATCGGAAATTGTACAGGCGAACATAAGTATACCCTCTGGAAATTGCAAAGCGACTAATAGAATGAATAGAACTTAGCTTAGTCAACAGAAATATTTACCTGTCTTAGCGTTGATTTTTTTAATTTGCCACAAAGTTTTAAAGATTTCAAAATTGTAGTTGCTCGGTAGCTGTTCAATTGCCTTAATAAGGGCCTTGTCGTTCAAAATTTCTTCAGGTATCTGGTTGACCAAACGTCGGTTCACTAATTTGGACTTTACTTTGTCGTTTATCTTGATTACTCTAGGTACATCCTTTCCAACAGTTGGTTCTATCGAGCTTATAAGCTCTTTGTCACTTTTAGGCTTTAAACTTAAGTCTTCAAGATCCATGTTATTATATAGGAAAATTTCAATGATGTTGGTTTGTGTTTGTTGAAAAATAACTTTCAAGCTCTGAAATCTTTGTTTTCATGGAGTTCTTCCCAAAGCTTTTCAAGCATATCTTTCGATAGCCTTTCATTTATTTTTAGAATTACAATACACCCTAGATTATCGAATGAGATGCAGATAAGTACACCCATTTGTGCGTAAATTTTGTAGCTAATAAATAGTGACTATACTTATATAGAGTTTCAGTCCATTTGCTTAATATATTGGGATATTTCTATAGCATTACTCCTCAAATCACAATCTCATTCACACTTTTAAATTTGTAAAGTTCATAAAGGCCAAAAAACTAAACAAATCACTAATAACTATTTGATACGCTTATATTGCAATCTCCAGCGCTATTTAAGAACACCAGCTTATACTAAATCACCTTTGTATAACGGATCAATCAATTTATTATCAACTAGCTACAAAGAATTCTGATAATCCTCTTTAATCCTTTAAAATGGGCAAGACACGAAGATCGTTTACAGCCGAACAAAAGTTGGAGGTTATCGCATTTGCCGAAAAACATGGGACCAACAGTGCCGCAAGAAAGTTTATGGTAGATTGGTCCAACATCAAATCGTGGAGGATGCGTAAGGCAGATTTGGAAGCTTTACCCAATCACAAAGCAACCAAAAGGTTTCGTTTGGGCAAATACCCTGAGATTGAAAACTCAGTAAAGGAATGGATAATCTTTGAAAAGTAATGCTATTTTCAGCTCTATATATTTAACTTCAATTTAATACATTTAGGAAGGAGAAGGATCTAGGGATATTTGCCATCTGTACTAAAGCTCAGGAGATTGCCGAAAGGCCTAAATGTAAAGGACTTCAAGGCAAGTAGGACCTGGTGTCGTAACTTTTTGAAGAGGAACAAACTTCTACAACCTGAGCAACCTACTGAGCAACAGGAACTACCTTCCAGTAAAACGGAACATTCTACTGAACAGCAAGAACTACCTTCCATCGAATTTGACCAGGTGATTGAACAGCATGAGCTATTTAAAAGCCATGAAAACAGATATTTAGATACGAATTTGGTCACTAGAGATATATTCAAAGATAGTATACCTTTAGTAGTTCAAAGCCACCAACTCTGTACAAACTGCTTGAGGAATGTAGGGTACTTTTTCAATGTAAAGTCGAATGCCACTATTGATTTCGACATGCTGTACTCTTAGGATGTCTTGCAGTGTACATGCTTTGGTGCGAAACTTGAAATGACTGGTATCGATTGTAAACTTTGAATTCCCATACTTTATCTCCCTTAATTAAACTTTTAGCTACCGGTTTTGTTTTGGAAATGTATACGTAATAGTAATAAGCATTCTTTCATTTACCAGCTGTACTATCACTATATATAAAGTAACTCTATATGAAGTGATATAGGTGAATTTAACATGAATACTTTGTCGTATTAATTAATAGGTTTGTATAGTGATTAGAGAATTTTGTAGGTTGTGTTGGTTTTGTAGCAACGAATAGTGATTGTATATCCATAAGCGTTTGTGCTTCGCTGCTTTCAGTCGTGAAGCTTTCGTGTTTAAGAAATAGCGTTTAACAAAGTCAGAGTGTATATCCTTGAAATTGAGTGGAGCCTTATCAAGTTGATGAAGCAAGGCTAAGCTTGGTATGGTGTATTTCAAGATGTAGTTTTGAGTTTAGCACTTATAGGTTCTTTTATCTTAGAAATAATTGAAATGTTTTTTTACTATATCTTTATTTAGCGTATATACAAAGGATTCGTTTTGAAGATAGGAGTTCAACTAGTGGTATTTTTGCTATATATTATTATGATGTTTGCTATTTTATATAAATCACCATATAAATAACTACTAGTATACTATCTTCTGGGTTAAAGACTAGTACCTTTTAGACTGGTTTAATAAAACTTGTAAAATACCATCGTATACTATTATCTCTGGTATGATGGGTTTATAGGTGAATTTGAGTATATTTGAAGGTCTTAAGTTAATGGCATTGAGGTTGCTCTTTCTGGTTTAAAATTTTCCAAGGATTTTTATTAAATTTTATTAGTAAACTCCTTATATCTTTTCAGAACGAAAGAAATTGTAAATGAAATTCAATAAGAAGCTACGACATCACTTATTGTGAACTTAAAATCTCAAGATTTTACTTTACCTTTTTAAACTTTAGATTGTTATCAAAATGAAGCAGAATGTTATAGGCACTTTACTATTAGGTTTACTTGTCAACGGTATAGCAGCCGACCAGAAACCATCTATACTTGGAGTATCTGATGCACGTAATAATTATTTTTATTATATTTTATGAATGCAAGCATTTTCTTATAAATAGAGGCAAAACTGTATCTACCAAAGCCAGGGAACAAATTTAGCTGCTTTAACGATTCCTCAAAAGTTTTCGACTATAGTGTTGTCAATGACGACTATTGTGATTGTGAAGATGGCTCAGACGAACCAGGTAAAATTATATTATTTTTATAATTAACGACATAAAATAAGGTACATCCGCTTGCCAAAACGGCATATTTCATTGCAGAAATTCAGGATATAAAGCTGGGACATTGATATCTTCACGCGTTAACGATGGGATTTGCGGTTATAAAATTTATTTGCATAATTACTGATTTTAATATATTAGACCCTGAATGTTGCGATGGAAGTGATGAATATGACGGAAAAGTCGTTTGCCCAAATATTTGTGCCGAAGTTGCTAAAAAGGAGAACGAAAGATTAGAAAAGGAACAGAAACTTTTAAAACAGGTATACTTTATATACTCCTTTTACTACAATCTTCAATACTAAGCTATATGCATTAGGGCTTATCCAAAAAGGAAGAATACATCAAATATTATTCGGTCTTTATATCGAAAACGAATCAAGAGATTAAAGATCTTGAGAAAAAGGTTGAGGAAGCCAGGGTAAAGTCCGAAGAATTGAAAGGTAAAATTTATTAACAGTATCCAAGGCTAATGACATTGTTTTATAAAAGCACAAAAAGAACAATTCGAAGCAAAATCTCAAGAAAAAGGTACCGGTACACAACTGTTATTTTATTGACTTTTTTAGAATCCAGCGGTTCCAAGCGAGCTGAAGAATTAGTCAACAAGTACAACGACCTTAAGGAGCTTACCATCAAGCTCAAAGGGGACATCGAACACCTCCAACAGGTTCTCAAAGACCTCAAGGAGAACCACAACCAAAACTACCACGACATGGCGGTCAAGGGAGCGATCACCGCTTACGACGACTTTATCACCACCTTTGTTCCCATCGATGTCAGTACCGACTACCGCTTCTCCGAGGAGACGATTGAGGAGCCCAGCTACCATGACGGCGGATCTAGCGGTAAGAACTTGCCAATCTGGCAGCCGCTTTACACTATTATGCACCAACTTCATCATCTAAAACATTGGGTTATGCACCAATTGGTTGACCTTTCCATCCTTGCGCCATCTCCAGATGCCAGCAGTGCTTATTGGGATGCCAACCGCAAGTTCGAGGACCTCAAGACGGAACTTACGCAGGTACGCGAACGTTTGGAAAAGGATTTTGGCCCCAAAGGCGAGTACGCAACCTTGAACGAGAAGTGCTTCGACTTCATCGAGGGGGAGTACACCTACACGCTCTGCATGTTCGGATCCGTCACCCAGGTTTCCAAGAACGGAGATTCTGTCAACTTGGGGTATATTTTTGCACCTGCTAAATCTAACTGTACTTTAGGAAGTTCAGCAGCTGGGAAGCGGATCATAGTATCCAAAAGTACACCGATGGTACCTATTGTTGGAACGGACCGAACCGTTCCGTTACGGTACCTATTTTTAACGATGATACTTTAATTCTAACTAGTTCTTATCTACTACTTAGCTTCATCTGGCCTGTGGTGGTGAAGAGAAGATTACATCGGTAACTGAGCCTGCCAAATGTGAGTACGTCATGCACATTCTTACTCCAGCTGCATGTAACGCTCCAGGATCTGAGAAACAGGATTCTAAGGATTTACCTTCAAACTTGAATGATGCTCATGACGAGCTTTGAGTAGGTACTTCAAAGCATACCATATGAATTTGATGCTCACCAATAGTTCAAATTTAGGATAGGTCTTTGAGTGATAAGGAAAGTAAACCGCTGTTATAAATATAATTGCAAGAGTTTTGATATGTTATTCTGATATATGATGCTTTCTATGTAGTAAATTTGAGCATATATTTGATAATGGTGTTAAATAGGTGTATACGTTTATGATGCGTGATGTTTATATAGCAAAAGCTACTATGCTATGATTTGATATGATGTATATTCGATCAAAAGTTTATTAAAGGCTAGGAAACCAAGGTCTTTATCTAAATAGCATTATAAATACTTGATAATCAAATTTTATTATATACTTATAAAGTATAGATATAGCCTCCTTTTCTCTGAAAACGCTAAAACATATATACTTTAGATATAATCGAAACCTGATTAAATTAACTTGTTACTTGTAAACCTAAATCAAAGTTATTTATTGATAAGATGTACTCAATAATTTAAGACTCGTTCAATTTGAAATTATAAATAAATAAGGAAAGTTATTATAAATTTGGATTAATACCGAGAAAGTTAAAATTACATATACCATAATAAACTTTCTATATATTTAAGCTGATCCGTTAGTATTTATACTTCCAGAGCTAACAACCCTTTATATTTAGTCATATTTATAAATGCAATGTTGATTTTAAACTACAATTAATTGAATGAATTGAATTAAGCTTTTCAAAACTAACTTTAAAGTTAATCATATAAAACCATAATAGTAATAATTCACTTTACATGTATATGTTTGTGACCCAGCCTTTTAATCAATACTAGATAGAATAGCCGTCAAGATAAGTCAACAAATATGGCTCAATTGCTATTAGTGAAAAATAGAACTTAGTAGTCTAAACAAAACAGATAAATGTTACAGTATATGTTTTCTTAAAGTACGATGCTTTAATACTTAAACTCAGTTTTCTTCCATCTGATCTTCATCGTTTGCATCTCGGATATACAAGACGTTGTTACATCTAAAAATTAGTAAAATTCCTTAAAATTTCATACCTGATGAGAACTTCACCTAAAACACCTTGAGAATTGCCGTCAATAAACTCTTCCGTTTGTGTCAACTATAAATATAAGCTTCATAAACTAGAAATAAAGTTACCTGTAAGTTCATGTAGCTATCGACCGATTGCAAAAAACCTTTGTACTCCTGACCCCATTTGAGCTTCACTATGACTGATTTTCCGGTTATTCCTTGCAGGAAGGGCTTGGGGTTTATAGGAGGGAACTTAAATACGTTTAATTAGTTAGTCTGTAGAAAAATTATAGTCGTTTAAGATGTTGGTATTCAAACTTACATTGATTCTGGAACTCATTTCAACTTGAAGGATTAGCTTGAAAAAGTTATCAGAGCCAAGTGGTATCTTGAATCAATTGGCTTAGGCAGATTATGATGTGATTCTTCAATACTTCCAAGGAATAATGGCTCAAAATAGGCATATAAATTAGTACATTTTATATGTCTACAATAACAGGATTGTTAACTTTTCTACTAGTTATTGAAACATAAAGATATACTATATATAGCTTATTATTTAGATTTTTATGTATACTTTATATGTAGGTCTGATCAGTGAAATCATGTGACAGATGTAATAAGTCCAAGTAAATTTGAAAATAGTAATTTCATTATGATTTGAAAAATAGAATAGCTATACTAATTCAACAGATAACATTCAAGTTTATTAATACTTTAGTAAACTACCCAAACCAAAACCTTGTAGATTAGTTAACTTGAAAATTGTTAGTAGGTAGAGATTTAGGTTAAGGAGATTAGCGAACTTTTGGTAAGCGAAGGTTAGATCCACCAAGCGGTACGGTAGGGATGGTAGCACGGTTCGATTACTATCTATAAAGCCATCGGAAGCTTGGTAACTCAAGGTTGGGGAAATATAGGAATACTAATTCATTCAGATAGGAGTACATCTTGAGGTTTCTAAGTGGTGCGGGATCGAAAAGCGGTGGCAAAGAATCGAAGCACTGGTAGGTCAACTGGGTCCACCTGCATAATCTCTAGCAGGGATGGGAGGCTGGTCTGCGGGTTCATATTCTCGTTAAGTTTAACTAGTTGTTGGAACTGGGCAAAGGTTCGACCTTTACATGACCACTCTTCCTTCAAGGCAATCAGCTTAAGTCGAGCCAACTGGGCAGGTAGACGTGGGCGGTCGGGTGTAAGGAAGCCAAACGTAGGCAAGGCGGAACGTGCGATTGTCGATGGTGCTGGTATTGTGTCGCACTGTTCAACGATGGCTAGTACCTGATTTACCATGCCAGGGAAAACGGACGCTTTGGTTTCTTCTAATCCATAACTTAAACGGCCGGTAACGGATTTGGTTTTGGTTACAAGATCGAAATGAGAATCAATGTCGATTAGCACGAGGCTGGTCAGATCCAAATCTTCAGGAAGCACAGTGCCTTTAGTTAATCCCAGCAAATTGCTTTCCCAAATCGGTTGATAACTTGTCTCATAGTCTGCCTTTCTAAAGCAAAGTAAAGGGAGTATATCCTAGCCCAGTCTTAGAAAGGATAGTAGATATTAAAGCTTACTTGAAGGACGTCCATCACATCTTTGACTAACGTGGCAGAAGGCGAACGAATAATTATCTGGTTTCCTATAACTAAATTATAGATCAATTTGCTAAACGAGCCCTTTCCAATGATTGTGTACAGGTGTGCTAAATGTTCAACCTTTATAACACTATTGTCTGGGCTTGATTTCCCAGTATCAAGGGCTTTGGCCATGGGTAGCGCATCTAATAGGACCTAATAAAACATCAGCTTAATTACTACAAAGTATGCTACCGTAGTAGGCTCCGCCCATAGTGGCCAGGGAGTAGGAGATGATTCGAGCATCTTTCTTGCACCCAACGATAAAATTAACGAGAATGAAGAGTGAAAAAACGAAATCAAATTCTACACTATTATTAGAAAAGAAATTTCAACAATATTACTGGGAAGTTTAACAGCTCTTCTAACGGCTGTAGCTGTTTAGAAACAACCGTGTTAGTCCTTCGCTTCAGAAACTGATCTAAATGGGATTTAGTGAAGTTTACTTTCTACACATACCTGAAGTTAACAGAAGTGAAATCCTAGAATCGCTTTTGTTGACTAAACTGGCTGGGGATTTATTTAAGGATGAACGTGGTGTCTTCGAATATTGATCAAGTTGCAATGATTGGGCCCTGGACTTTCGAATATCTAGGTTATCAATACCTGATTCTAGGCCGTTAGCTCTGGTCTGCATATACCGAGCTAAAGACCGAAATTTCCTTCAAAGGATGAGTATAGTATATAGTTATTAAGCTTACAAAATCAGGAAGGTAGCCGACGTTATCAGGTATAGCCTATCGGTCATCAATATGGATAGGGCGTAAAAGCGCATTGATCCCCTTGCTTTAGGATCGTTTATTTTGAACATGTAGGACAGGGTATATCCATGCGTCTCATCGCCAAACAAAACCGGACCTTCTCTCCCAGGGCAAAATTCACAGCTCAGACTTATTATTTTAACTTTAATAAATCTAAAAAAGGTACCTCCTAACACAGGCTTGCCTAAGCGCTGCGTAAAGTCTTGGGTGTACGGGGTACCGGGCTGATGTGTAGGCTAACTCCTGATCGAAAGGGTCGTCTGAATAGAATCCAGAGCTCTCTGAATTATCGCCGTCGTTTTGAATTTTGAAGCTAACGGTACAAGTTGGACAGTTGTTTATTTTACTTTTAGTATGCAAATTTGGGTTTGATGTGGAGAGGCTTGGCGATTTATTTAGATAGGAGCTAGGCAGCTGCATGTTCATGTTGGGAACTGAGGATGCTAAGTTGGCTCTATCCTGCATCTGGTCGAAGAAGTGGCTAGATAGGGATAGCGACGATGGATTGGGCGAGCTTTTGGGCTTCTTTGTTGGTAACTCTGAGAAGTTGATCAACGAGAACAGCGGTTGGTCTTTATGCACCGACTGTGTGCTCATCATGACGGTTGGGCCATGCAGCTCACAGAAGTGCACTAAGCTAATTACACCGTTCATACTGCTGAGGCCTCTGCTGTTATGTTGAAACTAAAATTGCAAAAAACGTATAATTGTACTGGTGAGATTCTACGTTTAAAAACCGAATCCTGTAATGGCTATAAAAATCAGCAAACTCATTAGATTAAAAGAATCAAAGTCAGAATCGCCCCTTCCGCTCTTAAAACTTCAACTATAGGCCAGACAAATTTCCACTGGAGCGTACGATACTGAGTAGAATAATTGGGCATCGATAGAAGACTGCTGCCACATCGCTTGACTACTAATCAATTTAATTTATTCGAATTCTTCCTAAATCTTTACTAAAATTAGTTTGTACAGGGAACAGCGAGTGGATTCTTATAAATATCTTTAGCAAAAGGTGCTTAAAGTCCCGGTATAGAGCGCTAATTGGGCTTGTTTTAGTATGTATTGAATAGTTACTTTTTTTAGATAGGCTCCTAATGATCCCGGTTTCAACACAATGTTATCTCGTGACATCCTAAGTTATCTGTATTTTCATTTCAAGCTATACATCAAGAGTTTGTAGTCCTGTATATACTTGCAAAACCTTCACTAATATATAGTTTGTTTATGGACTAAGGTCTAATAAGCCAGATATAGATGCATGCCTAGTCGTATATAATTGGTAGCAGCTTACTCTATAATAAAGTATGCACTATATCTATTTGAAATATCTATCCACTATTTCTTTCTATATTACTTAATGTTTCTTACTAAAATAGATGCTATCACATTTCAAATACATTGACTAAATATTTTACTTCATATTAAGGTTAGCCTTTTCAAATGTCAATTATCATCGCACTATACATTAGAAATCATATCGATTTAATAAATCTTCCATTCTACTTTAATTATCTATTATACTCAACTACTAACACCAGTTTTCTTCCTAGTATGACCTTTTAACTTACTGATAACCTCGATACTATACTTATAGTTGCCATTCATATTGCCTAAAGCTTCTTATGATACTTTCAATCCATTATAAAGTTTAACTAGTCAATAAATTATAGCTAGCCTATAGGAAAACTCTAAATCCATACCAATGAAATCAAAAATATAATCGTGAAACTATGCCATAGGCTGTCTGATATCCGTTTATATCAACATAGCAGTTGTTTTATAGCATCTAAATATATATTGCAATTAAAATTTCTGGAGTATATTATCTAAAATAATATACATAACTAGGTATCTTGCTCTTTCTATCTATATATTGAATATTTCCGTTATATTGGAAGTGCGGATTCGACTGATGACTTGACAATTCTATGGGATCTTTTAATTGGGTGCAGCATTTCTCTAGTTTTCAGATCAAAGCTATAGCTCCATTCCTCCTTCCAAGTCCCAACAAACTCAAATTATATTAGGAAATAGCAGAATTTTAAGCGCGCTGAACAACACATGGCTAACGAATTAACTGGCGATTTGATTTCGAAATGGATAGGATTCAAGCTTTATCCTGACAGCTTGGATGAACCATTCTTTTCCGAGAGCGTTATGCTGCAATGTGTCCCTTCAGCCTATCTCCTTCCTGGAAGAGAGCAGGTACAAGACTTTTTAAAGAACTTTTTTACACAGACGGGGAGTGAGTTTATCAATGAGATAACTTCTTCAAAGATGGATATCCAAGATAACATGTTAATTGAGGATTCGAAATTAAATATTATTTCGCTTGTCGATACCTTACCTTGGCTTTGCCCCCAACACCTCTCCCATATCAATTTAAAAGATCAGAAGTTAACTTTCGAAGCAGTAAGTGTATTTCTATTCAATTTTTTAACTGTGTTTAGAGCATGTCTGTTCAATTTATGGATGACCTTTTGGTTAAAATCAAACTAGATTGGGATGCCGAAGAAGTCGAGTACCAAATAAAGGAATACGACATTAAGCCAACGCCTGAAACCCCACTTCAACCCACTGCTGATGAAAAAGCATTGTATGAAGCTAATATTGAAGAAAAGCAAAACGAAGTTCAGCCTGAAACGTCAGAATATATTCCTGAAGTAACTCATGACAAATTGGAATTTGAAGTACAAGAAGTCCCAGAAGAGACTCTCAAGGAAGCCGAACCTGAGAATGAGAAACCAGCTAAAGCAACTGTTGAACCTATCGCAATTAATTTAGATGCTGAGAACAATTCGGTAGATATAGCTAGTGCCGAGGAGAATACAGAGGCGGCAGTGTCCCATGAACCCGGCGCCGAAGTAGAGGTCAATGATATCCAAGTTGAAACACCAAAATACACTCCTGAAGTAATAGCTAATGAAGTAGAAGTTAATGCTGAGACTCCAAATTCCGATTTGAATGATATTCCAGCAAATGTTAACGATACAGGTAATTTACTGTCTGGTATGTTAATGGATGAAACTAACGTGCAAAAAGTGCCAGAGTCCACGTTCGAAGGTTTAAAGTCGGAAACTCCTGAGCCAATCGAGGAAGTCGCTGAGATAAAAGTTCAAGATAGTGAAAACGAAAATCTCAATCAAAGCCCAGCTGTTACTCAAGAACAATTGGAAGACGACCCTGTGGAATCTAAAGTAGCCACCGAATCCATTGCAACTGATACGGATACTGAGAACACTTTAAGCAATGTCCAAGATCAACTGGAATCGGCCGTAGAGATCGAGAACAATTCTAAAAACGCACCTGGTTCTGTAGCTATTCCAGAAACCGAGATATCTGAAGTCGAAACTACTCCAAAGATAATTGCCAACGAAGGAAAAAAACTGACTCAAGAGCCCGAGCCCATAAAGATCAAAAAGCCGGCTAAACCTGCCTCTACTTTAGGAGCTAAAGCTAAGCCACTTCGTAATCCTCTTGCTAAAGTCGACACCACTCCTAAAGTAAACCCTCCCATCAAAACCAAATCAATCCCCGACATTCAAGCTAAAGCAACTCGACTCAGCTCCAAGTCGTTTGAAAATAAGGATAAAGTTACTCCCGGACCTCGTAACCTGAACAGATCTTCTTCAACTTTAGTCTCATCTCGCAACCCCAAGCCTAATTCATCAAATGGCCGTAGTGTTCCATCGACCCCACGCCCTGCCTCAACCCAAGGACGTCCAATCTCCCAAAGTTCGAGTCGATTCTCATCATCAACCGCCCCATCTAACCACGAATCTCCCCAATCTTCGCTATGACTCCAAGCGCTTTAGCAGTCAGATCGACTTCACCTATCCTGGTGTTTCTACCACGCCCGTACGTGCCAAACCCGAGGCACCATTGCGACAAGCACCCGAACGGGTAATACCCACCCGCCAAGAAATTGCAGCTAAGCATCACTCCACCAGCTTCTCAGTTGGTCATGACAACTCTGGATCCACTTCCGACCCCAAGCCTAGTGAGATGCCTGCCTGGTCCAAGTAAGTTGGAATCTTTAACTTTTACTAACTTTACATTCTAATTTTTTGTAGGGAACTCCGTCCATACCTTAACAAAGGCAACACTGGCATCAAGTTCTGATAGTTTTCGCTTCCTCCATACATCCTAATTTTTATAAATGTGTTCTTCCTTCCATGTGATTCAGCCATAAGATCGATATTTTGATAAGACTAGTTATAACTATACCGTTGTTGCTAACTCAATTTAAATCTAGTTATGCAGCATTCTTTAAGCTAAATTTCTACACTCTGTTCTTTATCGTATATCCTTTTGTTCATAAAGTTTTCAAATTTGATAGAATGTTTTACGATATTAAAGTCATTTTACCTTGTTTTAATGCTTAGATATGAAGCTGTTTACTTGAATACTTTGTTTAAAACTATTTCTATCTTGATTTAACTTATACCTTAGGATATGGTTATTTAAAGAAAGTTATTTGTTGAACTCTTAACGGAAGTAATGGTATCAAAGGGATAGTAAAGATTATGAGCGTAGATATCTAGTATACCACAAAAATTCATAAACCTAATGCTGCTAATGACATTACATTTCTTTTATATAAAGTTGTCAAGCTAAGTAGAACAGTAGTATACTTTAAAAATGCTTTGACTTAATACAAAGCCACTTACCCACACTGAATCTTCCTTTGACTAGTTCTACTGGCATAGTACATCATCTATTTTATATTATCTATTACTATAATATATATACTTTGAGCTTAACGAAAACTTTAGGTAGATATCCAAGTAAAACTCACTATGGATTTATTTCATGAAATTCCAAATTAATTGCATTATAAATCTATTAAAAGTTTTAGCTATGACGCATTTAGCTTGAAACCTTTGATTTATAAACTGCTCAGCTTTCCAAGCTAATAAAAATTTGGCAAGAAAACACTTGCATCAATCTCACTTACAATGAACTCTTTGGAACAGGAAGCCCAAAAGCGAAAAGAGCGCCTACTCAAACTACGGCAAAAGAACAAAGCAAGTGATGACTCAGCTTTACCTAAAGAAGATGTCGATCTTAACAATGAAGAGTAACTATAACTATATATATATGTTAATGAACTTTAGATCGGATAGCTCAACCAAGTTAAAGTTTAGGAACTTCCAACCTACCAACCCAGTCCTTTTGGAAAAAGGCACTATAATCGAAAGTGAAGTTGACATTATCAAGAACAAGCGAAGTCAGCCTGATCAAGAAGTTGAAGCTACTCTTGAAACCGTTGAAGACTTAACTAAAGGTATCACTGAAAAAGCTATAATGGAACAGAAGGAAAAGGACAAAGAAGAGATAGTAAGTTTTAGGTTTATTTCCCAAATCATTTATATATGCTTTATTTTAGGACTTGAGTAATTTAGCCCCAGCTAAACCCAATTGGGATCTGAAAAGAGACATACAGCGTAAATTAGCAAAGTTGGAGGCCCAGACTCAATTAAAGATCCATGAGATAGTTAGTAAGTTTAAATGAGATGTTTTAGTTGGTAACATTTTATGATAGGGGAACGTATAAGGCAACAAACCAATTCCAAATTGGAAAATATGGATATGTTAGAGGCGCTTAAAGTGGAAGAGCAGCTCGATGAAAAAGATAACAACAATGACGACGATGAATAAAACTTTCTTTAAATTTGGCTGTTAGGTAATTTGAAATTATTCTACGATACTATAGGTTTCTGCTTGTTTAGTAGAGTAGCATATTTCTAATTTCTATTGGTATATGAAATGAATATGTAGTAACATAGGATTTTGAATAGGATCCGTACAACTTTGGGGATGTTTTTTTGGTTTATTATTATTCAATATATTTATATTTTTAGAGCATTTATAGATTCTATTGGAAATATTGAATTACTTTAAGTAAAGTATGCTATCTGCACAAAACTTTCCAAACTTATATACTGGCTATCATTATTGACATTTTTGTTGAAAAGGCCTCCAGCTACAACTATATCGAAGTTGTCAAGTTGGTTCATCTCAGTAACTACATGCTTATGATAAACCGAAAAACTCCAAGATTTAAGTTTTATGAAGGATAGTAAAAAGATTTTGAAGCTGAGTCGATAGTATTATTTAGAAACCTCAACAGTAGTAAGATGAATAAAGTACATATTGCTTTGCAACATGGCATAGTTAGAAGTTTGATGTGGGTTGATGCCTACCTTTTTCATCTGACGATTTAAAATATGATGTACTATTATTTAACATACGTATAAGGAATTTAAATAGGATACAAATGCTGGTAGATTCGAGGAGCTTTATTCTATAATCCAAAAACTTGACGAGGTTGCACATTTAGTTAGTATATTCTAATGTGGAAAGAATGATTTGGCGTATTCATAGTAGTATATAAAGTACTCAATTTTAATAAACATAGCCTTGTAGTTTTTAATATAATCTGCTATTATTAGGGATACTGATAGATCAGCAAGCTAACTAAAAACAAATTGCACCTGTATCTTTGAACTTCAGCATATACGTGTAGGTACTTTAAGTATGAGAGTTAGGACAGCTTGTCGAGTGGTTAAGGAGTTAGACTTGGAATCTAATGGGCTCTGCCCTCGCAGATTTAAATTCTGTAGTTGTCACTGGTCTTTTTATCATGCTGGTTACAATCTATATTGAACTTGAGAGTATTGTGAAGAACTATTAATTTAGAAGCGATACAGTTCCTAGTTGTTTCTACTTTCAATCAGCAAGAATTTTATGTGACGTAGTTTTGATAGAATTGATTTACAATCCTTTATGTTGCCCTAGCTTTTATAAACTTTTTAGAAAATTTCAATTCCTCACGCTTTTCATTCGTAACAAAAGATGAAGGTCGTAGCTCTAGTTAGGTACATAGGCTATTTTTAATGTATAGTTTATTAATATTAGGTTTTATTCTTACAAGTGGTGGGAAAGACAGCTGTTACAACATGATGGAATGTGTCAAAGATGGCCATGAGATAACTGTTTTAGCCAATTTACATCCACCAGTTGAGAGTGAACTAGGTAAATGAATTTTAATTTGCAATATTTAAGTAGCTAGATGAAATGGATAGCTACATGTACCAGACGGTAGGCCACAACGTAATTGAACTTTTAGCCGACTGCATGCAACTTCCTCTGTTCCGACAACCTATAGTAGGAACCCCTATCAACCAAAATTTGGACTATGAGACCACTTTGGAAGATGAAACGGAAGATCTTTTTACCCTCCTTTCCAAAGTTAAGGTATAGATATTTGGAACTTATTCATGTACCAATTCTAAAGCTTATTGTAAAAGGCTGAGCATCCCGATGTGGAAGGAGTATCAGTTGGCGCTATTTTCTCTAGCTACCAGACATTGAGGGTAGAGCACGTGTAATTTAAAATTTACTATCTATATGTATTAACAAATACCTTTAGATGTAAGAGGTTAGGATTGAAACCATTAGCTTACCTGTGGCAACGTGAGCAGACGGCTTTACTCGATGAGATGATCGAAAGTGACCTCCAGGCAATTTTGATCAAGGTTGCAGCTATGGGTAAGCATTTTTGAGCATAGTTATACTTACAATAAAGGCCTAAAACCGGAACACCTTGGGAAAACCTTACAGGAGATGCAGCCGACCCTTTTGAATTTGGTAATTTAAGATTTTTAATACAAGCTCATTGCCAATAGAAAGAGAAATATGGAATCAATGTGTGTGGAGAGGGTGGTGAATTTGAATCTTTGACTTTGGATTGTCCTCTATTTAAAAAGCGAATCGTCATGTAAGCTTGTAAAATGACTTTTAATAACTTTTGTTTAGAGATAGCCATGAGATTATCATCCATTCTGATGACAAAATGGCTCCAGTTGCCTACTTCAAATTCCATACGCTGCATACCGAGCCTAAATGATGCTAGGTAGGGTTTATTTGGGAGTCTTGAAATAAATGAAAGCATGATAGGTATTATGTTTTGGCTACGCTTATCAATGTATTTATATTTTAATATATTTGTAGGTTTAGCTAATTAAGTTGATATTTTTATACCCATATTTTCAATGGACTAGTGTGCATTTAGGCGACAACTCAATCTCCGACCAGCTACATCCAGATGCACGTTAATTTAAGTGATGTTGTAATATATTAATTTTCAAGTGTATTTTGAGTATGTGCTATTAGTGTTTAGTATTCATTAGTTTAATATATATGCTTTGATTTATAAAATTAACTGTTTAGAATACTCTATAACTTAACTTATTTATATATATAATCCAGGGATTGATATTGGTATGTATAATGCACATTATATTCATACTAGTTACTCATGCTGTGCTACGATATATAAATTTATATTAGCTGTGAGTTTTGTTTGGTAATAGGACTAATGACTTTTATCTCTAATTAGCTTGACGTCCTTGGTTTTAATTTCCAAAGCTGAAGTTCAATTAGTATTTAATATATAGCATAAACTTATCAAAATTAAACATATGTTTTCAACAGATGGAATTAGTAATTTCATCCTATAATCTCGGCGCTTCAAGTCTGAATTCGAACTGATATAAAGATATACTTCTGCTTTGATCCCATAGAAGCTTCTAATAGCATCATACCCACCAATAAACTTTTCGGCTTTGAACAAATATAGTTTAAGCCTTGTACTTGGGTCTAAAGTATAGAATCAAATGAGAATTCTTTGTATTATGATTTCAAATTGGTCAACGACATCACCCATCTTATTTCCCTAAATGGTACAAATGTGTATATCCTTGGGAATTTCAAGAACCTAGTGATGTGGTAATGCTTTGTTCCAAATGAAATGTAGTACTATATAATTTCAATATTGGTAAAACCATGCTTTTAATTTGGAATGAGATAGTAGGTGCTAAATATGAGAAAGCAAATATTTGCCTAGATTCGTAGAATTGTAGGGCTAAAACTACCAATATATGTTCTAAATTAAACACATTATATCCTAATTTTAAAATTCACCTAGGACGCAATCTATTTGGAATTCCAAGATCTATTTTTTGTTCGAGAATTATAGTGGATCAATGCCCTCTACCCTATTTTGCTAGCATTATAATTCCAGTGTTCTTGGAGGTGCAAGCTCCAAGCGTCATATTTGGGAGCCTTTAAGTATAGTGCTCTTTTAGGCATACCTTTGGGTGGGATGGACTTGAGCCAGCTACCTACACAATTATGTACGGCTGTAGTCGCATTATTTCCTGGTTAATTTCTAAAAGTTTAACTAGGATCACAAAATTGTTCCTTGCAAACCTGTTAAAAGCACAATTCTACATTTCTTGAAAGGTTCCAGCTCAAAAATAGGATGTCGACACCAACTTTGGTCAACTTTAGCAGTAAGGAGAGCTTACAGGCCTGTGATCAATGCAACCAACGACGTAGGAAGTGCAATAGGGAAACCCCCATCTGCAAGCAATGTAATTTGCGTAGGGATAACTGCACTTACAAACGGCAGCTCAAGAGGTTCAAAGTTTTGGATTCAACAACTAGCTTTACAAGTCTTCCAGTTCAGCAAAATGGCGGTAGTAGTTTTTGTAGTACTAAGGGGAGAGAGATGGAGATAAAGATTAAAGAATACAAATGTGCAATTAAATCTATCGATACACCTTCCCTCAGAGAGCTTTCTACAAAGTTTAATTTTCGAGATGAACTTAATATCAAAACAACTCGAAATTCCTCTAATATTCTGACAGTAGCTGATAGCCACAAGCCAATATACGAGCAAAAATCACTACAGCCATATCGAGCGGGAGCTACAACAACCAACCTGGAGATAGCAAAGACAAATTTCCCAACCGAACAAGCTGCCGCACTCAGGCTGAGGATGGATACTAAGCTAGTCATGTCAATAGCACATCACATAAAACGAGCAACCGGCAGCGACACAATAGTAAAACTTATCGATTACCTCAAGTACAGCCCATTGTCATGCCAACCTCCAGTGTTCTTTGGAGTTCCCTACTCAGCTCCCGCACTGAACTGCAAACATGCTATGGGGTAAAACAATTGACACTAAGCTTACCGAATCGAACCGGCTTAAGAGCTACCATTATCCATCAAATTCCGGCACTAAAGTAAGCCAAGCCCGATTTAGGTGTATTTTAAATAGCAGTTTGGACGCCTACTTTGAGTTTATCAACCCTTTCTCCCCACTTTTCGCTCGAACCTACTTCTTCAAGCAGAAGCGGTCCTTAGCAACTATGGTGGCTATTTGGCTCTGCGGGATCCCCTACCTCAACCTAATCGAACCAGAGGAACTCAAGATTCAAGATATACTTAAGGCCCATTTGGTTTCCATGCTACGCTTCAGCAATCTCAAGGCAAACTTAAGCTGCCTACAAGCCATGCTAGTAGTCCTAGCTGGGGTGAGGGATTTCCATAACATAGATCCAGTTATCCGGCTGTGCCAGAACTCGGCGGTACGTATTGCCCAGAACTTAGGCCTACACCGCAACTTCCACTTTAGCTGTCCTAAACGGGGCTCAAATGCCTTGGTTCTGTTAATAACTCTAGAGCGTAAACTGGCCCATCAGTTCATCTTGGGTGTTGATGCGACTCGAGGTTGGGGTCTACGGCTACCCTATCTTAAGTCTCTGGATCACTGTAATGGACACGCCCCCACCTTTTCCAACTCGGTACTGGATCACCTTGGGAAGCTAATCGCCCTCCAACCCTATCAAGCTGGTACGAATTCTGCTAAAGATAAGCTGTTGACTTGGGATCTTGGGGCTATGGTATTCAGTGACTATTCACTATCCAAAGGTCACTACCTGTTTGAGATGCAGTTGCTGTTGAATCGGTTCGTCGGAGGTGAGTCGAACTACCGTGATATGCGGTTACAGGTCCACCAGATTCAACAGGATAGCACTACTAGCTGCCAGTATTACATACAGCGGCTGCATCGGTTCCAGTCCAAGTACAACTTGGACTTCAACCTGGATGATGCAATCAATACCTTTATTCACGCCATATCTTTGTTTGGGAATATCATATGCTACGCCGCCAGCTCCTTACTGTTGATTCCAAATTGCGAGAATCCATCCCAGTTGGCCAGTAACATGTTTGATTTTTCATCTAGTTTGTCCCCCCAATCTAGCAAAGATAGTAAGGACTTGACTTTACCTAAGACCGAAGCCAACAAGACCTGCGAGAAGTTGAAGGCTCTGGACTGGGTCATGCAGGCGGTGGACGAGTCAGTGCGGATACCATACCATAAGCCCTACTTCTACAATCGAATATTTCTGACTACTGTCGCTTTAGCTTACCTGGCCAACAACTACGACTCCCATCCTGACCCTACCTTGACCCGGGAAAAGTTTCTAAAGGGATACAACTACCTCCATCAACTTCGGCTCAACAACTTGGATGGACCACTCGATAAAGCTATCCAGGCAAACTTGGAGTTGCTCCATCCACTGTGCCAGGATCTGTTGGAATAATCAAGTCGGGATTAATGCCTTTGAATAGTTTATCTTGAGATTTTATGGAAATCTGATTGAGGCTCAGTTGTAACAACATTAACTTCAAGAGTAGCAGTTGAGCTAATATATCGGCTGGTTTAAAACGTTAGATCGAGTGCAAGTCTTACAGGATGGCACATCACTTATCTATGTTTTTGACAATATTTAAATTGACTGATCATCTATATTAATAGTAATTCCATCAACGATATTTAATATAATTATATTAATTGTATACCCCCAATAAAAGTTTAATTTGATAGTTTACATATATGATGTTGCCAGTAGTAAAAATTATACCTGTTATTGTATATTAACCTGTATAAAGAAATTAAGGATCTTCGTTTTTAATAATGGATTTATAGTTGGTATGCCATTCTCCTTATCATATACCAAAGGCTATATCTATACGAGGGTATTGGCATTGCCTTTTGAACATTAACTTATTTGATTTTACTAGAAGTATGCTGCAAGGGGTTGGTTCAGACTGGCTTTCAATTTGTAAAAAGCATAAGTTGATGACAAGATGAACGTTGTACAGTAGAAAGGGTTAGTAAAATGTTGGGTTCGTTATATGAGAGCATTATCAAAGCTAAAAAGTAAGATTGAAGCACAAGTTTTTCACAATATAGCACAGTTGAATATTTGCTAATTTTTCCTGTCTTTATTTCATAAAGATATGGGTTTGTACCTGACTGCTGTGCCACCAACATCTGACTGAAAGCTTGGTTGGACTGGAATATAGCTGTCTTCATAATGTCCCTACTTAAAAGCAGGTATAGTGAATGTGTAAGATTTTACATAGAGCATGATAGTGTAGAGTATTTTGGTTTTCCTTTTTTTAAAATAAACAAGGCTCGAAGTATAAATATAAGGATATAGTCACTCTTTCGATTCCTGAGAATCGGAGCCCTCCGCACTTTTAGTAACTATAGGTTATCGAACGTCTTTTACTGTACTTGCAATTAATAATCAAGATGCAAAACACGATCTATAAATCCTCCATTCCGATTTACCGGTATTACTGTTTATAAGCTTGTACAATTCCATCGTCAAGTAGGAATGGAAGAATCAAAAGGATTTCTTGTCCACCTTGTATCCGTACTCCTTTCAACCCATTTCTAGATTTAGTCAGCACAATAGTAGATGAAGTTAGATATTCGGCTAATTTCTATCTTCGATCCATCTAAAATTCAAAACTAAATAGTCGTCATTTATTTGTTTTCAACTCGCCTGAAACTAACCTAGAATGTAAATAGAATCATACCTTATTCGCTGCATTACATCGTATTGGGATATGGTATTTCCATGCCGAAAGTCCCATCAACTATATAAAAAGAGTGCTACCCAGCACTCAAAGCTACTTTTATAAAAAATATTTGAAAACATGGTTGCAGTAGGAGAATCAATTACTAAAGAGTTGAACTTTGTCAACGTCAAGACTAAGGAGTCAGTTAATGTCAACGAGCTTTGGAAGGATGGCCCAGTTATCATCAAGATGTTCCGTAGGTTTGGTTGTGCCATGTGCAAGTAAATAGATTTTTAACCATTTTTGCTAAATGATATCATTCGCAATGTAGATATGAGGCTGTTGAACTTTCCCGCTACAAGCCCGAATTTGGTAAAATAGCTCATTATAAACTATAGTACTCATTTATATTTTAGATCGTTTAAATGTAAAGATGGTTGGTGTTGGATTTTCAGATATCGGTATTGAGGTAAATTTTACGGTATACCGTTTTTATAACTAGTTTTAGACTTGGACTGAGAATGATTACTGGAAAGGAGAGCTGTACTTGGACGAGAAGCGTGAAGTTTACAACGCCTTTGAAGCTCAAAGTCAGACACCCTTCGGCTTTGTAAAAGGCTTACTTAACCCAGCTACATGTATCCTATTCTTTTCAAAAATTGCACTAATCACTATTAACAGATTTATCGCTGATCCCTGCCTTATGGAGTGGTTATTCCAACGACCCTAGGGTAAGCTCTTTTAATTCAACTTCAGTACTAATATACATTTGTAGGGTGATCTAAAGTAAACACGACTGTCTTGAAACAAACACTGACTTCCTTTTAGGCAACTGGGCGCCACCTACGTTATTGGCCAGGGTGGTAAAGTTCTGTACAAGTTTATTCAGTTAGCCGGTAGCCATTACCCCGACATTAAAGAGATTGTAGAGATTGTTGGTGGAAACTTACGACGCTATTGAGGTAAATATTTTCAAGCATTATTGTTTGTTTATTAATTGTTGATATTAGGAGAGTACTGAGGTCGCCCCAGAGTCCTGCTCTATTGATGCTAGGCCAACTAACTAAATAATAGAAGTGGCCTGTATACATTTAAACAATAAACTATTTTATATCACAAAGCAGATATATTTCTAGCCTATGGCTCCATATCTTTTAAATTAAACAATCGGCTGTAATATTTTATTTTACTGATATGCTAAAATAACCAAAATGTATGACAAGCTCCTATTTAATTTGTGGTGCATTCGTGCTACTAATTATCATGATATTGACATCAAGTAGCAGTAAGACATCTCAAAGTGCACTTTTACTAACACCATAAAACGAATAAGAAACATAAGGGGAAAAATAAAGGAGCTTGGCAGATCACTTTACTACTGTTCCAAGAGTATACACCCCGAAAAATCAAATTGAGATAAGGTCGCTAACCAGAATCTATAGAAATACCCAACCTTTTCCTATTGAGGTTATCGCAAATTGTTATGTATACTAGATATACAAGTATAGTAAATGTACTACGACAAGTAATGAAGTGGAGGAAGTCTAGGAATTGCACAAGGAATATGGAACTGAAGTGTCATCTATGTGTTATTTTATTGGCTAAATGAAACTAGGTAGTCTTAACTACTGTTTTCCATTAAATTCAAATGATATATATTGTATAGATTCTGCTATAGATATCTTGAAGTTTTCAAATCTTTGAAAGCTCTATAAGAACGGTCTTTAATATTACCGGACCAAATCCAAATATAGCAATTATTCTGTTTGAAATTGATATATTATTTGCTAGGAAATTTCCGTCAGACTAGAACCCCGTTTGCTTTATATACTATTTGAAATCAGTAGCGCTCAAAAATGCTACTTATATATTGTTCCTTCCTAATTTGGAAAGAATGAGAAGGAATATTCAAGATCCAATTGCACATCGTTCCTGATAATATTTGTAAGTTACTCAAGCTGAATTCGAAAAAAAGTATCCATATTTTCGGAACAGCTTAATCTAGAAATTTGAAGAACTTCAAGCCAAAGTTGATAAATATAGGAACAATTATTTTCTAAAATGACAAATGAAGGGATGTAATACCCATCATAATACATTGTATTGGGATATAATATTTCCTAGCCGAAATCAAAACTATATATAGAGAGTGATACAGGCCTTCCAATAAGTATAAAAAATATTTGAAAACATGGTTGCAGTAGGAGAATCAATTACTAAAGAGTTGAACTTTGTCAACGTCAAGACTAAGGAGTCAGTTAATGTCAACGAGCTTTGGAAGGATGGCCCAGTTATCATCAAGATGTTCCGTAGGTTTGGTTGTGCCATGTGCAAGTAAATATACATATCTATTCTGTAACTCATTCACTATCTAGATTTGAAGCAGTTGAACTTTCTCGCTACAAGTCCGAATTTGGTAACCTAACCACTCTAAAATGTAAGACTCATTTATATTAGATCGATTGAACGTGAAGTTAATTGGTGTCGGTTGTGATGAGATCGGTATCGAAGTAAACCTTAGCATATTCCCATTTCTAAACCTACACCCTAGCCTTGGCTCGAAAACAGCTACTGGAAAGGGGATCTATACCTGGACGAGGAGCGTGACGTCTACAACGCCTTTGAAGCACAAAATCGGACACCTTTCGGTT
Organism: Capillidium heterosporum; assembly: GCA_016630905.1. Taxonomy (NCBI): domain Eukaryota; kingdom Fungi; phylum Entomophthoromycota; class Entomophthoromycetes; order Entomophthorales; family Capillidiaceae; genus Capillidium; species Capillidium heterosporum. Next base: position 1,351,382 of record WBMQ01000006.1, read on the forward strand.
TCATAAAAGGATTACTTAACCCGGCTACATGTACTATATAATTTATCAAAAGTTGAACTAAATGCTTTTATTAGATATGGCCATAGTCCCCGCTTTATGGAGAGGGTATACTAACGATCCCAGAGTAAAAATTTTTATATGATTTCTTACTAATATATATAGGGTGATATGAAGTAAATAGCTGAATGGCTTGAAGAGAATACTGACATATTTTTAGACAGCTGGGTGCTACCTATGTTATCGGTAAAGGTGGTAAAGTTCTGTACAAGTTTATCCAGTTGGCAGCGAGCCATTATCCCAATATTAGGGAGATCGTTGAGGCAGTCGGCGGAAACTATGACGCTATTGAAGTAAACATTTTTTAATACAGCTTTCACTTGCTTACTGTTGATACCAGGAGAGTACTGAGGTTGCTCCAGAGTCCTGCTCGATCGATGCTAGACCAGTCAATTAGATAGCCAAAACTATATGTCTAAATTTAATTTCGCTTTTTATTTTTCATCTATTTTATTCATTTATTACTACATTTAATTATACAGCTCGGTCTTTAATTATGTAAACAAGACATTTGTGGCTTATATTAGTACATTTTTAAATAGCATTTATACATAAATGTTGCTTTTATAGTGCTTCTTTGATTAATAGCGTATGGGAGCTCTTATACTTTACACATCATATTTTAAATTAAAGCCTTAAATTGGCATCATAGCTTTTAATTTGAATAGAATAGATATACTTTATAACAAATAACTAATTTAAATTGCTAGCATTGTTTTTAATTTAAGCTTACGATCTAGTTCTACGTTTATTCGGTAAATTATATAGACTTGGTGGATTCAACTATTTATCAAAAATAGTGTTTGCATTGCTTCTAACAGCAAAACATCGCATTTGAGCTTATAGTTAAGAGATCCACCATCCGATAATCTGGTCCGATCATTTTTGCTTGGATATCACTACACTTCTATGTAAGTGCATTTGAGCCCAGAAGTTTTCCAAACTTCAAGGAACAAAGGAATGGAAAAGAAATCCGTTAACCTTTAAAAGGTAGCATTACCTTCTACCTCAGATCTAATAAGCTTACGTTGCCATCCTAGTATGAATGCTACTTGAAGTATATCCGTCCGGCCTATTCATTAAACTCGAGAATAACTTGTACTATTCATCGAAATCGAGATAAAAGTTTGGAATTTTAATTGGCTAGGGATGAAGTAAAGTTTGCCATGATTTACAACTCCAACTATGAAATAGCTTTAGGCAAATGTAAGACCGAAGTGTAATGGTGATCGGATATAGAAAACTTATCCAAAAGTATAAAAGGTAGTTTAACTTTCTCTTCAAAAAGAATACAATAAAAATGCTAAGCAAAGAGAATATAGTCAACTTTCCCGTCAAGGCCTACACCTGGAAGGAGCCAAGGACTGAGGTCAACTTGAACCAGTTTTGGGAGGAAGGCACCGTCTTGGTCAAGATACTACGTCGATTTGGATGTCCTCTATGCCGGTATTTACTTTTACGTAACTTACGTTTATTAATTTACTTTTAATAGCTATGAAGCCAAGCAAATCAGCGATTTAAAACCCGAGTTTGGTACAGCTTTATACAACTAAACGAATATTAACTTACATCCAACAGATAGGCTAGGAGTGAAGCTTGTAGCTATAGGTTTCGACGAAATTGGACTACAAGTAAGTTTACATGTCTATGCTTGAGCTTATCTTATTTTTAGGAATGGGTAGATTCCAAGGTATGGTTAGGAGACCTTTACATGGACCCAGAACGTAAAGTGTACCAGCAGTTTGAACTACAGAGCTTCGGTAAAGCTAAGGCTTTGATGGAATCTATGTCCGCTGAGAATCGTAAGCAGTACAACATCGCAACCAAGGCTGGGGTTGGTGGTAACTTGACTAAAGGTGATGGTAAGCAGTTGGGCGCTACCTACGTCATCGGTAAGGGTGGTGTAGTACTATACGAATACAAGCAGTCCAGCTTTGGTACTTACCCTGACTTGAAGAAAATTGTTGAAGTATGCGGTGGTAACCCAGACCTCGTGAAGGTAAGTTCGAAGTTGCTATGTTTTTATTAATATATGAATAGGATGATGACTCGGCTCCCATATGTAGCCCTCAACCTAAAATCTAATTTTTCAAGTTGTGAATAAAATGTATCTTTGTACTCATAACAATATTTTGTATTCTTATTATTATGATCAATCAATATACTGTGGCGCACTATGGCTAACTAACATTATAATATATATATGTATATTATTTTCATACTGTATGCCTATTACTTTGATGCATTTAGAATGCTACTAAATAATATGTTTAATGTTTGGTTTTATGAGCTCTTTGAAGAATATAATACAGTTTATATTCTGTATCAAAGTTCAATGCTGATATCCATATGCCTATAGTACAATAAAGTGTTTTCTATTTCTAACAGTACCATATCTATAACTTCGGCAAAGATAATTGACGCTACTATCACTTGGAATTTAACATATTCATGACTGGTTAGTTAAACGTATACTTTATAAGTTATATCGAATATTTTACAAAGACACAAATATCCTCTATATTCTTATAAGCTTCTATATACTAGTGAGGTTATACATGGCTGGGGGTAGGAAAATTTACCCTATAGTTAACTTAGAAAGCCTTCAAGATAGCCAGCTCTCGATCTTATACCTGTGGTAGTAATAGAGAAAGTCAAAGATTGTCTTTTTTATTTAAATTTAGATCCGTTGAATTTCTCGTATATATTTTTAATAAAATTGTTCAGCTGTTAAAAGTCTATAAAAAGTAGGAACTATAATGCACTTGGCTCAAAATATTACTTAATGGAGTATATTGTATGCTATTTAGTAGATGTAATCAAATGAGACCTGCAAAAACAAATCGTATATCTATAAATGATATAACATAAAGGATCTATAATACAAATATTCAAAAAATAAAACTCAGGTTATAAAATTTAGTTAGAAATAAAAAGTACATTGATAGTTCCATCATCAGAACACGGTAGCGACATAATGCAGCCAGAAGTTGATGATGATAGCTAAAATTACTGAAACTATTAGAGCGATGGGACCCAAGTTATCATCTAAAAGTTTAAAAACATCAACATTCAGTTAAATTTCGAAAATATAAAAGTTACCGTAGTAGCCCAACTCCTTGTTATTCAATTTAGCAGCCCTCCATCTAAAAGTGTAGTAGGCATGAACCATAAGTAATAATGAAACAACTGCAAAGACGGAAGCGGAAACTATACCGTACCAGCTGTCGGTAAAATTTAATAACCCAACTGCCAAGGAACCTAATACTAAAGCAAACTTCAGCCAGGAGAGTAAAGTACGTTCATTGGCGAAGAAACCTTTGGGGTTAGGTGGGGCTGACAGCTGGGGATTATTGTTGCTTTCAACTTTGTAGTATAGGCCGACTATCAGATTGGTTATTTGGTCTAAAGCCATCTTTTCTCTTCTTGATTTTTGGTTGGAAACTCTACAACAAAGTGAACTTTTGAATTGGATTGTCTTGAGATTTTATCAAGGGATTTTGAAATTGGGTCGAGGTTTCAGTTTCTTTGCAAGTAACCCCTTTTTGGAAAGTGTAATTTGATCAAATGGAAGCTTGAGGAATAGATTTTGAAATTTTGGGTGGATAAGGTGGTGAAGTGGCACTATATATCTGTATATTTCTACTTCGAAATCAATATGGTAGTAATTATTAGGCTAGTTAAAATAGATATTGGAGCTATATTAATGTAATTATATCAATGCATGTATATGACTAGTTTTACTTGGTTTTTTTGTAGCAAACACAAAGGTCTACTACTCAGTTCGGGAATTTCTGGGTAAACTTTTACAAATTCAAATATAAATGATCATATAATTTTACTGAACAAAGCAGTGTCTGGATTGGACTTGTTCAAACCCACTGTCAGATCTCTTGAACTTCTAAATTGATGGTAGGTACCAGTGTTATACCAAATTTACTAGCTATATAATCAATAAACTTGGATCTGAAGCTATATTTGTGAAATATGTACAGATTCCTCTCATCAATTAAACTATAATGATCTATATATTGTTTTTATGTAAGAGTATCGCTGATATAGAAGATATAAATGATATACGATGGATTTAGCCTATAAAACCAAAAGTTGTGACCTGGTCACCATATACAGCATATCAGAAGCAGTAAGCAAGCGGAACCTAGTCAAAATTTCATGGGTCCCGACTCAATGAAGCCTCAGCTTTTTGGATGCAAACTTTTCAATCTAATATTTGATAACGAGTCTTGTTGAGGAATAATTAGGCTTTTCATAACTTCAGCCAAACTTTATTCTCTAAGAAAGCAAAAGCTATATTCGGATACTTACTAAAGTCCCGATTTTTTGCAAAAGTTGATAACACTACTACTAGGTAGTAGATTTATGAAGTTCGATGTATACCTTGAAGGGTATCGTTGATAACTTTGCCAAATCTATACTTGAATTTATCCAAGTATTTCATATTAGTCGAGTATCTTCCAGAAGCATACCAGTGTTGCTAAGAAGCTAAAGAAGTAAATATATATTTCCGGCTACTAGTTTATATGGCTCAGCGCCATTTTCCATTTGTAGGCAAGTGCTCATCAACTAAGGAATAAACTTTTGATAGTAGATGGTTCGTCAACACTTACAGAAGGGTTCCCAGCTCCAATATTTAATAAGATGCCAAGTGATAGAGCTGGCTTGCATCGACCAATCTAATGAAGTTGGACATCTCCGGTAGTATCCAGATGCAATGAAGCCTATCATCAGTTATAGCTTAACCCGCATTTGAGTAAAGTTGGTTCGATGCCTTCTAAATCATAAGGTAGATGGGAGATGGGTCAGTTGTGATTAAATTAGGCTTTCCTAGGAATAGGACGACGCTTACCTAAGCATGAAACGCAGTAAAAATATTTTTTCTACAAAAATCCAAGGATTATAGCTATATTTCAGATATATAGAATCTTCACTATATTGAAAACCAGATTGATCTACATAGAACTCGACGTTCCTGTTAAACTTGGGCAAATAAGTAAGGCAAGGCAGGTGAGCTTGCTCTATCTTGCCTACCAAACTTCACGCCATCTCAAGTCCCAAGCTCATTCGCTGCTGGGTCGCCGATTTGGGTTCAATCCAAGCAAAAGTATATGAATTAGAATCATATTAGGATGGGCTGGGTTGGGGTGGTGACCTTTTGGAAAACATGGTTGAAGGTAAAGGCACCACAGTTTAATAGAGGAGCTATACGAGGTTAAATTATAGATCTGTGTTACTAATATTTATCTACTTAGCTGGTGCTTCTACCATAATTAGGCTGGAGTTCTACATTTTTAGTATAGCTAGAACTCTAAAGTCGATGTCTGAGTACATTGTGAAATGTTTACAAACTATTCCTAAAGAGCTGTCTTTAGAGAATAGATGTGGATGGAGATACTAGCCGTATAACAAAGTGCGGTAGATTGAGGATGGGCTTGCTATCATAAATAAGAATTGAACCGTGTCTTCTCGTATTTACCATAACGATAAGTTCGTCAAGGTCCCTTTCCTATACTTCCCATCATCCAAATTATCTCGCAAATTGATTGGTGCACTAAAGCAACTTAAAATCCAGGTGTTTTGCTGATAAACGTAATTCTGAAAATTTATGGTCACCTCCTTAAAAGGCACCTTGAAGTCTACAGCTTTACTTTTCTATAAATTTGAGTTTACAACCCAAACTAAAGTTCTGTTAGCAAATTTCACTTTCAAATAGCCCTACCTATCTAATTTAACAAACGCACAACAATGAAATTTGGATCCCAATTGAATACTACCCTGTACCCGGAATGGAGGTTCTACTATATCGACTATGATGGTCTGAAGAGGATGATGAAAACCAAGGATAAAGAGGGAGATACAAACTTCACTGAGGATGAGGAAGCCAAGTTCGTCGAATTTTTGGACAAGGAGTTGGAAAAGGTAACATCTCTAGTTATTTTTGCTGATTGTATTATGGTCTAGGTCTCTGCTTTCCAAAGTATAAAGTCAGGTGAAATCAACCGACGTATCCAACACTGCCAGAGTCTGGTGGACGCCATTTCTATGAGTAACGATACCAGTCCCGCCAGCTACCAGAAGGCTGAGGATGAAATCAACCGGGTCATACCAGAGGTCAACGAGCTCGCCAAGTTCACCCGCCTCAATTACACTGGCTTCCTTAAGATCATCAAGAAGCATGACAAGCACACTGGCTACGTCCTCAAGCCCATGTTCATGGTACGTATCAACAGCAAGCCTTTCTTCAAGGAAAACTTTGACGCCCTGCTCCTCAAACTCTCTCGTCTCTATGCCATCGTACGTAACGATCGTAACGCCCAAACTGAAGGAGTAGCCCACCCTCGCCACTCTCAGCACCGTGTCTGTCGTACCGTAAAGTACTGGGTGCATCCTGACAACGTCATGGAGCTGAAGCTCTACGTACTCAAGTACCTGCCGGTGCTAGTCTACAACACCAAGGCTAACACTCAAGGTAAGGTCGATCCCCGCGTCTCGTCCGTCTACCTGGACAATGAGAACTTCGGGATCTACACCAACCGCATTGAAAAGAAGGAAAACTCGCCGACCTACTGTCTCAGTTGGTTCGGTGGTGAAGACAGCAATGAGATCTTCGTCGAGCGCAAAGTGCACCGCGAGGACTGGATGGGTGAGACCCACTCCAAGCAACAGTTTAAAATCAAGGAAAAGTACGTTGATGAGTACTTGGCCGGCGAACCGGTGATGAGGAAGATTCTGGATAAGCTACGAACGAACGAGACTTTGCCTACCGCCGATATCGATCAGATCGATCAGCTCTCGGACGAGATCCAGCTGGCTATCACCAATCAGAAGCTGAAGCCGTCAATTCGTACCTTCTACAACCGTACCGCCTTCCAGATGCCTGGGGATTCCACCGTTCGTATCACTTTAGATACCGAAGTCTCTATGATCCGAGAGGACAACTTCGACACGTTACGTTCAGGCCAGCACTGGCGCCGCCGTGACGCCGGTTCCAAGTACCCCTTCTCATCTTTGGTCCCCACCGACATATCGCGACTACCTTTCGCCGTCCTCGAAGTCAAATTGGAGACGGTGGCTGGTGGTAACACCCCCAAGTGGGTCGATCACCTTATCAACTCCCACTTGGTTGAGGCCGTTCCCAACTTCTCCAAGTACATCCACGGTGTCGCTACCCTGTTAGAGAACCGAGTTACCCTTCTCCCCTTCTGGTTACCTCAGATGGACAAGGACATCCGCCGAGCCCCCTCTCCCTCCTTCAAGTTCTCCCAGTTCACCTCCTCGCGCGAGGCTTCCCAGTTCAACTCCACCAACGGGACGGCCAGTACGGCCAGCACCGCCTCCAGGGACAACGACAACAACATTTACCTCGACTTCCCACCCCAGACCAACGGTACCACCAACCGCAAGTCGCGCAACGCCAAGTCCAGCCACAAAAATGGTGACGAGCGGGCCCCTCTCCTCGGCAACTCCAATGGCATCGACTACGGTTCTCAATCCAAATCCGGCCTCTTCAGCGCTCTATTCGGCACTGGAAATGGTGACTCTTCTGACACAGCCGCCCCCGAACGCGTGCAGAAACCCAACCGCACAGCCAACAATAAGCGCATTGCCATCCCAGTCCGCGTCGAACCCAAGGTCTTCTTTGCCAACGAGCGTACCTTCCTCTCCTGGTTGAACTTTGCATTGGTACTGGGTGGCCTAGCTTTAGGCCTGCTCAACTTTGGTGACACGGTGGGTCAGATCTCTGGCGTAATCTTCACTGTTATTGCCGTCATCGTTATGGTCTACGCACTGTTGGTTTTCCAGTGGCGTGCCGAGAAAATCCGTAGGCGGGAGGCTGGCCCTTATGACGACCGTAAAGGTCCTATTGCCCTCGTTGTCGTCATCTTCTTCGCCGTCATGGTCAACTTCTACCTCAAGTTCTCATCGTTGGGTAACAACTAATTGACTACCTTTTGCAAAGATAGTATCTGTACTCTCATGATGTATTTTCTCAATCTTAACCTATACTTCTAACCTCGGATTGTCTTTTTAACAATCGGAACTGCTTACCAAACTGACGACTTTAATCTTTTAACTGTGTTGAAATTCCTTCTACTCCACATTCACCTTTAAAATTTTCTATGCTACTATACCCCAAAGAAGATAACTACCTTTTATTTAAACTGGTAAAGTTTATAGATTTTTTATATAAAGCTGTTGATTTATTTCTAACGATCACTTTTAAGATCTTTTTATATTTTGTATATATCTGTTTATATAGTATAGTTTACTCATGTAAGTCTCACCAATTAAATTATTGGCTAATAATATATATATTATATCTGCAAATATTAAAATTGGGATATATACTGGTAAAAATATATAGTAATATATTTATATTCTTATGTTTATATAGAAGATATTGATATCTGTACCAATAAAGTTAGGTTTAATGCTAAATATATTGTAAACCTAGTTTCTAAAAAGCAACGTATTGTATCCATAAACCATTATCACAATTAGGTCCCAAATGTATATCCTTCATACTTGACCAAGGGAGAAAGCAAACGTAACAAGGGTAGCTAATGAATATGAAAGTTTAATTTTAATTGAGATTCACTTATATAGGACTGTTTAATACCTAAAGCAAAGCTGACATACCCTTCGATACAGCTGCTACTGATTAAAGTTTAAAACTAGTACCGAGGTAAATTACTCTAGAAGGGATCGAAAACCACCAGGTGCTTTTATGAATCTGGAAGGTTGGTCAAAAAGTACTTTTGAACTTTGTAAAAAGCTATCAGCTTATTATCTTTGAAGGAAGATGGAGGAATATCATTTTTTTTAAAAAGTAAAGCTCCATGTGTCAAGGATTCCGAAAGTAGGAAACCTAGTTTGTACATAGCTATGGGAATTAACCAGGGTTTATTAATATAGTTGTGAAATAATAATTCGAAATATATATTCAATTAAAGCTGTCAAGTTTAGATATAAAAAAGATATTAAATAACATTATATATTTAAAATAGTATCAAAAATATAAAAACTGCTTTAACATATAGCTTTATAGTGCTGAAAAGGAGATTTAACTTATTGATATATTAGTTAAAGTTACAATAGATCGTGGAAATACAATTTATACATCAAGTCAAATAATATAATAAAGATCCTGGCAGTCTAACCTACCAATCCAACTGACAGGCGTTGATTGAATATCCCGACTTTGTAGTACAACTGCCACCAGTAGCCAAATTGAAGTGCCATTTGTGCTTCGGACACACGACTGAAGTACCACTGACCCAACCCTAAGTTTAAAATGTAAATATCAGATAAAATAAAAGGCCTACATTAGCTAGATCGACGCCCTTATGTGGACAGTACCGGTTCGCTTCATAAACCTTACCATTGGTGCATGAAACTTTGATTTTGCTACCATTAGGTTGAATTGTACCGATGGGTAGTTTGACTCCGTTGCTAGAGGCACTCGATTCGCCATTGATATTGAGTTTGGGCAATCCTTGGAGGATGGTTTCGGCTGGTTCTACATCGCTACTGTCACTACTTTCCCCCCGCTTCATTTTTTTCTTCATCTTCTTTAACTTTTTACCTAATATTGAAGAGTAATTATTAAATGCAAGCTTGAGTCAACTTACCTTTCTTATAAATTTTTTCTATCAACAGATCTTTAACAATTGGAAGCAAGGTAATCGACTATACTAAATTAGAACTTAAACGCTTAATTGTACTACCTGCCAACTGTCCTTGGAGAGGACTCGAAGGTCAGATACCGTATACAGTCGGTTGTACTCCAATTTTTCAATGTCTTCTATCAAGAGCTTTTTAGGCCAGTTTCGCTCGCAGAATATCAGTTCCATCAGGGTTGAAGTTTTCTATTTGCATTGTAAAAATATAAGCATTGGCTCGAATAATAATAGTGTACCATCGAGTCGGGTAAAGGAACATCCTTTTCTGCATCAACTAGAAATAAGCAATGTAAATTCAAAGTAGAATATAGGTATGAATTTGTCTTAAAGAAGTAAAATTTACCTTGAATGTTCTTAGATGCCATGTAGGCGGAAAATGAACCTACTCCACTCTTTTTGCCTACACCACCTCCGATACGGAAGCTTCCCTTGGATTTCGTCCCCTCATCGCTTGACCCTGAGCTGCTTCCCATATTTATTTGAACTTGAGCTTTGAAAGATTGAAATTTTCAATCTGGGATTAGATAAGGGATCACACACTTCCAATCTCAATTTCTATCTATTGATGCTGGAACCCATCAATCAAAACCAACTATAAAACCTCAAGTTTACTAAAGTCCATTTGCACTTCCTTATTCTTAAAGGTATTTGATCTTTATTTGTCAATTTGTAAAGGTCAACTTACTTTTATGATTTCTATTGGTTTAATTATAGTTTTGCTCAATAATCTATCCGTAAAAGTAACTTTCGCTCATTATAATCTTTTACTAACCTGTTTTGATAAATTGTATAGTATTTTGCAATTGAACTCACAAAAGGATATATAATTTATCTGAACGATATAATAGTCAAATTGGCTTGGAGCTTTTTAAACTTTTAGAGTTAAATTGATATACAATTTTACATGCATCCTTTTGGAAGCTACTTTAAGACCTTATATAAAGCTAACTTAATAAACTCAGATGGGTTTACTTAAACAACAGCATTGCTTCTAATACTTAAATAAACGATATATGGCTCATACCTTTATGGGTGGGGCACAATTAATAATCTTAGTAAAGATGCCAATAGTTTAAATAAATTGGTTTAAGCCCACAAGCTCAAAAACTGGCGCTGACGACTCCTGGTAGATGGCATCAAGCCTATCGCAACGATTTCAAAAATTTATCCCAGCCGTAACACTTGTACAGTACAAGTCAGGGGGCACACCAAGCTCAACGCATCTTCCCTTGTAGTTATTTTACGCATCTATCTAAAATGCGAAATACTTTCCATAAATGTACAATTTTTAATAAAAAAGTCAAGTGTGAGCTTGTGTACACAACTTAATTTCAAGTTTATACAATGTAGTGGGATTATGTCCATCCAATTTTGATTGAAGCAGTATATGGTATAACCGAACACCATAAATGAATTTGGAAGTCGGTCTTATCCAAACATATACTAATTTCATTCTGGCATTCGGGATAGCCAAGTTTTACTGTTGACCAATTTAGCTATTGAAGGAAGGGTGCCAAACTTTACCGTTACCCGATATCGCTTTCGGGTTATAATGGTACATAGTTTGCTCACTAAAGGCTAAATTGTAAAGCTTCCTACTATGGCAAAAATATTAATTACCATGTCCAAACTTAAAATAGGCTGGGTATCATCAACTTCAAATTGTATAACGAGCTTATTTTCACTAGCTTCCCACAAACTGTACAGATTTATGTAATTTTATCAACTAAATAGTAGCCTTAAAAAGCAAAATATAACCTAAATTACGTAAAATTATGGGTTATTGGGAAATGGCATTTGAAAAGTATATGCAAAAATCGACATCGTAAACTTTTGAAAATTGGACAACAATTAAGTCTAAACAATTGCCGTCTTCAGCGTTTCAGTTACTCTCACTTCAGCCTTGTGAAACGAAACACAACAAATGTTTGGATTACTAATATTGGTATACACCGGGAGAACTATAAAGGTACGATTATCCACATCCCTTGCCAAAAGTATCTGCCGCTAATTCAGAAGCTTCTTACCCACATCTCTACCCCTAAAACACAAAAAACTAAAGCCCTTTGAGAATTAATTAAAAGTGCTGTGATAAAAGTAAGAGTTTGGCACTGGATCACAATACGCTAATCTGCATATCTGAAACTCAAAACTTTTATAGGAGCGTCGGCATTCTTTGTGGGTAGTTTACCTTTCAAGCTATTTTTATACTGATATATATAAATATATGCTATTTATAAAGTGTTTAATGTCGGATTTACTAGTTCAAAAGCGTTAGTACAGCTACCTGACCTGGTGGCTGTTGTATTTGGCGAGAAAGTTGAAGTGTCCCTTGAATATAAAGAAAACAGTAAAACTTTGGCTAGCCTTATCTGGTATACGTGGTATATTCTTGCCTTTTTAATATAAAAGCTTTACTTCTTTCAATATATACCTGTGCGACTTTATAGTCGAAGTCAATACCATCCTACTTGGCTCAAGTGCTTTGAAAATAGTCGAAAGTTTGACTAAAGTTTCAAATAAGTTACTAAAAAGTATATCTAATCCGCATACCTTAAGAACTATCCACATTTCACACACGGTTAACTTAAATGGGATCTGGTGGGACATTTCTATAGCCAACACCAACTAAAATGAAACTAATTATGGATAAAAGCTTAGTTTAAACAGATGTGGAGTTGGTAGTCAACATTTAATTAAAAGGTTTACTTGAAACGTAGCTTTTGAGTATACGAAAAGAGTAATAAGATCCTTATAGATTTTAGTATACTGCACCGTTTGAAATTTGTAGAGTAGCTAAACAAAGTGTTTATAATTTTCTATGTAATTGTAATGCACACCACGCTCATCTAATTTCGAACTTAGCAGACTATATTTTCGGCAATAGCCATACCTTTATGGATAAAGCTTTTTTGGTTTAAGAACTTTATAGTGCATAAAAGTAGTCAACTTTCAAAGTTGTCCTTGACTGCTAGACTTTACTAATGGAGCTATTCTTCAAACAGAAGGTACTTACAAGGTTTAAGATACATACGTTCCCGGTACATATATCTAGAATTTATTACTAGACTGCTGGTACTAGACTTTGGGGTTATTCGAATTATATGTAATGCTCAACACTGTAGCACATCCTGCATATAAATGACAATAAATATTGTACTCTCAACATTAGGCATTATCTAACTTATAGGTAGCTTCTAAAAGTGTGTGTATGTTATCGGTAAACTGTATTTGACGTAAATGAGACTTGCTATCTGCGTTATGAGTTCAGTATTTATGAAGCTTTGCGCCGTATAACACTATAAGTAGACATAATTTACGATGCACATAATATAACAAAATCCTACGAAGCACTCCATCCCCCTAAGTAAGATACAGTATTTTCTTGCATATGGCATTCTAGATAACTTTTTCGTCCTGGGTTGTGTCGGCTTACTGTGTAGTAGTACTGATACATATCTCGAATTAATTAGTGATTCATGGATCTTTCTCTAATCCGTGTCCTTATATTCATAGGATAGGGTGACTACGTTTGAACTATGGGATGGTTACCGGTGATAATGTATTTATAGGTGATAGCTATAGTCTATATTTACTATATATCAGTTTATTAGCCATCCTATGTTTGAAATTTATATATTTCAAAATTTGTAGATAGAATACATACATTGGTTGCCCTTCACATGTTGTCAATCTTCAACTGCTAACCTAAAAGCATAACGAAGCCTATAATTTCAGTCCACTATATCTATTACGCTAAAGAGTTTAAAAGTTAATGGCCTTCCATACATCAAAGTCAGTCATTTACTCGACTACAAGAAAATTATAACCCGAAAGTTGTGATGCTGTTCCAGCAATCCTTAATATTATGGCCGTGATGCAAATATTCCATAAAGCATATTGAAATATACCAATGGCTTAAATAATGTTGCTTCACTCCTGTAAGGTTGAAGCTGGTCGCTAATATCCTCAAAAATGAAGTTTATCTAATAGTGTTGAAGGTAAATCCAATAAATCAACAAGACAGTATATAGGAAACAAAGCCACCACCCATAGTTATACGATAAAGATACAGGTAGCTGTATCCGTCATTTTAGCTATTTGATTGCAAGCTATCGGAATACAAGTATAAGTTTTTCAGAAATCAGGGGGTGAATGCAAAATTTCTACGGCTCCAAATCCAAAAGTTGGGTTGATGAGACTTATAAAGTATAGTGATAGGCATGGACTACCCAGTCAAGCACTTTCAATAGAATAAAACATTAAACATTTAAAAGTGTATGAACACCACACCAAAGTATTAATACCGAAAACTAGCATTAAAAATATTCATTCTGTTTCGAAATAAGCTACAAGTTTTTGTACTGTGGCTTATTAGAAACCCATGTAGTACTTTGAAACGAAGGGGTAATTTCTACTTGGAACTCCAAAAATATACACGTTAAAATTTCAGTTGGATACGTATTGTAGGTACGACACCTCCAGTCAAAAACATTCAATTTCCGCTCCCACCATAGCCTTGCCAACCTGAAACTGATTTTCGAATCGAAAATATAAGCTTTAGTGCTTGCTCCAATAGGAAATATAGATGGACTAAACAGGTATCGCCCTTTTCAATCATTTTAGACACACTAAAGAACATTAAGCCATTTCCTTAATAGAGTATAAACCCAATCTTACTGTTAGCTATGTACACCTAAAATACCTTGCATTTCTAATAATAAATCTTAGTATATAGTTGTTGAAGAAAATATTTCCTGTTGGGTCTTTAAATAGAACTTGAATGGGATGTGGGCCAAACCTCCCAATTGACTTTAAGCTCTCAAGTGGAGCTAAAAGGTAAATCGGGCCGATCCTAAGAAATTTTTTCAAGTTAGTATAGATAGGGATGAAACGTATTAGTAGACTTTAAAGGAACATGCTAACTTGTTGATACGGGTTAGTTTCGTAACGGATGCATAGAAACGAATTACTAATGCCAAACGTACATATTTGTAAATCAGACAATTAATTGTAAAATGGACTTTTCGAGGATGAATCTGTCCACAGTTCAAAATTTTCCGTAGTTTATGAGTGCTAAGGTATCCTTAAATGTACTTCCAAACCTTTGAAATAACAAAGCTTACTCTTGTATCAACAGTGCTAAGCTTTCCAATATGTTATAAAAATGCATTCAAATCTAGACTGCTGTATGTCTTTAATAAATATAATATATTGACGGAGCTTAAAACTGCTAACTTTATACAGTGTTACAACTATCGATAATATCATAATCCGTAATTCTTTATACATGGAGCAGCTATAGCGACATTTCACTTAATTGTGAGCAAGTACCCTTTTCTTGGAAAGTAGTTAGGAAGCGGCTAATTGTTATTCCGTACACAACTGAAAATTTTCAATTTTAGTATAGGAACACTAATGACAGTATTCCTCTTAATTTTCAATACACTGTATGGTGTCTATCCAATACAAACATTGCCTGTACAATTCGCAACCCAAAGTTCGGTCCGAAATGTACCAAATATATCAAGTGCTTTACCATACTTTGCACTATGCTGTATACCTACCAAAATAGCTATATTATTTGCAATTAATAATAGAGTATTCGACATGAATCCGGCGCAAGCATTGTTTTTGATTTATTAGGAAAGTCCTGTTAGGTACATACTTGCCAAAAAGTGAACTTTAGTGTGTGATAGGGAATGCCTCCTTCTAAATTCCAAAGTTGCACCAATTGGGTCCTACCTAAACAATTGGATTGTTTATAAAAATTTGTAATTATTTAGCTCGAATCAGCCTACAATTTATAGGAGTAAGTTTTAGTATTTCAAACAGCGAACTTTGGCTATTTTTACTACCTTTGATATCTGCCCTTTATTTTTAGCCACAAATGTATTTTTAAAAGGTATATAAGCCAGCTCATCTCCCATGTTTTATCTTCACTATTCAACATTTCTAAATCTAATACCGCAGCAAACTGTATTGTAAACCACAAAACTATTAATATGTTCCACAACCAAAGCATTCAACTAAACAACTGCTGGTCGGATAAGATGCTGGCAAACGACCCCTACCTACTCAACCGCCGTCAAAGCTACATCGAGTTCAGCACCCAGGACCTAAGCTTATCTTCCACTAATTATTCTAAAATCCAAGCTGACGAACTCAAGCTAGCACCCATCTTCACCCAGCAAGCTACCTTACGCTTACCTTCGATAAATGAGATCTTTGGCAACATGAACCGAAGACTATCCTACAAGCCTGAAGTCAACCATCAGTACCGCAGCTACGAGCGCACCAATTTACAAAAGTATCCTAGCTACACACTATCCCCAATCAAAGCCAACCCCAACAGTCTTTTGACGACGTCGACATCACCCCAATCGATGAATGAGCCTGTATTCAATTGCAAGCCTTACTTCATTTCACTACATAATACCGCTTTCCAGAAAAGACCTAGACGCAAGTACAATGAAGTCAAGAGGTTGTACAAGTGCCAACAGCCCGGCTGTAACAAATCCTACGGTGCTCTCAACCACCTCAATGCCCACATCGTATCGCAAGGTCATGGCGAAAGGAGGCGAGCCAACGAATTTAAGCATTGATTTGATAAGGCTGGTATGCTTGTATATTTGTTTATTCTATGTAATTATTCTAGGGCTTGGCTTGAGGTTCAGTATTTATTCATTTTTCTATTAAATCATATAATTGTGTTTATACATACAGTATTTGTATTTAAAGTTGTATTTTATATAATAAGGTGTTAAGAGCTATATAAAATTCCATTGTACTTGAGGTAGCAATCAAAATTTTCAACTACACTGACCTTCACTTAAATGACAATATTGGTTATTTTCAAATACACCTCCACTTAGTTGGTAAAACAACACTGCAGATAACACGTTTTTCAAACATAGAGGACTCGACAAATCTAACAAGTCGGTTTGGATACACTCTAAAAAGGATTCGAAACAATCGCTTAAATGGCTGTCTCATCTTCAACCACCTAGAATCCATGTCCTTTTGAAAAGTGGATGTTAATTTTAAAACTGGAATCTAAGCTTTCGCTAATATGCCCAGCTAAACCTGAAGGTAAATAGGCGATAGTTCTTTTACATTCTCATAAGGCCGATGCTATAAAGGGCAAAAGTAAATCAAAATGTGCAGAAAATGGGGGTACTTTGGAAATTCCATTTGGAAATCGGGCCTACAACATAAAATTAACTAATAAATCCAACTGATGCCAACAGCAAAGTGAGGGTCACCTTTTACAACCGGATATAACTTTTGTTTCATGCCATGTATGTGTACTGCCTCAAAAGGTTAGTATTGACGACCTTTATCAAAGTTTGGCAATTGGCTAAATGTTTAAAAGGGCGATGTAATGACTCTAAAACTAATACTAACACAAATGAAGTTAGTCAACTGGATAGTATAGGAAGTTTTAATATTGAAAGTCTTGTTTAACTAAGTCAGTACCCCTCCCCTTACAACTCCTTAGTAGAACGTTTAGTAGGTGGCAAAATGATCAACTCAAAAAGTAGTAATAACGAGGCCTTGACTCAAATGAAAAGCTTAGTAGACCTTGTGACCATTTATAAATACAAAAGCAGGTAAACGTGGGATAGAAAAGTTAACCCTTCAATTTTCAAATTTCTAGAAGTTTGTATCGCATGCAACTACGTCCCGAAACCAAAACCTTTTTATCGGCATTGCGGAAGTATAGATTCCAATTGTAATCAGGGGTGTTACTTTATATTAGCATGGTGGATTCATATACCGAGAAAGTAACAAAGCTTAACTATGCTTTTTAGTCTTTATTTCTACTATAAGAATCTAGTTTTTGACAATGCACATTGTATAATTTTAGCTCCTAGTCCATCTTACTCTTCATAGAACTTGGTTTTTATGGTTGCATCTAAGTTACAATTTACTTTCGGACCGATAGAGTATCCCTACGATATCCTATCTGTAATTAAAAACGATCGTATATTTGCTTTTGAGATGGTCTAGTCCAACCATGAAATCATTTTTAAGTTAAATGGTGGTAGTCGAAATTGAACTAAAGTATCAAAAAGTATAATGGATAAAAGATAGTGTATAGAAGCTTCTAAATAGAAGTAGGGGGTAGAGCCTTGTTTGTATAAAACTTTTTATCAAGAATCTTAGGAGCATGTTTGAAAGTTGGTTGGGAAAGATCTGGGATCTTTTGTAAGCATCGCCAAGCTTCGAACAAAAACTATGATATATTAGCATCTCAAAGTCTTTTATTAGTTTGATGTGCTTGGTATTTTGAATATTAAATAGAATGTTTTTAAAGTTGTAAAAAGTTGAAATTATACCCCAATATAACGCTACTTAATTCTAAATACAGAAAACTTTCTTTGCTAATCATCTATATTTTTGATTGCCTATGTCATCCAATCTGAATCTGTTTGCTGTAGAATTTGATGTTTCAATTCAATTCCTCAAAACATCTATATAACTTCAAAACTAAATCCACCTAAAGGGTCAGTAACAAAATTTAAAACTGCTGTACCAAGGATTTGAGTTGTCTTGAGCTTTTAGATGAACTACTATTAAAATTTATGAAAATCTTATAGGCAACGAGTAAATGATGCTAAAGGAAATATACTTTAACTTCAAGGTAAGTTAAATATTGTTAGTATTGACAAATTAGTCTGCTTCCTATGTTTGCTGTAATAGTGAAACTTTCTTTAGTACAAAGTCCAATGCCATTATGTTACATGGTGTCATATTGCCATACTAAGGAATATTTATATAAAAATGATATAGATATATTAAATTGTCAGCATTGGGGTATCAGTAGTAAAAATACTGCAACGACTAACGTTCAAAAATGCAAGTTCTGGACCTAGTGTTCAACTTTTACAATGTACCTTTTCTGATAGTACTAGTATCTGATTTCCTACATTTGTGGTCAAGTAGCTGTTGTGAAGCTACTTACTTAGCGGCTATTCCCTTAAACAGCTCTAACAAACCCCATGCAGTTATAGGTATCCCCATAAGTTTTAGTTTAGATTGCTGGCTACTCTAGATTTTAGTATCGTGTTACTTGACTAACCGATCTACCCTTAAACGGTACTACCTACATTTTTGTCTAGCCAATATTTCCTTTCTTAGAAGGTCTTTGATAAATTTCATTCCAGAACAATTTGTCGTGCCTTTCAAAGTTTACATCGTTCAAGTAAAGCTAATTGGCTCGTTTCAAACTTAAATAGATAACTTTCTGAATCTAGTTCGAATGAATGTAAGATAACATTGCTAAAAATGGGTAGGTGTTTATTTTTTAGATCATTGTTGATAGAAATAAGGAAGTTTCAACTATTTCCACTTTTATACATCTAGACATGAAGTAGTATCTTTACTATGAATATTCTAAAAGCAGTTAATGAATGGAGTTTTGTAAATTTGAAGCTTTATACCTTTAATACAATACTTAAATTTACTGTAAGAAATGTTGGTTTATAAATTTTATAGGTTTCCAGCTGTTGAGCTGGCTACAAAGAAATTGATTTTGATCAAAATAAATTAATTTATAGTACAGTTGAAAGTCGTGTCCGATTTATCTTTATGGTATTTTCAAAGTCAAGTTGAGTTTCTATTGTGTACTTTAAGATATAATTGATAGTATCTACCATGTTGACATGAAAAGTTGAATTAAATAAGGTGGATTTTATTGTACTAACAAAATAGATGCAACTACAAGGTTCAATTTGGTTGGGTTAATTACAAGCTTATAGAATGTTGAAACCATGTTAGTTGAAAGCTTCTAAAGCCAACGAAATGCTGCTGAATCGAATAGTATCCTCTAAAAGAAAGCTAAAAGTACAAGATGAATAGGTTGAAGTCTTACTTTTAGCTTCGTATTGATAGGTTTTTATTTCCAAACTACACAAAATGATACATATTGTTGTAAAGACTTTTATAACTTAAAACTACAATGCGATTCTATTTGATTATGGTGTAGCTGATACTCTCACTTTTGATATGAAAGTCTACCTAACGGATACCTGTTTAATAGCATTAGCAGATTCTTGAATACAAATTAGCATATAAACAGTATATTGAAATAGTTTTTATAGCAGGTAAGAGAGTCTATTGCCTCATTTTTTGGAATACTATTTTTTATACAAATGTTAAGGAAACATCCTTATAGATTCTAATAAATAAAGCTGTAAACTTGGAAATTGCTGTATCTTCTACCTAAAGTATAGAAAATAAAGGTGAAAGGAGTTGATGTGAAGTTGTACCTAAAAGAAACTATTGGGATGTAACAAGTCAAAAGTAAATTTGCAGCTTATTTATGTAAAGTTTATTTACTAGTAACCAACTAAAGCATTAATTTAAATTTACTTGGCGATTATAACTTACTTTTGACTTGGATGCAGGTATAGTTAAGCTGCAAAATGAATGAGGATGGGCAGTTTTAAAAGTTGTTTTTATAAATCTTCTATATTTTGTTTAGAGCATTGATATGGTTGTTTGAGTTTGTATTGCGCTATCATTTGGAAGGATGTCCAGGTCTAACCATTTATTCCCAAGACTTTTGCAATCATCCATTGCACCAACCATAAAACTTGTTCTCATTTATAAAGGCAATTTATTTAATAGAATTTAAATAAAATAGTTATATTAAATTGGAACGAATCTACAACCCTTTTATCCAATAAGCAAAGCTAGTTGATTGGTAAAGCAAATAAAGTTTCACCACCTGTAGCGTTTCTAATTCACATCAATACTAAAACAAGCATGTACTTGACGTGAAGCTAACTGTACAAGCCTAGCAACTACCAACTACTTTTCAACTTTGGAGACCAATCTACTAATAAATCAAGCTTATTCCAAAAGGTTATAATTTCTAGTTACTATGTCGAATCAACGCATTCCACCAAACTCAAGGTAAATCCAAAGTCAATTCCTATTTATCAACTCAATTTTCCAAAATTTGTTCAGGTATAGCTCTAGAGCTGCTTTCCATGACAACAGTCAAGCAACCTCTACTGGATACACTCCAAATTTGAGCCAAAATGCTGACCATTTTGACCAAGGTGTTGACAAACTTTCCAACAAAGTTGCTTTATTGAGACAGGTATAACGAAATCCATCATTTTAAATTTTAAACTGTTCTTTTGCTTTTTTATATAGGTGACCTTAGATATTGGTGAAGAGATACAAATAGGAAATCGTGAATTAGATGCTATGGTAATTGTTTTTAGTGAGTAGTTTTTGATTTTGATTAGCGAGATGACTTTGATACGACAGCTGATAAACTAAAGGATACTATGAACAGGTTTTTAACGATGGCTAAGCAGCAAGCACGAGGGGGTGGTATTTACGTCTGGCTGTTTATCTTCGTTTTGCTCGTACTGTTCTTCCTCATCTTCTTTAGATAACATTTCTTACCTTGTCGCACACTAATATTGTAAAGTTACTAATCCAAATAGTGAACTTCGCCTTTTTTCTTTAGTAGGTCTTTTTACGTTGCAATTTATTAAAGGCACTATAGTATCAACAAAGTTAGCTCATATTTTTAAAAGTGACAATGGTAACGTTATATTTATACTATCATTTTAATAAACTGTTATGTGTAAATGTCTTGGAGGTTAGTAAATAAAGTTGAATCAATTTTTTGCTTACTTGAAGGACGTAGCTATTCTTGAAGTCATACTAGCGATTCTATTCTGATGGTTTTATATATGTATCAGCGATTCCCAGCTTATTAAGCTCATGAATACCCTAAGAAGCATATAAACTTATGGTCCTTTAAAGTAAATTAATGATATAGTTAAAGGTTAAGGTTGTATGAATACTTCTATGCAATAAGAAAAATAACGTACAAAAGTAGCTGCCTTTCCACAAATTTCAAAAGTATTGTTATGAATTTCAGCTTAGAAATCACTGATATGCATCCTTTAACATAAACCAATTCCAAAGGAAGGATGTAGCTACTAAGAAAGCAGCTTTTACCACTACAGTATGAGTATTGTATCATGCATAATAATAGAAGAATAGTTAAATATATAGTATACAAAATGCTACTGATAAATCTATCAAGTGCATTCGAGCATGAGTTCTAGATAATTTAAGCAAACTTTAAAGGCTTTCAATAATCTTATGTCGTCATTATGTGCCTCGCTATTTTAAAGATAGTTAATTGCTATGATTGTTATCAACCTGTTGAAGACGAGGATAAATACTATTGTTATATGGTTAAAATGCTTTAGACCCACAGCATTTTAAAGAACTAATTAAAAATGTTTTGCTTGTACACTAATTATACAACATATTACTTTAAAATATTGATATAGAAATCTAAAGCTGATATTTTGGACCGATTTATGATGTTAGTGAAGTCGGAATTTAGATTCTAGTTAGCGGAGTAAGTTCAATTTCTGAATTCTTTGTTTTCTCCAAAACTAAATTTCAAGTTCACATTCCTTCAGTTTTAAAAGTTGCATTTTAAACCTTTGAAACCGAGCTGCCTTCAACCCAAATCAATTGATAAGGGTTTAGCAATTAAGATATGAGCTCGAGTAAAGAAAAAGAGCACCCCAAAGCTCAAGCTGATAGATCCACCCCTAATACGAGCCGAAGAAGTCGGATACAATCAAAATATGAAATCCAAGAGAGCACCAATGACGACGACACCGGCTACGACCTACTTCTACTCAATCAACCCAACGTAATCAACTACCTAAGCTCTAGTTTCGATACCTTAGTTGCCGCCACCACAAGCCAAAAGAAGGGGGGTTCCGACTCGAAGGCTGACAAGTTTCGTAAAATCGATGACGAGGTTCGAAAGCTGCTAGCAAATTACTACCAAACATACGGATTTACTGCCGGTGGTACAGTAGAACAGAGTTCGAGTCAAACTTACACAACCAACTTGGTAAACACCTTTCGAAATGTCAGTTATTTTACCGGTACTCGAAACTTGCGGGACAATGCGGTTTCACCTCAGTTTAGTAGCACCACCCAAGGCCTCAGCGAGTTTCAAGCTAGTGTGGGAGGTGGAAGCAACTACTACACCAAAACTTTAGCCATGCTACAAAATGCTTTAAACAAGGGGAATAAAGGCAGTAGCCGAAGTACGATGACTACCAGCAACTTACTATTCCCAAGACCTAGGAGAGTATTAAATTACCTGTACCTACCATTTGTTACCAGGCCGTTGAACGGTAAATTTAAATTTAATCTTTTTAATAAGCTTCTAATGTAATTTCATTTGGTAGAGGTGAACTGTAGGCAAGCCATAACCGCTATCCAAACCTTGATGGTCGACTACCCTACGGATTCCATAGTGGTACTTTCTTTTTTAAAATATACAACTTAATCAAACCCTGCAAATTTTCAATCTAGCACATAACTCATCTGATATCTTGGTACATGGCCACATTAAACACAACCTCACCAGTCCTAAAGGTAAACTTTCAAAAAAAACTCAATAAAATACCAACCACAATCAACTAGGATCTGATAGTGGAACGGTTGATTTTACTGGTAACAGGCGAGCTCGAAAAGCCGGATGTCCGGCTGCTGGATGTCGAACTTTCAATCCTCGTCTACCATTTAATTCATCACTTCAGCTTGGCGGCACAGCTGACCAGCAATTCTCCACAACGTTCAGAACTCAACACAAGTGCTAGACAAGTTGTGGATGCCAAGGTCGACGGCTTTCTAACTAGAGTCGCCGAGTATGCTGACCGTCAACTGGATGAACACTTTGGAACCAAATCCAGGGGGATGTTTACTATAATCCAGGCCTTTGGGAAGCTGCTGGGAGATCCCAGTAGACATGTCCAAAGTTTTGCACTGACCTCTTTACAGAAGGTAGCTCATTCTTTTTGAAAAATAATAATAATAATTTTAGAAAACCTGGCCCGACTCCAAGATCCCCCTGGCTCGACCTTTCTACAGCGAGTTTGCGGCTTCTGGTAATTCATTTTTAGCAAGCCCAACACTAACTATAAAATTTCCTAAGTCCATCATCTATTCAGCGGCTACGTGATATCGGGAGATCCCAGTCTGGCTAATAATGCAATTCAGGTATTGGAGCTTATCGCAACGAATTTCCCTCCCAACCACCTCCCAACTGAGATCCATGACCGCTCGACCTGGTACCTCGTCGTCCGCTCCTCTTTGCTTGCCTTCGCCATTGGTATCGATTTTATGAATCAGGAAGATCGCCCCACTAGTTCGATTATGTACCTGGAGACACGCGCAAGTACGATTCGTAAATCACGGACCTACATCCGGGCACTTGTCGATTGCGGCGGTGTAGACTTGGTTGTCAAGGCCCTGGATGATCTGATTAAAGTGATGCAGTTGCCAGCTGTAGTTCCTATCTACAGTCAAATCGTGTTTGACACCCTGGAGCGCGATGTCGCTGAATCCGTTTTGGATCGGACGCTTCCCACCTTCTATGAGGTACTTTTTAAGCAATTAGTGCACAAAGCTGACTTTCTTTTTTAGAGATACTATGACGATGACTCGTTAAGCTTGATCGACTCTTCTCGAAATTTTTTAATGCAAATCAAGATGACCTTCCACAAGGCTATCTACAAGCCACTACTGAAGCTGGTACCCAAGAACTTGCCTTTGGATGGTTGCCGATTGTTAACCTACCTCAAATTGCTGGAAAATGCATTAACCGCTGAAACTTTCTATCTAACTGAGCTGGATCTGATTTCAGTGATCCTTTTTACCCAACTCAACCCAAAAGTTCCAGTTACGATCGGTCAGGTCCTCTTCATCAGTAGGATTATCACAACGATCGACGGGTTCAAAGCCTATGAGGAGGTGCAACGTCAGAGCGCTGAATATCTAGTCGCTTTGAAGTCGCTGCTGGATTTGGAGAAGCAATTGACGATGCTCATACTCGCACAACGTAAGTTAAACGCCGCTCCGTTACACTCTATCACCAAAGCGTTGATCGTGCGTATCCTGGTGGGAGTCCGTCACCTGACACAGCCCAAGCGTAGACTGGGATGGATCGGAACTATTGTCGAATGGGTGGACTCAAATTCGGATTCCAATACGACACCCAACTGCTACCTAGACTATGACTTTGACAAACTGATCCAGGATCTGAAGCAGATTGGGGCCCTCGAAGCTGACCGGAATAGAGTGCCATCTGCCTACTACCATCTGGCTGCTTTGAAAGATCCAGAAGCCATCTACCGCCAAAATGGGCTAACTGTCACCACCAACGGATCCTCTACGTTGAACCGCAACCTGACTTTTGGCAAGGACGTCGACAAAATCGATTCTAATCATTTTGAAAGGCTGTTGAGTAACCCAGCTGCTACCGTATTCAAGTTGCTGGCCGCCGTGTATTTCCACCTTAGTGATCAGGAGTATCTCCAGCTTATACCCACACTGCACCAACATGCCTTGTCTTTGCAGTCGGCCGACCGTGCATCGGCCCAACTACTCTACCTACTAGCTGGAGAACGAGTATCTCACCCAACCGTCAACTTCACTTTTGACCAGAGCCAAAACTACACTTTGAACGACGCTGTTGACCAACTTCACTACATCTTCCTAGCTCGTCGTTCTCTACTAAGTCTAATCAAGGTGATTGACTTGGACGACAAGCCCTTCCGCAAGTGGCATGTTAGTCTACCGTTTGTACCGGCGACGATAGGTACCTATGAACCGGTTTTAGACCGCAGCATTTGGCTGGATAAACTTCGAAGGAGTGGCACGACCTTGGACGAGATCAAGATGATCCAATCCTTAGGTTGGGATAACGACCCCGACCAAGAGGAGGAACTCACCTTTATAGTGGGTAATAGACCGGTAACCTTGGCTTCAACAACCTTTCAGGAGATCTTTGAGGAAGTCGTTGGCGCCGATGATTTCAGTAGCGTAAATACCGGTGTTGTGAAACGTAAGCCGCTATTCACAAGTACGGTATGTCAATTGGTGACTGGCCTTATCGATATTTTGGACAGCACCTTGGACCGCAGTTCCGATCTTTTGAATGAGCTTTGCTTCAAGATGATGCGTGACGAGCCGGCTTGGCTTCTCCGTCTAGTCTTCAACCAGGCCAACCTTACCACTGAAACTGCTGAAGCTGAAGTTGGCCCAATCATCCGCCTTAACCAGCTCATCAAGTTGAGGCCTAGGCTTCCATTTTTGTTCGCTTATCATGCCTTTAACTATCTGTTAGGATACCTCAAGTTCGGATATAGAGATCGTAATTTACAGAGTTTGGAGTTGGCCATTAACGGAGTAGGAGTCCTGGACCGATTACTCCGGAGTACAATCGACGTCACGTTACGTGAGTTACGTAAGCACAAGCTAGACCAGTTGCTGCTGACCGATGGTCAACTTATGCTTAAGAGCAACAACCCCTTCTTTAAAATTGATTCCACTCACTTTTCAACTCTGCTCCAACAAAACCTGGTGGCTGGTGCCATTCCCCTATTTCTACTGGAGCTTACGACACTGCGTATCACTCAGATCAACTTCATGGCCAACCTACTGCGAATGACCCCACACGACATTAACTTAATCATCAAGTATATCAAGCGGTATCAACCTTTAAACGTAGCCTTATACGAGGAACCGGCTTTGCAGGTTATAAACTATGCCAAACTGAAGACGGTATCTCCCGACTTGGCCAGCACGTTGGCCTCGACTTCAGCTTTGAGCTGCCAAGCCTGGCTTAGCTTCCTTGAGGTGAGCTTCAGCTCCATCGACCCCAACGTTCAAGATCGACCCGGCCTTGAAGTTTTATTGGAGGGTGTCAATACCATACTTTTAGCTCACCCTCATCACCTCCCCCTCGTCGGTAGGGCCTGTAGGTTGTTGGTTAATGTCGCCATGCAGTTTAGACGTTTATTCAACATCAACGCCGGTTACGCCATCTTCATCGTCGCACTGTTCGAGACTTACCATGTCAGTCGGAGTGAGGATGTGAAGCTGGGTATCGAGGTAGCTATATGTAGATTCTTCAATTTGCACGCCGATTCCTTTGTCTTCCAGATGCTGGGCAACTTGATCCCCTACACCATCACAAAACCAGATGCCACCAAATGGACCGAGAGCCTGTTCCAGTGGTTTGAAGCTTTACAAGCTCCTCCCGACATCGATCCGTTCAACATCCTCAAGCAGCGGCATCAAGCTACCGAAGTTCTCCGACAAAGGTCTTCGAGCAAGTTGGATTTATCCGGTTATTTGACGAAGCGTACGAAACAACTGTACCAGGATGATATTGCCGGCATCGGCAAACGGTTTGGATTAGATTTGACCTTGAAACTTCTAGTTACAATTATTGCTTACGACCCCAACTCCCTACGTTCCCAGCAGTTCGTTACCGTTCTGGCTTACCTACTCAAGCACTTTGTAAGGTCACCTAGGACTGCTGACTTGGTCGATTTAGCCGTGCGCTCCATCCTTCCTATATTCAAACGGCTGTCGAAACGGAAACCACGCCTCCTGAATTGGATGAACGACACGAAGGAAGGTAACACTGGCCATGGCAAGGTTGAAGACGGAGATTTGGACCAGCAACTTAGTCAAACCTACGGGAAGCAGTGGTTGCAAAACGACAAGATCACCATCCGAATCCAACTCTTCAAGCTGGTGGGAAGTTCAATCCGGCTCGGTGGAAGATTGGATGATCAACGGTGCGAGGATTTAATCTACATACTCAAGAGCGTGGTCAAAGCTGGGAACGAAGTTAAAGCAGGCTGTGGAAACAGTACCGACGGACCACTCACCACCTTCGTCACCCATCTCATAGTCAACCAAAAGGATGAAGAAGTTAAGATCAAGTTGGTAACCAAAGTCTTTCACCTGATCAATGGGTATTTGGATACGTTCAAGACCAAGGACCGAACGATCGATCTACTGATAGCCACTTGCCATCTGACCAACTGCCTAGGAGATTTCCGATTGGATCTACCTTTGTCCACCGAGCAGGCGACCCTGCTCAAGATCCTTACCCGAGCTAGACTCGTCTTCAGGGAGTTGGATGCTTCTCACGCCGAAGGTATCAGTAGCTTAGGACTACATATAAGTAAGTTGGTCGAAGTACTCCTGCCTAGCTTCCCTGACGAATTGGCCTTTAAATTCAAGGAGATAACTTGGGATGAATCCACTTTACTCTACTCGACGATTCCTCTACTGGTTGAGACGAAAATTGACGATATATTTGTTGATGGGAAATCGGATCCTATCCTGAAAAGTGGGATCAAGCGGTTCTGGTTGGTAGTTCTAGGCAAGCTATTAACCACAATTGAGTTTTGTTCCAGAGGTGGCAATGAGGATTCGGTAGACTGTACTGCTAGCTACCTTCTCGCTTTGACGGCTTTGAAGTTGATCCTGTGCAAAGTACACAACCTACTGTTTGGTGACTTACCTACTCTCAAACAAATACTAATACGCATAATCAAGGACTGCGTCTTTAGACCCTACTTTGACAAAGATAGCTCCAATTTAGATTGGAGGGTGTTCAACTATTCGGCCGTCAGCTTCACCTGCTTCGTCCGCAATTCGAATTTAGGCTGGTTGCTAGTAGGTTTCCAGTTTGACATCCAAAAAGTATCAAATGAAAAGCCTTCTAACATTCAAAGCTTCCCCCACTCGCCCTCACTTGCAAGTCAATTCTATCCACAGCCCATCCCGACATAGTGGAAGTAGCCCCATCCCAGTTAGTGGAGATTTTAGCTTGAACGTCCACAACTCGACCACCAACTCTACAGTACATTCCCCCAAGGTCAGCCCTCGACTCAGTGGGTTCAAGTTCTCCAAACGGTTGTCCAACCTCCGTTCCTCTTTAAACTCCAATAACATTGGGAATCAGAGTGACCCTAATAGCTATCAAAATACGGTCAAGTCGGAGGAACATTATTTGGAGTTGTACCGGAGGTTGAACACTAAGGTTGATGGACTGTACGTACTATTTAAGGAAGATGTTATGGATAGTAGGATGAAGATGTTGGAAACTGTGTTGAACGAAGTAAGGTTTATAACAAATTTGTTTGGTGAGGAATAGTCGGTTTATATTTTTGATAGAATTCGTTGAGGTTATATAAATTAAATAATTTTTGTGGTTTGTTATATTCATTTACAAGACTTATATATATGCAATATACTTTCCATAGCGTGCTTTCAGATATATAAAAGGATTTGTGACTACTTTGCAAAAGCTTTACTTCCACTTTACTGGGAAGATATATCTTTAAATTTTGAATAGTTTGTATAATCGATAGTTTACTAAGCTTCCAATTTACAAGAGTAATAATGCATTATGGACAATCTACAACATTGATATTTAGATGCTATACCAGCGCATTTAATTTTAAATAAAGTAGCTGTAACTCTGCACTTGAACATGAAAGTATTGCTCTTGAACTTTATACTGACACCCTCTACATTTACATTTGAGACAGTATATTCATGTCGAATATATAAGCTTAATATATAAGTGTAGATTGAACCAACTGCTTGCTGTTGAGCCTCCAAAAACTTTGTAAACGAAAGATAGGAATATATACTTTTAGAATCAGCTACAGTAGCCATTTTATTGGTGGATAGTGACTATCAATCTGCAGTGCATTGGTAAACTTCTAAATATTTCCATTGCACTACTATTTAGTAACTTGGGATAACGATTTATGGTAGTTGCAACCTCGAAAAATATATGCTTTTGCGAAGGTAAATCCGTAGAAATGCTAGGTAGCAAAAGGGATCTAGTAAATTTATCTATATATTTATGATCTGGAAACTTCTGTTCAATCACTTGAATGCTATAGCAACACATTAACCTAACCTGGCAATTACGATTAGAAGACTTTATCGAATGGGTTACTTTAGGACTGGATGCTTAATGATGACAAAGTATAAAAGGCAAGTGTATTGGAATTTTTGTAGAAACGAACTTAGTAAACTCAACCAAAAATTAATGAAGACAGCGATTTGAAATTGCCAAATAAGAACAGTGTATTTAGATCTACCAATAAAACAGCCATAACTCTTCACTTCCAGTGCTATAATTGGTAGTTTTGAAATAAATAATTTCCAAAAGGTGTAAACTGGAATATCAAAAATATATCAGACAATTAATTAGGTGAATGTTCCAAGGTATGAATATAAAGCAAAAGATTATCCCGATGAATGCCTATATAAGTAAGCTATCGTCGCCATTCCACCATATCTTATTTTATCAAACCAAATCCAACTTTTAGGTCAAGATGCAGTTCAAATTTTTCACCACCACAACTTTAATTTCACTCGCTTTGTTAGCTTTAGTACCCAGTGTTCAAAGCGCTGAAGCCCAGAAGTGCAAACGTGGCCTCAGTATCTGCAACGTCAAGCGATCCTTAATTGCCGTTCTGGAGAAGAGGACGGAGCAAAAGTGTAAGCGCAGTTTCGGAGGATGTAGCTCTTTGAGTACTCGTAGCTTAAACTCCGTCTACAACTTTGTCAAGAACGTAGTCTAAACTGGAGCTTCAACTAGATTACTTTTGTAATCGGTGATCATGTAGCTTATCTTATTAAATTAATCTCTTATTTATGTACTGGCTTCTATAATTAACTTCATTTTAAATGCCTTCATTCTTTCTAATATGTCTTAGTAATGCTATTGGATTCCATTTAATATATATGTTGAAGGAATAATAATGTTACAGTAGTATGGTCTAAGAACGACTCTCATCACCTATCAACGCTCTGCTAGCTAATGTTTGGATAGCTTTATTCAGATGTGCTTATAAAGGCTCTCGCTTATAAATTCCAATGTAAATTTCATTCTTAGATTGGCTCGAACCTAGTAGATTTATTCGTCAATGCTGATATGATCAATATAAGAATGCCTATAAAGAACTTTTAACTGCATCGCCAGATATAATTATTCAATTCAACTAAAGTCCGAAAGAATGGTGCTTTATATTTAGAATGGATGCTAATTTTCTTTGTATAGCTATACTGTCAGTGCTGTTAGAATTGTTAGGAAAGATCCAAAAATATACCCAGCTATTAAACTATAACCACATGTAAACACCATAAAGATGTTCAATACTATTATTGCTTTTAAAAATTGATGACAATTTAAATTGGCTACTAAGCAACACTATATCATAGTATTTAAATTACCAATCCCAATGAGTATATTTGCCTTAATGGCTTTAGTGCTATACCTTAAAGGAAGGAGGGATTGAGGGCTAACAAGTCACTCTAAAAATACATTTCAACAGTAAATTTTATAAATTGGGCTTCCTATCCAACATAAAATAACATTAAACAGTAGCCTATTTGGTCCAAAGTAGGAAGGACGGTTACTTCTAGGACTAAAATCAACCGGAAATGATGTAGTCCGGTAGTACTCACTCAGCCTTTCTAAATTTGGGGACTTCTCTCTTGAAGCAAGTTTAGAAAACCAAGGCATCAATTTCGAAATTTCAACGGAGCGTCTGGGGATCTATAGACTCCAGGTTGAGCACCACTCAAGTAGACATTGCCATCACTGAAATGACGCTTCAAAATAATGTTTGGCTGAATTATATTCCGTTTAATAGTTGATAATCAAATTAAAATATTAGTTTATCAAAGTTGGGGTAATACTATTGGGGACTAAATTGTTAGCATCGATCCAAAAGTTTGGGGTGGAATGGAGATGTGAGGCTTGTTAAAGAATTGCTATATTGGAGTTTGCAATAATTAGCATGGCTGTTTAAGTCAAAGCCAAGAAATGAGATATATAAAAGGTTTGGACTAGCCTTCCCTGCCAACTTACTTTTTAGACAATCCTATTTGAATTATTTTCTACTTTTATATATTTTTTAGATCGAATTAAAACTTGGACTACACCCAACTTATACGATCCCCCTATACAAACTAAAGATACGATTTTGTAGGTGTATATTGACAAGATTTAGACTGCTATGCAACAGACAATAACGTCCAAATCCAGTAAAAGATCCCTACACCGGTACATGGTATGTATCGAAGGGGAGATTGAAATTAAATCCTTTAACCCTAACTTCACGGCATCGCGATCCAACTTGCTAGGGCTCCAGCTTCTCTTCGGCACCTTCTTCTCCCTCCTCCTTAAACTTGAACTTCGATACTTTAAGTTTGAATGATACTGCCAACAACCTCAATGAAGACGACGCCAACGTAGACTGTAGCAACATCAAGTTTCTGGACCCTATCCTACCCAAACTGGAAATTAACTTTGATATCGAGAACGCAAATGAACAATCGAGGAAAACCTTGGATGTTAACGTGGGTGGAGGTCGGAAATCTACAAGTCGGTCGGAAATATGTAGACCGTTCAAGTCGGATCGCAAGATCAACTTTTTACCCTTTTTGAAGAAGGACAGTAATGATGCTAGTAAGGAGGATGCCAACGACTTTGATAAAGTTTTGTTCGAGACCAAGGACAACACTTTGAAGCTTTCTTTGACACCGAATTGGCTGTCTGCTTAATGATGGTGAAAGGAGTTGACATTTGCATTGTATATTTCATTTGAACTTCACTTCTACCTATAACATTCCTATACTTTGCTATGAAAAGTTTATGTATCTACAAATTATATTTAACTAATAAAGACTATATTTCCATCGAAATATACCGTATATACTTTTAAAGTTATGTAATATAGCCAGCATTGTAAAGCAAATATCTACGAATTTATTTATACTTTTATATTAGATATACTAGCTCTTGTAAGATTCAATATTAGTTTGAAATTTTTTCTCTACACCAAAAGCGGCTGTTTGGAGGCAAGAATGTGTACCTCAAGCTTTAAGGAATTGTATGCCATGAAACTATAGCGTACTTTTGCGAAAACTCTAGGACGGATACAAGACCACATCAATTATGCTAAGGTCTCCCACAACGTTACCACAGTGCCGCCTTTAATACTGTGAAGATTACTTTGATAATAAAAGTATTTTCCGATTGAAATATACTTCGTTGATTGAAAAAGGTGATATAACTGGTATAGCAGTATGACAATAATAACCTTGTGAACAAATAGGAATATGGTAGGTTTTGATGGTTGTTGAAAGCGTTGCTCTTGTACTTTTCGGAGTTAGGCTCTATAATTTATATTTCAAAGGCATCCATTACCATATTTGGAATTTCAATATATTGATTGTCTGAAAATATATAAATATAGAAAGTTTGTATATCTGTTCTGAAATTTCGATATGCTATATATAGGTTTAATTATAGGACATTGTCTATTAATTAGGAACATATCTACATTCACCTAGAAAATTATGGATTAAATCCAAAATTGGAACAGAAAATCTTGAATCTTTACAATCAAGGTCTGCTGTTACTACATTTACAACCTTTACAAATAAGCAAGGATTGCCCAATATTCTTATATAAACTGCTAACAAGTTCTCTGCCGACTTTTCATTTTCCAACTAGCATATTTACCAACTTTACAATTTCTAGTTACTATGAAACTCCATTCAACTTTAGCATTCCTGCTAATTTTAGTAACTTTAATTCAAGTTAGCTGTAACCCAGTACCCGACAGCGACTTTGAAGATGTAATTGATGACTTTAAGAGCCAAGTCAAATCGGTATACCACCAAGCTAAATCGGAAATCCATAACTTGTTCAACCCCAAACCTACTGAGACTCCAACTTCAAGCTCCAGTACTATTAAGCAGACTAGCACCAATACAAAGTTGACTTCGACTACGACTTCTTCGACGACGACTACAAATCAGTCTTCAATTACTTCAACTTCAACCAGTTCAGAGAAGGTTGCTACCAAGAAGATTATAAAGGATTTGTAAGTTTATTTTATTAGAAATATGTGAACTAATGACTTTGTTGGAATAGTGACCAATATCTGGAAAGCTCGGCTAGTGCTTTTGGTATTTCCATCCCACTAATCTTGGTTTTAGTAGCTTTGTATACTTTGATCTGATCACTTTACTTTGATAGCATTCCTTACATGGTGTATTTGGAATATGATAAGCTTGAAGGATAGTTTGTGAAGCAGTAGTTATAAAAATTAATAATAGTCAAGTTATATGTATTTAAAACTTTATAAGATTAGCTGAAAAATATATGTTGGTATGGATTTACATCCTTACTTGGTTCTTAAGATCATTTATTTTTTAAATGTGTATAATTGCATTTTCAGAACATAGTTTCCATCAACTTGTCTTGTTGAAAATATGGACAAGATGGAGTTTATGGGTATACTATCTTCAGTACTTCAAATTTTAACAAATTTACGTTCATTATTGCTTTTAGAACTGGATCTGATTTATTAAGCTTAGCCTTCCTGATGGTTTTAAAAGTCGATACTGTAAATCGAAGCGGAGAGGTACAAATACATTTTAAGCTGCTTTATATCCACATGTAGTACTATATATATCTCCTTTTGTTTTAGTAGTATAGCTTTTAAAAGTAAACAATGTAGCTATCCTGCACCTTTAAAAACATACACTTTAGTTTTAACTATGATAGCAATAAGTCTAAAAACAGAATCTAGAGAAATTTAATGTATAAAGTAAACATATGAAGGACAACTTTATTTTACAAAAGAGGTGCTAAAATAAAATCCTAAAAATCATGAACCTTGTTTTTATAAAGTCAGCAAGGTAACTTCACCGGTTCGATAGCCTAGATCGGGATGGCGTACAGCGGTCCACAGGCTCCTAGATGGGAGGGTGATAATTGTATAATATCCACCTTACCCTCTAGTGGCTCTGTGAGTCGTTGGATCCACTCGTACCGCTCCCATTGTTGTTACTCCCGCCGTTGGCCACCTTGTTGGGGTTGGTGATGGTGACTTTGACGGGCTGGCGCACACTTACGCTGATGGAACCGGTGCTGTTGACTCCACTGTTCACCATGGGACTGGGGTGGGCTGGCTGCATAGGCATCTGGTGCGACATCATACCTTGAGTATGGCCGTGGTAAGTGTAAGGACCGTTGCCGTAGGTGACATTGGCGTACTGGTTCCCCATGTGGTTGTAGATACCGTTTTGCATCTGGGCTTGGTTAGAGTATGACTGGTAGGGAGCCTGGGGGTAGGCGTAGCCAGAATGCTGGTTCATCATGTGATGGGCACTGTAGCTGGGGTGCGCGTAGGAGTAGTGGCTGTAGTCAGTTTGGGGGTGCGTCATACCGTAGCTCTGCATCTGACTGGGGCTGCCCATCTGGTGAGGAGGGATACTATAGTGATGCATGTTGGTGTGGTACGAATTATAGGGACCGGTAACTTGGGGTGGGGGGTAATTGGACTGGGCCGCGTGGCTAAACTGAGCCGAATGGCTGTAGTTGGTTTGATTGGGAGTGACGTTGGTATAGGCTTGCTGAGAGTCGGTGGGATTAGCTGCATAATATTCGCCAGTACCATTTTGCGCACCTCCGTTCGTTTGAGTTTCAGTAGCTGGTGGATTCTCTTTGCTAGCCTCTGAAGGAACTGACATCTTTACTTTTTCGACAGATTCCTCGGGTATGACAGACTGAGCAGGTACGTTGAATTTGAAACCACCCTTAGGGACCTCAACATATTCACTGAGTGTAAAGTCAAAGTCGGATTCGTCATCAAATATACCGTCGGAACCATAGGCGCTGTCTCCTCTCAAGTTCTCCTAAACCTTGTGACACACTTCGGTAGCTGACTGCCGAAGGGTCGTCCAGCAGATCTTCCGATTTGATGTTGAGCTTGCTTCAGGTGAGTGGTCAACTTACTTTTATCCAATTCATGATCCTTGATAATAGCACGAGCGAACACTAAAGCTTTCTCTTCATGGAAGTTTGGCTTGACGTACTTGGCAAAACGGGATAATATCTTGATGAGATCTACCATGCTATCTAAGTCAGCAACTGAAATGTTAACCTTCGATCCATTACTACTTTTAATATCATTGGAAACTCCATTAGTAACAACATTTTGGCTAGGCTTCTCGGTACCTTTCTCCAACTTGATCTCTTGACTAACTTCGGTATCCAAAGTCGCTTCATCGGGGGACTTTGCTACATCTGTTACGATCTGCTTACCTTGGCTCTTGCCTGCTTTATTCTTCCCCTTGCTTGAGACTGCAATGTTTGCTGCACTGTTTTTGTTGTGGCGCGACATCCTACTCTTCAAAACTTTTCTAGTTCTTTGCCAGTCTTCAACACAATAACTCAAACTCAGTGTTTCACTCAAAAATTGTGCTACGATATGATTGGACACACCTTTGAAATGGACTGTTCCCCAGTAGTTTGATGGGTCTGAACTTTCCTACATTCTGATAGGGTAAAATCTTTTACTATAAACTTGACACGTTCAAAATTAGTAAAGTAGTTTGGGCATACTTTATTAGTATTACTAATGGGATACTGGATATTCAATCTTTGAATTTGAACAAAGTAGAACTTCCACAAAAAGACCAGAGAACTTTTGATATGTAGGTACCAACCACATGTGGCACTAAATCAATAACTGACATGGTGTATTTTTATTACGCTAGTTGTTAGTTTGATACCACATGTGTTTAAGATCTACACTTAGGTCTGAAGAATTCCAATACAATAAAAGTTCATTTTCATTTGTGCATTTATTTGAATTGCTTTTTCTATATCCTTGTAGATCTATCAAGTAGCTACTTTATTTACTAGCTAGCATGGTTTAACTAAAATCGTAAAATTAAATACATTTACCAATTCAAAAAATAAGCTTTATAGTTGTAAGCTGATGCTCAAGCTCTAGCATACAAGTACATTTATTAGAAGAAGGAAACTATCCCTTACCGAAGGAATGGTATAAATGTATCGGCTTGGAGTGAGATATTTGTACAGGGCGAAAAAAAGTTAAGCTTATGATATCTAGTTGTCTAAGTCTATTAAATTGGCATTCCTCATAGTAAACGTGAACTAAAAGCAATCGTTAGTTGGATAAATTTTGTTGAGCCTTGAACTTGCTGGCTATCTCGTCGTCGGACGGGACCAAGTTGGTGCTAGTGGACTCGGTGTTCTCGTGCAAATTGGATAAGATATTAGCCGGGATACCCGGTTCATTCAATTCGGGTATGAAGGTCACGTTCCGCAAATTTATATCCTTACTGGCCAGCTCTTGTAAATCGTGCTTCAATACGTTGAAGTCGCAGAACAAATTGTGCTTAAAGAAGCGGGAGGCCTGCGTCCCCTCAGTAAAGTCACGGCAGGGTGTCCACATCAGCTGTCCTTGGAACTCGGCCTCCATGAAAAAGGAGGGTACCTGGTTGGTGTCAAATACGGCTTGGGCGGTAGTTGAACCGGTCGTCAGTCGGATAGAAACGATGGCGGCGAAGGGGATTTCCATCTTGAATCGCATGCCATTGTCGGCGACCTGCCAGGTTAGCAGACGCTGAGAGAGGTTGTAGAAACATACCAGGTCACCCTCCTGAACCGTCTTACGCCTCCAGCTCCCTATACTTAGACACTCGCACCGTAACCGCCCCATTATACCACCCTTCATATCGCTACTCTTGGGGTAGGAGGTGTGCACGCTGCCCATGCTCAAGGACCTAGTTGGGTTTTTCATGAGGTTGTTCATCGGCATAACCGGCATAGTATTCGAGTTTATAGGTAGGCCGTCCTGCTGGAAGAGGTGCATCGGGTACCCGAAGGAGCTACTGGCCCCTACCGGTAGGCCACTGCTGAATGGCAGTTGGTTGTTGAGATATCCAGTCGTCAACATTTGGTGTTTCATGGCCTCCTCCTGCAACATGTAGTTACGCTTCTGCATGAGCTTTACTTTGGCCCTGCGGTTCTGAAACCAGATTTGTACTGAGCGCTCGGACATATTGACCTTTTCGGCTAGAAGCTCACGAGTCCTCGAGTTTGGAGATGAGTTGTGGGTAAATGCTTCCTCCAAGATGGCTAACTGGTCGGCACTGGCTCGCGTGCGCTTACGCTGTCCGTCGTCCTTTTTCGTCGATTGGTCGGGGTAGCTCTTCTTGTCGCTGCTGGGTTCCAGGTTGAAGTTGGTGTTGGGGACGTGGTTGTTGATATTTCGATACTGGTCGAAAGGCATATCCTGATTCTTGGGGTAGTGGCTAGGTTGGCTGTGCATCTCGTTGTGCAGTTCGTTGGGCATGGCGTAGTTGTAGTTGTACATGGCCCTAGGGTCCATGTTGGTTGTCATCGTGTGCGAGAAATTTTCGTTGTAGTGGTTGGGGTCGTTCTCCATGGGTAGTGCTCCTAACTAATAGACTAAAGTAAATTGGTAATTAAAACAATAGAAACTGAATTTTAATTAGAAACCAATTTTATGCTGACCAACTAATTTTTTATAATCCTTTTATGCCATATTTTGAAATCCTTTCCTTCTACTCGCATAAGAAAGCTTATTTCTACCGCTTTTGGTACGTCTTAGCGACCTACCAATCGTTGCCTATCAGCGATCTGGTTAGTAGGGATTGTTCTGCAAATTGGAGGATTGGTGGAAGTTTAGAACTTGGTGATGTAATCCTTTAGGAAAACCCATTAAAAATAGAACAATTTAACCTCAGTATTCCTTAAAACAGCACTGCCAACGGAATAGCCAGGCAGAACCCTTAAAAAATAAAGGTTTTAAACCCTTTGATGCACCCTTTTCAATTTAAGGTGTAGCGTAGTGGTGTAGGTGATTGGGTGGCCTGGCCTCGACCTAATTCCTTAGAAACAACTTAAACCTTCTCCATCTAGTCTAATTATTATTGCTGGTGCTTTGAGGCTGAAGCCCTAGTCCAGCACTACCCTAAAGCTATAAATAGCAAAAAGCTTTGGTGGGCACTCGTTACTGTTTTTGAGTTGGACTTTGAATATATCGGTGCAACTATCCTAAAACTGCTCAACTACTGTTCTAAAGCCAAGCCTAACAATGCGCCGGTAATAGAGTGAAAAGTATTGAGGGATGGGCTTCCGTTCCAAAAGGTAAACTGCACCAGCCTTTGATCAATTATCCTTAAACAAGGGATCATGTCCTAGGGACTTACATTTCCGTTTTGAAAACTTAATTCCAGAAATAGCCTATAAAGAAGGCTTTAGGTAGCCTACTAAAGTTTCCAACTTGTAAATGTTTTCTTGCCAATAGCCAATATGACATTTACGTAATTTCAATCCAAATTCTATTATAAGTCTTAATAATTGGTTGAAATCTTGCATTTATAAAATACATAAATAGAAATAGGCAGCAAGCTGCCATTCCATAAAGCTAGCCTCAGTTTCGCTATTAATTGGATCCTAAAAATGGAAGTAACTAACCAAATTACTTGAAAAGTTAAACTATAAACCGGCAATTCCCACGACACAACTTGCAGTATTGGTGCGACTGATAGTAAAAGATATTCCTATTACCGAAATTTAGTATACTGGTGTTATAAAATGTGTCCGAAACCCTGCTGTAAATCTTAATTCTCTTTCTGGAATATTAAACCGCTTGTAGTAGTAGAGGCATCGTACAATACCTCAACACTTTACATTCAACAGGCTAAGATTATATAGTAAATATTGTCAGTATGGTTAATAAACTTCGATGTATATGTTGAATAGGAGACTCATACAATAAAAGCGAAAGTATCGGCAAGAAACCAATTTACTTTGATATAAATTTCAAGAAACATAGCATCTGTTGATAAGTAGCTATTTTAAACGATGCTCAATAGTCTTTGACTATAAGTAAATGTTGAGTAATATAGCCATACACCAACTTAAAAATATATGTTGACAGGATGATAATTAGCCTCGATGTAAAGGTTAAGTATCGCTGTCCCCTTTTGATCTGAAAATTTTCAAGTGTCATCGGGACAATCCGTTAGCTTATAAGTAAATGTCAGATAGGGTAACATTCATCAGTACCAATGGTGGATACCACTTCCATGATCGGTTGAATTGGCCATCCGTATCAAGCATTTTAGTACTTTGTTCATGTAAAAATTGTAAATATTATGAGTAACTAAATGAATTTGATACCAATGTCAAGCAAAGTAACTGCATATCCATCCAAAAGCTATAGCTGTCAGTATGCATCGTTATTCTGGCTAATAGTCGTCACTATACTTAATGATTTGAAACTATTAAGTTTAATGAAAGACATATTAGTTTCAAAATTTCAAGTATAGGTATAGTTCTTAACCGGATCAACTGTAAGATCAATTGACTACGAAATCGATACCAAGTAAAGTAGCTTCCCGCCGATTCACATATTGTAGGTGTCAAAAGTAGGATCAATAGACTTGAAGCATTTTGTCAAGCTAGTCTCCCGTCGTTTAAAAAATAGAAACGTCG
The DNA here is from genome assembly GCA_016630905.1 of Capillidium heterosporum. Taxonomy (NCBI): domain Eukaryota; kingdom Fungi; phylum Entomophthoromycota; class Entomophthoromycetes; order Entomophthorales; family Capillidiaceae; genus Capillidium; species Capillidium heterosporum. Next base: position 1,391,393 of record WBMQ01000006.1, read on the forward strand.
ATAGGATGACCAACCAACTTTGATGTAGATGTTGATGATTACAACCAACGTCGACCTAAAAGCTATTAGTATAACAGAGCTATCAGTTTCGATACTAGGTCAAGTAGTATAGCCTCCTGTAAAATTAAAATTGTCAATGCTGGTAAACTCCCTTTTAACTCAAAATGTCAATAAAAGCAGATACTAATCCAAGTTGAAATAGCATTCAAGATATAATCTTCAGACTGGAGTTCTAAGTGTGGTATTACCTTTTGCTAACCAAAATTGAACCTTTGTAGAATGTATAAACCATGTGTATATTACAAAAACTTTTACTTTATCGACCAATTCTTTTTTACTGAAAGCCATTTATGTTACTATATTTATCATTTCAACTTTTTAATTTTCAACATAAGGCTCAAGGGATCATAAAGTCCATATATTAGTATGGCATTTGATTTCTTTAGTTTATTTTCTTCCCTTCTATCACATCCAGTTGGCTAGTTTCTAACTAAACCTTATATTAGGTAGGCCTGCAAGTCAGGCCTATATATTTGAAAATTTTGGAAGAAATTTTATAGATAAATCTATAGTAAATATTTGTTTTGAGCGATAGAAGCAATTTAAAATAGAACTTATAAATTTACTTAATGCTCTTAGAATTTTCAATATTCTTTAGCAAGCTGGCTACTAAGGCTTAGTCATAAGATTTTTCTTGGTCCATACTATACTAGCTTCGTTTTCAACTTATTTGCTATACCTTTTCCTAAAGACTTTACTTTTCATTATTTCTATTTATGAACTACTATCAAGCTACTTTGGTGGTAAACATATTTACTTGATGGTGTTGAGTGTAGGCAATTACCAAATAAAGATGCCTTATTAAGATGGCTTTTTTGTTGGCATTTTCAACAAGTTAGTAGGCCTTTTGGTTGATTTTATATACTTTGACAGCTATTATATAATACCAAGTTTTCTTAAGATACTATTTTTGATTTCCTTTCCCAATCTCAAAAAATCTTAACTATTATACTTTGAGTTTTTAAAATACTTCTAGTAAAATGTTAGGAAGAGTAAAAAACTAAAGTTCAGCTTTACAACTTCTTTCTCTTTGCGTTTATAGTGGGCTATCCCTATAAAGCTAATTTTTTTCTCCAGTATTCTTTACTTATTAAATTTATAACATTTAGACTTTGAATGATTGCTAGTCACTATTGCTTTTGAAATCCTAGGAAAACATATTTTTCATTGCTACTTTAGTTTGGATTTGCTAACCACTTTATACTATAAAACTATCTTAAAAGAAAAGCTAATAAATTCAAATAGTAAAAGCTGTTCCAATATCTCTATAAAATTGCTTTGCTGAATCATTAATCAAAAAGCCAATAATATCCATTTAGTTTAAATATATTATTTTTGATACATTTATAGTAGCACTTTCATTTCATGTTGGCTGGTCAACCTTACCAGATATATGGCTACTGGCTTGGACTTCCAGTCAAATGGATTCAGCTGAACTTAGTGAGTCTTGGCATGGGATGTAGCATGTTTATCGTTTTGTGGACTGGCTATATAAACGCGGTGAATTTTACAGCCAATAAAAATACCCAAACCCTTAATCCTTGTAAAAGCTATTGGCTAGGAATCTTTTAAAACGTTTTGTTAAGCTAATTCAACTTGAATCTATGATCTTAAAAAAGTAGACCTGAAAACAACAAAAACCCAAATTCAAAAGATGTAAAAACAACAGAAATAAAATCCCAATACCTCTTCTCTTTCTGGGCAAGAGCTCTTATATATATCATAGCTCTAGAGAAAGTTATAACTTGGCGACATGTAAGTGGATTCTTTTCCGACGAAAAGGTAGGACATGTGCTCTGGCTGTTATAGCCTACCCTCAAAGCTAGGTCCCAATTAATCTACAGAACGGCAATCGGAGAGTCCGAAATCAAATCTGAACAAAGACTACATCCATGGCAGGAAATCGATCTCAAGTAAATTTGTGGCCAATTAAGGTAATGGGAAATGGATGAATAGCGATTTAAAGCGTAAGAGGATAGGTGAAAGATAAAATACGTAACCCGAAGCACACTGTTGGATAGTAGCACAGTTGTAGGCTGCCTATGAAAAATAAAAACAACCTGATGTTTTATATATAACTTAACTGAAGAGCTAGGTTGGCATTTTATAAACTTGATATTGATAAATTCAAATAGCTATATCATTTATATAATGCTTCCTATGAAAATATACACATCCTATTCAAAACCCATTAAACAGGGATGATACATAATTTTATTGTAAAGTTCTTGAAAAGCAGTGTTACTTTTTGGATTGAGCTTAAACAAATAGATACTTAAATAGTATAGGAACAAGAAAGAAAATTTATTAGATCAACTACAAACTTAAACAGAATAAATAGATTACACTACAGATACAGATACATATGAGCCGGGTATCGAAAATTAAAAGATAGATTAAGGTCCGGTGATACGGAAGTTGGAAGCTAGAGGGGTAACTGGGAACAATGGTGATCTCGAAGGGTAGGGATGGTTCAGCATGGAGACGTTTCTATGTTTAATGGCCCGTCGCATGGCGGCGAACTCTTGTGGTAGCCTTTTGCACCCATGGTTCTTGGAAAGTATATGAGTGTTCAAGTGGTTCAAGGCACCGTAAGCTTTACCACAACCGGGGTGGAGGCACTTGTAAAGCCTTTCTACCTCGTCGTACCTCCGTCTTGGTCTAGGTTGCGAGTTGTGATCCAAGGCAACCCCCTCGCAGCCGAAACTTATGTTGGACATGTTTTGGCTGGTATAGTTATGGGAATCCAAGCTGTACTTGAGGCTGCCGTTTAACTTCAACAACTCGGAGGGGGGTAGCAAGCTCTGTTTGAGCTGCACTTTGAAGTAGCCTGGGTAGGTGGGTGAGCACACACTCAAGGATGCCGAATCGGGGCAGCTTAGCGGTGAGAACTGAGGTTGGTTGTTGAAGATTTCTGGAAAAACGTCTTTGATGGAAGGTAATCCTTCGTTGGAGTTCTTGGTGAGCATCGATGGTAGTTGGATGGTTAGATTGTGGCGATTCATTATATTTCAACTTCAATTAAATAGATTAATAGCTTACTGGCCCAATATTGTAAGTTTTGGTTATTTATAGGATTTTTACAAATAGTTGAGTTAGGGGCATAATACTTCAAGTTAACAAGATATCCACCTCAACAGCTTTAGTTAACCACTTCCAATCAGACCACTACTCATTTAAAATGAAGTGTTGGCTCCAAGTTCCTCCCCCTTTTACCAGTTCGGATTTCACCCACCTAGGCGAAGGGTCGTCAATTTTGGACCAAGTGCTTAATTAAAGTTAAATTAGTTGTAAACTAACTTTAAAATTTGCACTAAAAAACAGGCCTGTTGGCATTGCCCTTGCCCATATATGGCTATCCTATCTTAGCTGGATCCAGGGTGGTTCCAACGTATACCCTGACATTTTACAGTTACAAACTAAACACTAAATGAGACTAAATTTTTAGTCTTTAATAGGGTTGTAGTTTACTAGCCTTCGTGGGCTACCCTAACTATTGTTGAATTGCTGGGGACGGAATTTATTCTAACTTTTCAATCGCGCATTTGATAAATTGGTAAAATATTTGGCGGCAACATGAAACCTATACATCAGGAATCGAGTAAAAGCTAAGTATATCTAGATATATCAAATATGTTGTGAAAAAACAAATCGCGTTCAAGTGTGTGTCTTCAACATACTAAACCCGATCCTGTTTTAGGCGTAGTAGCAAAATTGAAAGGGTAAACATCTGTTGTGCGAGGTCTACATAGACAAACTTAACACACATGCTACAAACTCCAATATACTCAATGGAAATTTCAGATCTTTGCTTAAAGTTAAATTCTCAACAACTGGAATCTATGGTTGTAAGCTTTAACGATTTTAGTAGCTGAACATGGTAGATCCTGATACTTAAAGGAGTCGATTAGGTGCAAGCTCGGCTAAGTATGGTTAATTATAGAAATCATCCCATATATTTAAATATACATTAGTGTTTGATAAAGCACTTAAGATGTGCGTTTAACAATCCTGTGAAGTGTATATTAAAACCAGTTGGCGGTAGATATCTTTTTTGGCAATTTTAGGTATATAGGATTTATATTCTAGTATAGATCTAGGTTTCACTAATCCTATTGTTGCGTATACTATTATATTATTTGAAAACACTAGTTGCGCTACACAATACTACCTAACCAAATTGAAACATCGTATATTGTGCCAATATATTCGATCACAATCTATTGCCATCCTTAAATCCATGTACCTTAATAACCTATATAAGACAATGTATATTTTATGGCTACAAATGCCCGTTTCTAGAACAGAAATAGACACCTATATTAGGCAATGAAGGATCTACGCGATATTTTTAGATGTATAGGGCCTTTACAAATCCTCATTACTTCTCAAATTGAGATTTTAAGTTGGCATCATCGAAGTTTAGCAAATGTTAGCAGCTTAAATTCGATATAGTAGGGCCAAATATCAGTACCACTAACAAATTAAATCTCCTATCCTATATAGTAGTACAGGTTTTCATCCAAATAAGGTAATGTTAGCTTGACCCTACGTTAAGGAGTGTACTTAAACTACCCCGTTGGTCCTTAAGTAAACTTTGGTTAGGAACGTAAAATTTAAATTCCCGCTATCGAAAATGGGATAGCTGATGCTGCATGGCAACCTTGGGGAAATTTGTTTATTTTACGACTTTTAGATATTGCTGGGTTTTTGAAGCTATACAGGTAGCTGCTACCTACTTGGTATAGTCTATTAAGTAGGTAGCTTTACAACAACACGATTTCTAATATTTGCTTTAAGCTATAGGAACTAGGATTTCAATGGACCAGCTTAATACTTGCATTCATTTTAAAAACATGTACCACTTCACTATATATGAAGAGTATTCATACTTAAACTATAGTGAGATTTTCATCGTTTTTCCATCTCCGAGTTACTACATTTTAAGCTGCTATGAAATCACTTACCAGCTTAAAAGATTGTTAATAGGTAGCAACATGGGACAGTCATCCCAACTACATCCATCCACAGCTAGTCAAATATTTAAACGTCAAATTAAGGTTTTACTAGACTGCAGGGTGGATACAGGTTTCGAAGTAGGTTGCAACCTTTCATCCAAATGCAGAAGGGATATAAAACGAGTTAAACGATCTACATTAGGTTTTAGGATTGTAAAGTTAACCTTCTGGTTACGGACCGAGGTGATTTAGTCACCCATTAGACCATTTTTTGCCTGTATATTTTATACAGGTCATATTGAAATTTGAAATCCAATATGACTTTTATAATGTATATTATACTATAGTCTAGTTATTTTCATGGTGACACAGTTGCTAACGGTCAAGCTATTCATACAAATAGAGGAGTGTCTAGATCATCTCGGTTAGTATGCTACATTTATTAGCGGAAGTTTAGCTAAAACAGTTTGGTTTGCATTATAACTTTATTCGATTATTTGAATTCATTATATTTTTGAGTTTTACATTTAAAATGAATATATCTAAAGAAACGTATAGTATGGTTACAAATAGGAAGATATAGGGCAAATATAAGTTTATTTTATAGTACCTTAGTATTTAAATATTTCATTTAGTTTATTTATAACGTAGTATATCCTTTTCTAACTACTTACCGCTCCTCATAATACATATATTTGCAATTTACTAATAAATATGAAGTAAAAACACCATATATATTGGAAATCACTATGCCAGCTATTTTAAGCAGTATAGGATCCTATTTTATTCAAACCTATATATAAATACTAAGGGGTGACTGAGTCATCTCAGTCCATATATATAAACCGAATTATAAGCTTGTAACCAGAAGGTTAAATTGAAGGCCTATATCCTCATTGCAGTTTTTATATAATGAACATCCCAACGAAACCTAATGTAGTTAAACCTGATATCTCGGACAGATTCTATATGAGGTATTATATGTACCCTGCATCAAGCGCTGTTGATCCAACATAGATATTCACCTTTTTGAAACATAAAGATATATAGCTGGATTTCTATAAGCTTATGAAAATTCGACTAGATTGCATTTCGGTAAGACATCCAGAAGTATGAGAAAGCAATTCCTCATCATATTACAAGTAGAACCATCGCTTACACCAATTGAAACCCTTTGGTATAGGGTTTTGTAGTTTTTTCAAAGTACCCTAAGCAACAACCAAAAAAACCAATTTTAATAGCATGCGCGTCAAAGTAAATGTCTCCTATACTTTTTATAACGAAAAGTAGATTTGGTCTGAGTGTACCCATGCAATTTTAGGGAATAGTAGGATTTAGTGGCTTTGTTTTTGTAACAAAATATATATCTAATGTTTCGCAGCTATAGATGACCCATATTGAAATTTTTAATGGATTGTATAGGTGGATTTAATAGCTAAAAAAAGAAAAGTTTTCCGATGTGTTTATAGCTATACGCTACAGGTATTCTAAATATTATAAAAGATGTGTAAACCCATATATTTTAAAATACTTGGTAGTGAATTTTGTATATGGTTAAAGTGATACATGAAATATATAGCAGTCCAAACAGCGTTGATAAGGAGGAGATAGACTATAGTTTGAACCCCTTGGATGATCTAAAGTTTCGGAAGATACTTTAAATGTTATAATGAAAGGGATGGATTCCTTTCTAATATTTTCTAAAAGTACTACGACATTCAATGAAATAACACTATTAGTTAGTAGATCTAAAGTTTATTTGTTATATGTATTCAAAGGTTTTTTCCGAAAGCTATATATCCACCCTATGTAGCATCGGGAAACGGCGTAAAAGAAATTTAAATATCCCACCCTGCCAATCTAGCCTATTTAAAAAAATTACACGAACTTCCACCCAACCTTTCAACTTGCCAAATAGCCCCACACTTAAAGGAAGATCCTTAACATATTGTACCATTAAAACTTTATGAAAGACGGCAGTTTCACTTTAGGTTATATTAAAAATTGTTGGTAGGCTTTAATTAGTTTTGGGAAACTACATCCTTAAACGACGATCCCTATCTTACTTGATAAGTATCCAACTCAAAGTTTTGAACTCAAACTATATTTCTATGTGATGGAGTATTAACCATGTAAAATTAATGTTAATGATTAAAGTTCCAATTTTTTGTATTTGAAATTTAAATATATGATGCCACGTTGAAAGGGTGTAAAAGATAGATGCAGATTGCAAAATATTAATTGGACAAGTTCTTATTGACTTGTCGATTTGATTGAGAAATTTGAGGCTTTGGAGGCCAATATTATCTGTAGCCGATGATTTCCTTTATCCATTGAAAGTTGAATGATAAAATCTTTTAAATAGCATCTTACACCCTATAAGTAAATTATCGGTATTGGATTATTCGAATTCTACCTGGTACATCGAGGTATTACCTACTGAGAAGCTCTTCCTTCCTATTTCAAAATCGACAGGTTGATATGGAGTGAGTAGCAAATTGGCTCTATTTGGTAATAATAAGAACTATAAATCCAAAAGAATATATCACATTTTGAAACAATTCTTTGATCATTCAAATAAAAGGTATGGAAGTGGAGTAGAATTTGAAAATCCTTTGCGAAAGCAGAATGATGCTCGATGTAAGTCCAATTTGGAATTAAACCTAGTTACAAAGTCGGTTTCAAACTTGGAAAGGATATTACTACCTTATATGTAAATAGAATTTTTAATTTTTTCAAAAGATATATGTTTTTTATATTGATTTTTGACTTTTATTTAGTTGCCTTAAATGGCTACATTAATTTTCAATGATAAAAAGCTGGTTGTCAATTCACCTTTCAAAACTTGTCTTCACCTGAACTAGTTTTTTAAATAGTTTCAAGGAATGGCAAAGCTCAAGTTACAGATGTTATTGCACCCAAATAATTTTAAGACTTTACTGTAAACTAGGAAAACTTGGCTCTCGCTTCGATTTCAAAATCATTTTGGAAGCATTTATTAATTAATTATAACTACCGATATATCAAAGGTTGATGACATGAATAACTGAATTGGAATGATTTGTAGATAAATATACCCTGTAGCAAAAGAATATTAATTATGCTGTAAATTAGATATTTGAAGGATAAATAAGATACTTCTATTTTACTTCAAACATAGCTAGATGGCTTTGACCTAACTTTTGCTTAACCTACATCCTATTTAATTGCGCTATCATATTCGTAATAAAAGGAGGGGATTAAATATTTAAATCTGCAATAAAACTTAAGTTTAGTTTCACTATATTTGAACTGTATCGGATATTTTAACTTAGATGGAGCTTACCCTTCCCAGCTTTGCACGAAATAATCCATTATTGCTTCTTTAAGTTCCCATAGGTTGTGAACCTGTGAACCTTTACCCTGAAGATAACTGAAGTTCAACTTCCAACATTTTTACCCTTAATGGTACTCTCAACTCCCTATAATCCATATTATTGCCTTTAATTTTGATGTGGCCGCCTTGATAGTCGATTCTTAGAATGTTTTAGGACTAAGCATAAACTTGACTGCCTTTATGATATGCTAACAAGTCCCTTGATTGTATATATCTAATTATCGGATTATCTTCATATATATTTCTTCTGTTCATATAGGATTTGTTCATAGTACGCTGTGATTTATAGTATAAACCATTCTCTTGCTTTGTGAGAATCAAAAATCTTAGGTGAAGCTAACCAACGATATCATTTTACGCTCTAGTACTATTAGAAGCTACCTATTGGAAATAGTTCAGTACACCTGTATTTGAATAAATGCTGTACTTTACCCTTTTTGACCTGAGCACGAGATCTTCTAATGTCAGCGTGTCGGCTTCGGCATCCAGTTCAATATACTGTTGAAATCGTCCTGGCCCTCTATGATCAGGTCCGCTTAGCCATCCTGCACTGCCTTCAACATTCTTACCCAGAATGCTCCCTCAGTTTAGCCTCCTGACAAAATCATCCTGGCCTGCCTCCGATATCTCTACTTAGAGCTCTAGTGAACCACTCTGCTGCTGATAATTGGTAATAAATCAAATATTGGAAGATCTCTGGAGTTTATACGTAGATAAAATGGAATTTTAAAAAGCAGTTTAAAATATCTTATTAGAAGAAAACCTTCACATATATATACATATCTCCAATACTATTTTGTGACTGAAGTTTCCATATCTTAGCACTGGTCATTTCCGTTTAGTCAGAATCCACCAAATTTACTTTCGGTTTGTGGTACGTAAATTCCCAGCTTTATCATCGCTCACTTCAAATTATATAATGTCGTAGTTACCAGTAGTAAGACTTCGCTTTTGTTGTATTGTTTTTAAACTATGTAGCCCATAGGCTGGATTCCAACAATATAATAAGCCATATGCCGACATATTATATCTATTTACCAAAATTAAAACTATAATATAAACTTTAAAAGGCAAACAAGCTGAATAAAAGTACTTGAAATTTTATTACATGTACACTGCTATCTTCCTCAAATCACTCCATCGAGAAGGTTTGACTTGGATACGCTGTACTTATTCAACAGGGTATTTAGGCTCCTCTACTGGGTACTTGGGTTCATAGACTGGATATTTAGGGTCACTTTGAACTGGAGGTACAGAGGTACTGGAGACAGGGTAATCCGTAGGGGGATTTACCGAGGTGTGTTCCTCAGATGAGGTCGAAGATACCGGGTAATCGGTAGTTTGGATAGTACTTTCGATGTAGGAACTGGAGGGGGGTTCCACGTAGGTTTCACTGGAAGGTACTGAACTAGGAGCTTCCTGAAGTGGTTGATGATACAAGGTAACCAGGTAGTAGGGGTAGTGCTCTCAATCGAAGATGCCGAGCTGGAAGGTGGCTCTACGTAAGTTTCACTGGATGGTATCGAACTAGATTCCTCGGAGGTTGAGGACACCGGGTAACTGGTGGAGGGAACATCAGTTATGGTGGTGCACGATGAACTAGCACTGGAATCGGTGCAGGTGGTCGAGCTTACAGCAGAGCTGGATGGGCCGGTAGTGGATTCATCAGGGTAACTGGGAACGGAAGGCACTGACGTCGATTCTACGGGATAGCTTGAACTTGGAGGTTCGGTAGGTGGATCTACCGAACTGCTAGTTACCGAAGGCACTGATGAAGATCCATCAGGGTAACTGGGTACCGAAGGTACAGAAGTAGATTCGACTGAGCTGACACTGGCGCTAGATTCGGTACAAGAGGTGGAACTGGATGGAACAGAGGTGGATCTATCGGGGTAACTGGGCACTGAAGTAATCGAAGTAGATTCTACTGAGCTGACACTAGCGCTGGATTCAGTGCAAGAGGTGGAGCTGGATGGGATAGAGGTGGATCCATCGGGGTAACTAGAGACTGAAGAAGATTCAACGGGATAGCTGGGTTCAGAAGGTACCGAAGTTGATTCCACAGGGTAGCTTGAACTAGGAGGTTCAGTGGGAGGATCTACCGAGCTGCTAGTTACCGATGGGATAGATGAGGATTCAACCGGATAGCTAGGTTCAGAAGGAATAGAGGGAATTGATGGAGATTCGACGGGGTAGCTAGGTTTCGATGGTACCGAGGGGATCGAGGAAGATTCAACTGGGTAGCTTGAGCTGGGAGGTTCAGTGGGGGGATCTACCGAATTGCTAGTTACTGATGGGACAGATGAGGATTCAACCGGATAGCTAGGTTCAGAAGGAATAGAGGGAATTGATGGAGATTCGACGGGGTAGCTAGGAACCGATTGAACTGAAGATGATTCTACTGGGTAGCTGGGCTCCGATGGTACCGAGGGGATCGAAGGAGATTCAACGGGATAGCTTGAGCTGGGAGGCTCAGTAGGAGGATCTACCGAGTTGCTAGTTACCGATGGGATGGATGGAGATTCTACTGGGTAGCTGGGTACTGGTGGAACCGATGGCGACTCAACAGGGTAGCTAGGTACTGAAGGTACTGAAGGAGATTCCACTGGATAACTAGGTACTGGTGGAACTACAGGGTAGGTATGGTTAGGTGGGTCGGAGGTCTTGCACTTTTTGATGGTCTTGGTCACTACACTACACTTGCTAGGGATTATAGTGGTATCTACATCCAAGGTAGGGTATTTTGACACTTCAATCACTTGGCTGGTGTTGGTAGGATTGGTAACATTAGTTACATCGTAGCTAGTAGGGTCGGTCGAGGCAGGTGCCGAAGTAGAGGATGGGGCTGATGGAGATTCGACTACATCACTGGTGAGGATTGGAGTGGTAACTACGTAAGCATCCGAGCTTGAAGATGGAATCGAAACTACCGACGTAGATTCAACTACATCACTGGTAATAATTGGAGTAGTAACTGCAGTAGCCACTTGAGCTTGATGGAACTGAAACCACCGATGTAGACTCGACTATGTCGCTGGTGAGGATTGGAGTCGACACCACGTAACCTCCAGAACTTGAGCTGGAGGAGACTACTAAACTGGAGCTAGGCGGGTTGACCACGTAATTGGCATTCAACTGGCCGGTTACTAGAAGGATACATAGGGCAACTAAACTTTTGTTTACATTCAACATTTTATCTTACAAAATTAAAACTAGGTACAGTAAATCTAAAATTAATGGGAGGGAACTCGAATTTACAATTTGGAAATGTAAAGTTTAGTTTTTTAGCTAAAGCTAGGGGAATTTGAGCGTTTATATATTGTCCATTTCCTTTACCTCTAGCTATATTGTCTTTTATTTGTGGTTGTGGGAACCATTATCAACCTTAGAATCCTATGCAATTTTAGCTAGTCGGTTCATTACCTTATTGAAGTTCAATTCAGCCTTATCTGTGGCCTACCAAGTTTAGATTCCAATAAATTGATTGGCTGGCTTGGAAACAGCCGATTCCACTCAAATTTGTGCATAAAGCTACATAAATGAATCAATATAAACTGGGATGGAGGTTCAAAAATATTTGAACTGTGGGTATATGAAGTAATACAGTGGCCCAAATACTTTTATTCCACTCCTATGACCTTTGTTTACTCTTGAATTTTAGTCCAAGTATTTCTAGCTGACTAACTACTTATAACCCTACCGACTGTATGAACAAAGCCTTCACATGTATTTATAGGACATGGCTTACGACTTTATAAGATCGCATCCATTAGTATATTTTGATAAACTTTGAGTTTATCAAGGATAGATGTTGAGGTGAAAAAGGAGCCTACCGCCCAATAAATTAAACCTTCACTACATTAACAACGTTTTATAGCTTAATTTAAATTACTCAACTACACCTTAAACTATTGTAGAAAATGTACAAACTTTATCCGGGCTTGAAACTAGTATAGTTTGTTCACATGCGCACGACATACCTACAGTTATTTCGTCACCATATGAGTAATATTAGTAGTCCGAATCGACGGACTGCTACCAATGCCCATCATCCCGTAAATAAAGATGACACATATTCTTTTTTCTAAAAATAGTCGCAATTGAAAGTTCCTATATCATTATACTTACCAATTTTAGCTGAAACTTACTATACGTTTCAACATTATCAAAGCTACAATGAATCCGTTATCTTTGATGAAAACCCCTCTAAACTTAGCTTACAAAGTGAGCGAAGCCTTTTATCAATCTTACATACATTGAAAATATTAAATTAGCAACGGATTCCCTTGTTCATAACTGTATAAAAATAGGTTGCCAAGAGAATACATTAGATATAGATATTCTTGCTTTACATCCCGTCAGAGTTATTAGTAAGCAGCTAAGTCGCTGATACTATTCCAATAAAACGTAAAGTTGGGGTTTAGGATATATAGAAAACAACCAATTGAAATTATAATACTTTTAGATGGTAGAGGCATGATATATTGGCAAGAACAAAAGAATTTCGACATGGTAGAACCTACATTCAGTTTGTTTAAGGTATCATTTGTAAACCGCTATATATATATAATGTACATATTTGTTTGAGGTTTATTACAGTAAAATATTGGCCCTAGTACCTGAATTTACATATAAAACTCATTATTATGTTCTTGTTGTATATATATGCCTTGATACATTTTAACGTACTTTTGCTTATAAGTTTCCTATTCTTTTTTGAATAAATCTACTTTGTCTTCAAAACATATAATTTTTAAGCTTAGATGGGTGTAAACTCAATAATATACATCTGCTTGAGGTACAATATGAATACTATTACATTAAATGCAAGTATAAAATAACGCATACTAGACACACAAGAATAATAAGCGAAAAATAGATAGTACATAATTGAAAACTTTATACTTCAAGTATCGATAACTTTTCCTTGTACTTTTAACAATTCACTTAAAGAAAATTTGACGCTGACCAGTCATTTGTTGATTTTTATAGATTTTTTTAAGTTTATGATGCTCTTAAAATATTGTAAAGAGGCTGATACTTCTACGTGATTGAATTGACGTTGATTTCTAAACTTTGGAAACTACCATTTGCTGAGAAAAGTTTACATTTACTCTAAAGTGATATAGGAAGCCCTATCAATTTTTATTGAAGTTGGAGTCTATCGATACAAGTTGTTCTTTTAAATTATATATTTTATTTTATTTATAATATATTAGTTTAAATAATAATCAAAAGGATAGAAAAGCGTTTTTCAAATGAAGTTTTTGGAAAGCCTTAATGTTTTCCATATATGGAAAGTAATTCCGTTATAAAAATGAAGAGGAAAATTGATTCTATATGGATATTGGCTGAACTTTTAGAATATTCTATTGCAAATATACCTAGTTTGAATGAATAATAAACCCAGATGCATAGGCCAGTACCATATCTGGTGCCTGCTACAAGAAACACCAGTCTATAATTTTTTAACTTTTCTATATGACGAAGCAAAATTTCCTATTAGGATTTAGTTAGTGTGCATTTACTTTTTATGTATACGTTACTCATTTTCTTAAGCTTTATAAGTTTAATTTGATATCTCAACTACTACTAATATTACATTAATTCTAGAATAAACTAGCAATTTGATATATATAACTAATTTGTCTATTAAAATATAGTTCATTTATCTTATAGTGATGCAAAATTTATATCTCAAAGAATACATACAATTACTCCTACATACTATAAAATTGATAAAAAAATTAATAGTGTAGTTTATATAAGGGAAATACACCTATCACCGCGGTAGTATATAAAAGATTTAGATCCTAGATATTAAAACTAGCAAATTTGATTCGAATCCAAAGTATAAATTCAAAGCCTCTACCCTAAACCAACCTTTACATCAAAATTTAGAGGTAGCATATCAAAATATGCCTTATCTAATTTGTATCAGATATCTACATTCTCATTTTTCAACTAGAAGAGGAAAATTTTGATCTCTCATTTGAAACAAAAAGTACTTTATCACTCTGTTAATTACTCTATCTTTAAAATCAAGCTTTGATAGGTATGCAATCAACTCAGAAAGAAACTACCTTTTCGGAACATCTCTGCTGGCTTTTAGAAAGTGCAGCTTCCATCAGGCATGCTTCAATTTTCAACAAAGAAACTATATCTTTAAGTAAAGCGGCTAGCTAATAGTCAAAATATTATTATATACGATCGAACATTAACTATTGGTAAACAGACTAACTTGGCAATATAACTTTGATTACAAAAAAGATTCAGGAGAATTTTTTTGACATCTTAACTTAATAGGTTGTTGAGAACAAAGAAAAGTAATAGAGATAGTAAATGCGATTGGTTTTTTAGATGTAAAATTACACATACTTACAAATATAGTTATTCTAAGTATGTATAAGCTTAAAGTATGCGTATTATATATTATATATTATACCAGTAATACCGTCTAGACTACATCTTTAACTCCTAACAATAAATATATAGAAACGTTTTGGAAATGGTACTTTATTTGGAAGCTTCCTACCGATTTTTTACATTAATTTCAGAGTTGAATGGATATATATTTCAAAATTTATACACATTTGAACTCTATTCGTATATACCATTAAACCTGACTCTAGTTTCCAAATGATAATTCCCGTGTTCCAAAATATTGGCACTTTAATATAAAATTAATTAGCATATATTTACTTTATGAATTAGTTTTTTTAATATATTTATTGGTCAAGCTCAAGGAAGCCATCGGAATTAGTTATCCAGTTTAACTGAAGGTTAATAGTGAAATTAGTATCAATAGTATCGAGGCATGTGGTTAGTATGAGCTTTAGAAGAACTATACTAAAAACATATGGTAACTAAAGGCAAAACTAAAAGCATTATATAAGAAAATATTCCTTTGTCTTTGATTTTATCTTTATTCAATGGATATTAACTATTATTGATGTAACTTTAACTTTTTCCAGGTATTATATGGATTTAGTTTGAAGTTAGCTTTGATATTAACTAATATTACTATAATTTTTACAATAAAATATTAGAAATCAACATAACGAAGATACACTTATAAAAAAGTCAATTATTGGATGAAAGACTAATCGGTCTATCTCAGATTTATGTAGCAGCTGTAATTCTAAAGGCTGTATGAGATACAAAATAAGAAAGTAGAGATATAGCGATGCCCTTGTAGGAAGTATATTTTCTTTCTATTTATTTGAAATTACAACTTAATATATCTTGTTATATATATATCAATTTTTTAATAAATTGATTGGAACTATATTACTTTCTTTCTAAGCAATATTTGATGGAGTTTTTTAATTTATATACAAATACTAATCAGATATTGCTTTAATGGAACCTAACTCCATCCATAAGTAACTTGGTCATCTAGACCTGGGAAAGTGTCGCTATACTTATACATATCTTGCATTTAAATCACGTTTTTAAGTTGTATAGGCTGATTTACAAAGAATTTATTGAAACTAATAAACCAGTTAGCTGTAAGTGGAGAGGTCACGCTATACCCAAATTGGGCATTCTCTTTGTTCTCAACTTTTAACTATGTATAGGAAATTAAGCTTTAGGCTTTGAGTGCTGGTATAATAGATTTACAAATAAATAAGGCTTACCTTTTTGATCCTACTCCTCTATATTCTCTAATAAATGCCTTTACTAAGCTACAAATCCTTATAACCTTTTTCCTTTGCATCTTGAGTTCCTATTTTCGGACTGGCCTGCAACTTTACGAATAGGAGCTTTAATATATATTACAAGCAATAATTAAGTACTCGTGCAGCCATGTTTTAATCAATGGTAAATTTTGATATATTTTAGCACTCCTACATTGTTATCATATATTGAACTAGTTGAATTAGTGCTTTTCAATTCAACTTCTTTTCCAACAGGTGGCTATACAAACTATGTATAAATATCTGGGCAATACAAAGAATATAGCTATTTGCTAACTAAAACTTCGATATCAAGAAATTGTGAACTACTATATCTACAGCTTGTAATAACCTTCTCAATACATTTACCTTGTCTTTGAAGGTATTCTATATCCAATAAAGACTGGAAAACTCTAGACTCATAATTTCCCACTCTTAAACTGGGTTTCCAAACTTGTATTTAAATAATATCGGTTTGCAGTTACCTCTTACTGCAAAATTATACATATATATTACACAGAAACATAGACAAAGAACTATAAGCCAAAATAGGACTGATTCCAAAATCTACGATGGCAGTGATCCTATAACTTCCAATAAATGATTCTAGACACAGTGCCATGAGCAGGAATATGATAATGAATAAGCGAACTTTGACTTTTTATACTATATCAATATGCTCTTTGTAGCAAAAAACTTTACCTGTTACTAGCTACTATATTGCCACTATCCTGCATCTCTACAATCCTTAAGCTGAAACCAATATTTAAATAAATGAGACTTTCTCGAGTTTGATAAAAATTCAAGTACAATATGTCTACGACTACTTTGACTTTTTACCCCAAGGATGGAAACTCCACCAACGATTATCAAGACCAAACCTTTGTCCAAAACAAACAAAGCTGCACTATCAACTTTGACGTCTTCTTGAAGGATGGTATACTATATACCAATCAAGAAACTACCTACCCATATAACTGCTCGTACAATCCCAAACCCTGCCTACCACCAATTAAGAATTTGTTAAACTTAGCCCCACCCCAATCACTACTCCCACTATCGCTATCCTACTACAGAAACTCTATGTACTGTTTAACTTCTTTTGAAGCTTTAAGCAAACAGCAACCGCTTTACCCAGAGTATCGAAAGTTGCGTAGGAACCGCAGGAAGTACAACGAAATCGTTCGAAAGTATAAGTGCAACTTCAAGGACTGTAGTAAAAGCTATGGGTGCCTCATCCATCTCAACTATCACATCAAGTTGCAGAACCATGGACCCAAACGTTCTAAAAGCGAGTTTTGAAATAATTCTATCAAGGTAGCATCTGTACTCCTAAGTTTAAACCCATTGAAATAGTTGTAATAAAGTAATTTATGGAACTATATACATATTCTTAACTAATTATAATGGATCTACTTTATGGCACTTTTCACTTTATACCTTCCATCTAATGTAATGTCATTATCCATAATACAAATGGCCAGCTAAAATTGACACTAAAAATAGACATAATCCATATTTAAGCTACTGAGCTATTGTCCAATTTTACTATGCCCGCTACAAATCTTGATAGGAAAAGTATGTGTTGTCTTGTTCATTTTTGAAATATTCCTACTTAAAACTCTGTACTAAAACTACCCCATTTACAAAAAAAAGCCCTCCGAAGAGGTAATCCAATCAAGATTTACGTGTCATCCTTGTGCAGGGGCCATGCTAATCTTCTCTGTATCGTTCCAATTTTATCATGTGTAAGAGGACTGCAAGCAGTCGTTACAACTATGTAAGCGAAGGAATCCTTCTCAAGTGATACGTTCGGCAAACAATAGCAAGTTGTGGGTTTGGTATGGTTTAAGGTTTTAGTTCTGACCAATCATTTTGGATGAATACGAAAAGTGGCTTGCTGCCTTTGCTTAGTTCTTGTAACTTCAATTTTGAAATGAACTTGACCTGTGTTTTTAGATATATTTTGGCTAATGACTTGGCCAAATTGATATCCTTACTATTACTTTGGAAATATGTAATTATTTCTAGCAAGGAATTGATATATCGTTACTAAGAGACTAAACCAAGTATTTTAAATTAGAGGTTGAAATTGATAGCTAAGCTGCAGATAACGTACCACTACTCCTTTGATAAATGCTTTAGAAATATACCTGTAATATTGGGTTAGGAGAGTATCGAGAGGTGTAATTTGGGATTATTGACTTTATGTGCTACTATCTACTATTTCAATTCGATACTTTGTATCCTCGTTAACTTACAGCATTAGTTAGTTAAATAAACCTAATAAGCTCTCACTCTCATCTTAGAATAAAGTATTGTATGTATCCGTGCACACCATCTTGCTATTGAATTTCAGCAAAAGGAAAAATATATATACTAGATTTTACTGTACTTCTGACCAATTTTTCCTATTCACATCTTAATTTGACTTTAACTATACGTATTTATCCAATTTGCATTGTAAATCTCTACTATCTGTACAATAAGACATGTGGTATACCCAAACCTTTACCTTATATTCACGCGAGAACATCCAAATGTGTATAAACTTCACTCCTTCATACAACGTTTTCCCAAATAACAGCTACTTTCTGTTTGGATTTGTATTGCATTTTTTATATGAGTTTGTTGGATAAAGTGCAGGTTAAACCCAAACAAATATAGTAGCTCTATTAATCCCCACATACAAAGCAACCGATGATTGGACCTTGATGAAATTAATAAATTCCTGAGCTAAGTTTCAAAAGGTGGAAAACGTAACTAACTCCATCAATCCATCACTTTGAAACAGCCATAGGTTTATTCTAAATCTCTTTATTTTGTATACCTACCTAATAGAAGAACATTTGTTAGCTAACTCCCACTACCCAAAGCAAGTGTTATTTTTCAGCTGGATATTTAGGTGCTCACGTAAAATCATATAGATATATTGGAGTTAATAGTGCAAAGTTATACAGGTAACCCATTTATTTAGACTTTCATTTAATTATACTTGAAGAGATTTACCGCTTCAAACACTTATTATCTATTTTGTGTATTTTATACCTTTTAAAAAACCCTTCTTTTATACATTTATCAAGTAGCTCACTAATTAGCTACTTTGTACTTTCAACAGACATGTACTAACCCTTATTTTTCAATATAGGAATCTTAAAGTTACAGCAAAAGCTATAAGTGATTGAAAAGAAGAAATGTACGTCGAAAACCGATACTTGAAGCAGAACAAATTAGGAGAAGGAACTTACGCCCAAGTCTACCGTGGCATCCACAAGGTGAATGGTGAGGTGGTCGCGTTGAAGGAGATAACATTAGACTTGGAGGAAGGAGCCCCATCCACCGCCATAAGGGAGATATCCTTGATGAAGGAACTGCGCCACCCCAATGTGATAAAGCTTTTGGACATTGTTCACAATGAGTCCCAGCTAGTCTTAGTCTTCGAGTTCATGGAGCAGGATCTGAAGAAATACATGGACACCTTCGGAACCAACGGAGTAATCGAACTGGCCATGATCAAGCGGTTCATGTACCAATTGCTATCGGGGGTAGCTTACATCCACGATAGACGAGTTTTACATCGCGACCTCAAACCCCAGAACCTCCTCATAGATTCTAGACACAACTTGAAGGTAGGGGACTTTGGGTTAGCAAGAGCTTTCGGTATTCCAGTAGCTAGCTTTAGCAACGAGGTGGTCACTCTATGGTATAGAGCACCTGACGTCCTATTAGGATCCAAGAACTACGCCACCCAAATCGACATATGGTCCTGTGGCTGTATCATGGCCGAGCTCTTCACCGGTAAGCCATTGTTCCCTGGTGCCAACGCTGAGGATCAACTTTTGCGTATCTTCCGACTGTTGGGTACCCCTACCGAAGCCACCTGGCCCTCCATATCCCACTACCCCAACTTCAGGTACAACGCCCAGACTGGAACTTCCAACGCCTACCCCAACTACCCGCCTCAATCTTTGCTCTCAGCCGTTCCTAGTCTGGCTAATGAACCTAATGCTTACGACCTACTCAATAGATTGTTGCAATACGAGCCCCTACATAGAATCTCCGCTCAGAAAGCTTTGGAGCATCCCTTCTTCGTTGGAGTTAACTTAAGTTAGGATCTCTATTCCTTTACTTGATGATTCTACCTCAACCTTCACTTCCTTCCTTATATCATTTTAAGCGTGCTTATCTTTTCTACCTTTCCAGCACTATGGGATTATTTTCAAAGGGAGTTTTCAACTAGTTTACGCTGCCGTATTCTCTTATCTCACCTCTATCTCTCTTCTCCTTATTATCCAAGTACTATAAACATTATTTGAATTTTCTTTAGATCCTCTACACATTTATTGTATTTGAAAATTTTCTAAACTAGTTTTAGTTCAAGGAGTCTACCTCAAGCCGAAAGTTATTGCTTTAAGAGATAAAGATATGATATATACTACTCGAACATCATATAGTAAAGTCAAGCAATAACAAGTGCTAATCACCAGTAAAGATGCAAAAATGTTGGATTTACTAACGTATTTGAAGATGATTGGTAAGTAATAGAATTGGGATTTTTAATAGTTTTGAAAGTAAAACTATCTAATGGAAATGTATTTGAACAGGTATTGAGAAACAGAGACTTGAGAAACTAAGTATATGAATTACTAAATATTAATACTATGTTCAATTCTATGATTAGTCAAATTACAAATACTAAGCTTTCAAAGTATGTTTGGTTAGCTAGTTAAAACAGTCAATAATGGAGAGTTTCGAAGTTCCAAATTAAATGCATCATAAGAAATTGGAGCATCAAGAATTAAGGTAGTTTATTTAGGATTCAAAAATTCAACATATTGCCTTCATCCTCAAAAGAATTTAACTTTAAATCTATTATTTAAGTATATATTTAGTAAAAGGTATCACCAAGTGATTGGTTTCCAAGCCCGGCTAGCTCAATCGGCAGAGCGTGAGACTCTTAATCTCAAGGTTGCGGGTTCGACCCCCGCGTTGGGCTTTAATTTTTGCTTTCTTTGTCTACTTCATGCATCTTTCGTTAATAAGGGATTGCAAAATTTTCATTTTTTGTACTTATAATGTAGATACCCAAATATACTTTTATAAATTCAAACCTACTGCTACTTGTATTGGGTTTTTTGTTTTAAAGAATAAGGATTCTATTATAAATAGGTGTTGGTGGATTCCACATATGTTTTTTGATCTTCAATTATAGGCCAAAGCTTGACAAATATATGCTTTCTATCAATCGATTTCTCAATATAATAATATTTATCAGACTTGATAAATATTATAAGTATATGAGCCAAATGTGCCTAGGCTTGACTAAGATTGCTTACTATTCTTGAAAAGCAATTAAAATAAAGAAGACTTTATTATTAGGCTGGTATCCAAATAACTAATGCCACTCAAATGCGCTTAAAGCATACTGCAAAATTCTTAATCTTTACCTACTCTAATTTGAAAAGTACCTACCGAAACGTTAATAAAAATCAACTAATATGTAGTTACATTGAGGTAAAGCTTGAGTTTCGGCAACTACAACAGTATTTAATCCTAAACTTGCTAAGGCGCCTCTGATTAAACCGCATGGGAACCAAGCAAACTAAAAGACATAAGTAAATGGAAGGATACCTAGTATTACCAGAATGGCCTCCTTAGTAGAAAGCTCCAAATTACTTCGACTAGCTAACTTTAAGAACAGTCGAAATTGGTTGTCGTTAAGTACGTAGACACCCTAAACGTAGCATTCAATTAGCTATTGTAAATCATATATATTTCTTACCCTATGGTTAGTTTTTAAATTGTCAATCTGCTTTTTGAAACATAAGGACCAGAACTCTTTACAGATAAATTTCACTTTGTCTAAGGTGTCTGGCAGAATTGGTAATTCTATCGTAAATCTAAAAAATATAAATAAAAAGTATAAAAGTATATAAAATGAACCTTTCAACCAGCTGAACGCCAACTTTGTATCCTAAATTCTCCAGCTTGTAGCCTACTTTATCGTTCAAGTTGCTTTGGTTGCTAATGTTGAACTGAGGAGTATTCAGCTGGGAATAACTGTTCTCTTTGATTAGTAAGTGTGGAATGCTGTTCAAGTTCTCTGGTGTATCCAAATTTTGAATTTCGCTGACTTTGGGTTGGTAGTATTTGGTAGGCTGCACTACAAAATGTTCCACTATTTGGTTCAAAAGTAACTCTAGTAAGGTCTCATTAACTTGTTTTATTACAGTTGGCTGATTTGGGTCGGTTGGCAGTATCAAATTTATTTGGTCTATTGTCTTTGAAACTTGCTCATCTTTACTTGAATTGTTGGCTGTAGTTGTATTTTCTTCCATGTTGTTCTTTAACTTGCTTGATCTGAAAGGTTGCAACTAGTGATTTTACAAACTTGGATCTTTAAACCTTGAGTCGTTGTTCACTGATGAGTATAAATGTAACAAATAGAATACCTTAGTTTATATAAGTGTATTGAGAAGAACAAACTTGTCTTGCACCACTGAGGGGGTAATTTACTAAGAGTGAATCTATTAAGCTCAATATAGCGAATAGCTATCAAGGGTAGATAATTTAATTTGCTAGACTAATTGCCCTGAAAGGGTGTCTTACAAACTTTTCAAACCTGGCTATGTAGAACGTTTTACCATAAATAAATGGACAAGAAGCGAAGTAAAATTATCTTACGGCAATAGAGAAGAAATGATTAAAGAGGAGGAAATGCCGGGTCCAAGTGATAACGATAAAGTTAGAAAACGACCACCTATCAACGAGGAACATACAACAAGTGATGAAGATACAGCAATTAAGGTAGAAAATTCAAGTCAATCAGCCATACCAAGAATTAAGAAGGAAAATGAAAGTTCAGTTGGGACGATAAGAAATGCTGGTAAGAGGGTAAAGAAGCGCTTTCTTCCTTCAGATTACAACAATATCTCTCCTGAAGGATCACGAGCATCTAATTTGGGAACTTCAAATACTGTTAAGAATATTCTAGATCCATCTTCAACCTATCCACCAAATCGTAGTTTAAAGGGAATCGATTTAAGTCAAATGGACCTAACTCAACTGTATGCCTCATTAAGAGCAGGTATTAATAAATAAAAATGGTTTTAACGTAATTTAGAAGTAGACCCGGAGATAAAGGAAATCAATTCTAGATGTCTACTTCACGAAAAACGGCGTAGAGTACTTGGAGATGCAATAACTACCACTTACTTTTAATCATATAGTCTAACCAGAGTACCATATCTGAAAATAAACCTATGTCTCTTTCCTCATCAGAGAACCTTTACGAACGTTCCAAGTCAGAGATGTGGACAGACGTTTCTTTCCCAGCTGACCAGGTATGCATTGATAAAATTCAGTTTGACTTTAACACGGACTATAGAAAGACCTTTGTATCAACAATAAGAAGCTGGCTGAAATTATTAATTGGTTAACAGAGTGCTTAAAATCTGACAACGTACTATTTTATGTATTTTCTTTACCAATTCTATTAGGATAAGAAGCTCCTGGTGCTGACTGGTCCGCCTGGGATTGGAAAATCTACTTTAATAAAGGTTTTGGCACACAGTATGAAATTTGGTATCAACGAATGGAGCTCGATCGATCGGCTTTCCGATATTCCCATTAAAAGGGATGCAAAATTCGAATGTGAAACCTTTGAAAATTACCTGGTAAATGCTGTGATCGATCCCGTCTATGATAAGGATGGAAAGGCATACGACCGTCAAGTTGTTCTACTCGATGATCTCCCCAATATTGACCATCCAACTATCCGACTTAAAGTGACGAACCTGTTCAAGCGGCTGATGGGTGGTAAGTCAACACTCAATCCAATTATCCTCATCAGTACCGACATTGGTGTCTACGAAGGGGATACAGTCAATTGGAAGGACCGGCCTATTCGTCCAGCAAGCCTTGTCCCCAAAGAAATTTTCGACAAAGGATATGGAAAGAGTATTGCCGTGCGCCCAGTCGCAGCTGGAAAGATGCGCTCAGGACTGATCCGTTGTTTGAAAATCTGCTCCGATAATCGATTGGCGATTGAGGGGAAAGATCTGACTAGCCTTATTGACCCGGTGATCAGTGCCTCACAAGGTGACCTTCGACAGACGCTATGCCAGCTTCAGTGCATCTTTGGTGGTAAGATGCCCAGCTCCGAAGAGCTTAGAACCTTCCAATTCCCCAATCTCGAGACGACTCACAATCTGTATCATACTCTGGGTAAGATCTTCTATTGTAAATGGGACCCACTCAACCCGTCTACACCTTTAATTGATGATGGTGGTCATGGGCGTCAAATGCTATTAGACCCAGAATGGGTGTTGGAGCGAGCTGACTGTGAATGGAACATGCTGCTATCCTATATTTTTCAAAACTACCACCAGCATGTAAACACGATTGAGCAGGCAGCTACCGCCAGCGAATGGTTTCGAATGTCTGACATGGGCTCGGTAGACAACCTGCGGTACCTGTGGAACCCTATCCGATTCCAATGTCGCGCTTCGGTAGCAACCCGCGGGTTGCTACAAGCTTTGAAACGTAACAACAAGACCCGCTTTAAGCACTCCACTAACCCCGAAGAATTTGCATGTTATCGAAACCTGAAGAGTAATCGTCGAATTATCAATGAAACCCATCGTCTACTCTCCCGTACCGGCTTGGTGGATGCCAAAACCTGGGTCTACCGGAACAAAGTCAACGCTGTGTGGGAGGTGCTGCCTTATCTGAAGTTTATCAACCCTGGCCCCCAGCACGTTGACTCAAGGCACTCTCTCGAACTACAGAGCTTGGCTCAATTTACCACCTATCTTAATACCTTTCAGTCCGCCAGCAGCTATGCGAAGCTTAGTACGTTGAATGAGGAGGCGATGCCAGATTTATGGGACAGCCTCGAGGGCCAGAGTTTAGATGGTTACGACCTGGCTAGCTCCAGTCAACTCAACCAGCTGCTCCCGCTCGTTGAAACGGAACCATACCGCAGCGATCTGTATGTTCCCGACAAGGAGATTTACGACCTCGATGATCCCAATGAGTTTTCTGTCGATGATGCCCTAGCTTACTTTAACCGGCAACTTCGACCTGGGAACTGATAGGGAGTATGACGTTGATACCGCAAACTTTTACTGCCAAATTAGTTTGAATGGAATCAAATGTAACATATTATTTTCTCTGATCTTGCTTCCATTGTTTACCTATATATTTTAGCTTTTTACTCTGTGATAGGCCATTGATAAAATACTATATATAGTTAAAGACAAAACTAATTTCACTGATACTTATAAGCACCAATCTATTCCCAGTAGCTTGTTGCTATTAACTGACTTTACAGAGATTCGTCGAACTTCAACCACAGCTGAAGCTCTCATCCTGTATACCTAGTTCTCTATTTCAACAGATATTTTCTATCTAACTAAGATACAATAAAGCTTTAAAAAGTATATTATGTTAGCAAGCCTTCATTTCATAATTGAATACTATTTAAACTAGCCTACTGTATCTAATTGATACAATTCTTTTTCAAAATCACTAATACTTTACAAGAAAACCTACTATATAATTCCTTCCTCCTAACTTACAGTCATATATATATAGTAACTCAAAGCCTTTATTTCAACCTACAACTTAACCTTGCGTCAACATAATAAAGAGGCTTATCAGCTATATTCTATACTGGGTCGAGAACTACTCAAGTTCCTATATCTAAAAAGTCAAAGCTCGGTATCCGAACTAATTTAAATAGACTTTTGCTAAAGATATATAAATCTGAAACTTATTCCCACTCCTTTAAAATCAAAGGTAGTGAGGGATGCGTTTACGATAAAACTAATGGGAATAGGAAAAGTATTAAAGTTACTTTGAGGAATTGTAACAAATACTTGGCATGGAGTTTTATGCCGAATCGAAGTTCGGACCCCAGAAGTCCCGAAAATTAGTTGGATTGGATTAGATTTGAAAAAGTCAAGGTTGTAGATAGTGTTATGCTGCTATATGAATCCTATTTATACCACTATAGGTCGATATAAATCGTAGGAAATTGAAAAGTACAGATGTAGGAAAGATTATTTATTATTTCTGCTTTCAAAGCAAGGGATGCTAAAAAAATAGTACAATGAGCTAGAGCAACCTATTAGAAAATTATGGTGGTGGTATACAAAGAAAGATCCCGCTGTACAATTACAAACAAGGGTGGGATTAAAATGTAAATGTGGCTGACTGCTATCCTTTAGGATTGCCGGTTAGAGGTAGGTAAGTAAGTAGAGGGAAGATAGAGGGTGAGAGAATAAGAGTTACATACTACTAGGAGAATTAGAAGGTTAGGGAAGGGTACAAGGGAGACTAATCGCTATTAACATTATCCTTGAACTCGTACGCCTTACGGAATCTGCCATGGTTCTGGGTTTTGATGTGAGCGTTCAAGTGATTTAGAGCCCCATACTTCTTGTTACAACCCTGATGTAGGCAGCCGTAGATGCGATTGACCTCCTCGAACTTTCTCCTAGGGCGTTTCTGGATGGCCGAGTTGAACAGCGAGATGAAAATAGCTTTCTTGCCCTTGGGCTCGCGCTCCTTATCCTTCTTGATATGTAGTTCGTCGGAAGTGACGTTACTGAAGGTGGGGAAGCTGAGTCCTTTAGGCTGAGTCAAGGAGCCGAAGAGGGGGTCGTTCAAGCTGGGGTAAATAGGGATGGTAGTAGTGATCGGGCTAGGTATAGTCGACTGCAAAACCTCCTTGAAGCTAGGTAAGCTTGTGGTAGCTGGAGTTAGAGTTGGGAAGACGAAAGAGGAGAAGGGTGGCAGGCTTGGCTTGATGACCGACTCCGTTTCGTTATGTACGGACATGGATACCTGCTCCGAATCACGATCGGACCTAGTGTTGGAGTAGAAGGATTGAGGGGACCGGCTGAAGCCATAGCTGAGGTTATGATTCGTCTGGTGGGGGTGGTTGTTAGTAAATGTTCGGTCTCCGTTCACCATCATCGTTGAGCAAGTGTCTTTTAAAAGTTGAAAGTGGTAGAAATACTTTGATGAAAATTAAAGTTTTGCTGACCAAATTGGACTTGGCCTTGGCTATTTATACTCCCAACTACCTTCTATGCTAAGTTAAATCTGGTAAAAACTTCAAAACTAAAGTTCGGAAACCAAATAAACCTATTTACGCGACCGACGCTGCCAATTGCTAGAAGTAACTCAATTTGGATATTAGACCGTAAACTTGACTACATTAACTCAGCTTTAAGCCTTCTTTAGCTGGGTGGACCCGTCCCTCTCTCTTGCCTGCCTAATATATCCCTAAGTTTAAATTGTGTTATACCATTTCCAGAGAAAATCTGCACTGATATGGTAGAATCATTAGGTTGGCCTCTCATTACTGTTCTTTAAATCGAAAAGTTATTCCAAATTTAAGCTAGTCAAAGTATTTTTAGGATCTAGATCCAAGTGCGCTTTAATGTAGAGTCCGACTGCAACCTAATGAAATTAGGTGCGATCCACTATTAGGGAGAGTGCACCTTATTTGGTTTAGTTTAGAGAACTTTAAGCTATTCCTTTACCAGGTGGAAGTAGGGGAATCGATCATGTGAATTTCGGTTATCATTAACTTTTTCAATGAAGTTACCCAGAGTTATTCGCAGGCTTGCGTCTTGTTCCGAAAACTTGGGTGAGTTTTTATAGCTGGACTTGTAGGAACCTATCTAATTTATTTGAACGATGCGGCATTCGAGTAAATTCTAGAGAAACTTTTCAAAATTCGGGTCACGTTTCCTTTTAGTAGACTTGCAAAATAAATGGATTTTGCAGCCCTTCATATTTATATATGGTAGACTATTAATTAATTTGAAAGGGCGTATAAACAAAAAATATACACTTACAAATACTGTAATTACCCACATTCTAAATTTATTGATCTTTCCAGAATATATCTATACCTTTATGTTTCACCAGCTAGAGCTGTAAAATTTCTACGTCCAGATATACAAACGAATCGAGCCAACTTATGGCTTTGCTAAAGTTGATTGTTCCTATTCCGATTTGGAAAAGATCACTTTGACAAATTAGTTCTGAGTATCCCTTTCCAATTTACTTGACTATATTTATACCGTCGGGTAATCCTTGGACTCGAATTTCAATTTTCATGTTTGAATTTGAATTCAGCCTATACTAGATGAGAGGTATGGACTTGTGCCGAGTTAATTACGAGTGCCGTCCAATAGCGGCGCTGAAGTCGTATGCGACCTAGTCCCTTTGTTGCAACAGATGATAGTAGAATCCAACCTACCCACGTAAAATACGGAAAATTCTGACTATGCTTTCAAACTAACCCACACCAAACTTTGATCCTACAACTCATACCCATCGGGTTTAATTATATAAATTATACTCCAAGTCGAACAACGTATAGTGAATTTAGTATAAAAATGCTTCATAACCAAAAGTTAAGCCAAATATGGGAAAAGACTTTTCATGTTTTAGGAACTTGCAGATTGGAAAGTTGTTATACCATATCCAGTACAATTGCTACCACATCGCTCAACACTAACCTTAGCATCTATAAAGCCGGTTTTAAGAAAGTAAAACTAATATATCGATTGCATGTACTCGAACTTTTTGGCTACAATTCGATATATTTTTGGCAATTCGGTGCGATATACCTATTAAAATGGCATTGGCAGCTTTAACTATTATATATTTTCGCCCTATTCATAAACTTGCTATTGCACAAAATCAAGATTTTTTGTCTTAGGTCAGGTTCGTTGTAAATTGGCTTTGACCATCACATCCTATAAAAAAGGAAATTTTTATACTGTCTTGACCCTTACCAGTGCCCCTTAAATCGTTTGATAGGTAACTTCAAGTAACTTTACAGCCATTGAGATCGGATGGAGTAATTGAAGTTTACTAGCAAAGGCTAGATAGATAGCTTTAATAATGGACACTGTGGTTGCTAATATTGGATGGAACAATAGGAGCTACTAAACAAATGCTAGATAGGCAATAGAGATCCCTAAATCTCTGAAATCCATTCTACGACAAGCCTATATGTTGTAGCTAAAAATAATTAATAAGAGCGATGGATATACACGTTCCAAGCAACTTAGGCTTTTCAGGTAAGCAATGGTTAATATTTTAAATCCGAAATCACCTTTATTGACCATTTTGAAGTAGGTTGTAAGGAAGTGTAAAGGCAGATACGTTTTTCGTCAAAATAAACTTAGGGTAAGTCCCGATCTAAATTTTGATATGGAAATCAGGTTTCAAGAGACTTGGTTATTCTTTCAGGTAAGAGCTTTCCCAAATACTGCTATTCACTTAGATATGTGAAGGAAGGGATAAGATAAAAAGGAATCTCGGTTGTCTTGAGAAGATCCTAACTTGGTAATTCGGTCGAGATCGAAGGGTACCCTATCAGTTTATTTGCTCTAATTGATTTGTACTGCAACGGTTGCAGCAATCTCTTATAATAATTGGCTTAACTTTTTTATGCAAATTTGATGTTAAGCAGCTTGGCTTGAATTCTATCTATCTATATAAATGGCTAACCCATTATCATAATATACTTCTGAGAGAATTTTGTATGACCCATCGTTTGAAGGACTACCTAAAAAGTAAAACAGCTGATAACCTAGTAACCATACTGATAGCAAAGCCTAAAGGAAGGCGATATAAGGGTATCAACTCCTGGTCTATCTTAATTTTAGAAATAAAATCATTAACGAGAGCTTTTATAAATATTTGAATATAAAAAACATTTGGTTTGTGAAATTTAAAGTATACTTGAGCTAGTTTTTTCTAGTAGTTAATAGTATCAAAAAAGTTATATAATCACTTTAAAATATCTCTTGGAATGGAAGAAAGGGATACGATTCTTTGCTACTGAAGGATTAGTTAAGGGCTTTTCCAAACCTTCGTTAACAACTTATAGCTTTCAAAGTATTCGGATGATCTCCAAATTAGTAATTTTCTGACACTAGGTCTTACAAAAGATAGTTTAGACTCACATATTAAATTGAAACGGCTACATATAGCGTATAGTTTAGTCTTTGAGAACCAACTCCAATTGAGGTGACGTCTCCATCTAAATAATAGTTAGACCGAGGATCTATTTTTAAACTTTAAAGGCAAAGTCAACTGACCTTCAAATTCTTCGAGATTGGGAAAGATCCCTTCCTTCGCTTGAAGAATAACTAGATATTTTCTAAATGGAATGCCCTCAGTTACCTGGCATTAATTTGGCTATGGACTTTTTGACGGCTTGTAGGAAAGATTTCCATCTATTGGAATTTGTAATGACGGTTGTAGGATAGTTTGGTGGAGGGATACCCTTGATTCATCGTATAGGGCTCTACCATCAGGTATAGGTTGCCTTAATAATCAAACTTTAGTTCGGAGCAAAGATTTCCGTATAAACTGGCTAGCTTTCATGACACTAATAGTCGCTACTACAGGACTGTAAAGCCAAATAGAAAGTTTTAGGCTATTGTAAGATGTTACATAAATTATCGATTGTCGTTTTGGCCTACATGAAAACTAACCATCGAAAGTTCTAGTAGAAAAATGCTATTACTTGGTATATAGTAAAAACATACAAAAAACTATAAAGCCTCTTATATGTCAAATTAAAAAGGTAAACGGTCGGCAATAGCCGTAGTATATATTCTGCTAAAACTCTATCAACTTTGTGTCAAGCAAAGTAACTTGTATGCTTAATCATATAAAATACTTTATACAGAAAGGTTTGGACTTGCTGTACAAATTTAGCTATCTAATATGATCTAGTTATTTTCCAGCGCCTCATTCAAAAACTATACCTCAAAAATTAATTGTAGCTATTGAAAGAATGTACAAACGTCTATTTGAAGCATCAAATAGTATTGATTCCTATAAGCTACCAAAAAGCAAAATGTATTCCAGCTCGGATAAACTCTATATCGATGAGCTGGAATTAAAGTCTTCTATCGCTTTGTAATCTACCTACAGACACTTCCATAGTAGAATCTTACTCTTCTGCTACCAGATAATCGAGTAATTAATCACTTTTTTACAACTTACAGTAAATTTTCGACTATCTAGAGGCGAAAGGTATCGATGTAGGAATAAGTATACGATCACTTGTAAGTCTATTAGACTTTAGTATATTTGGGGCCCTACGTTACCCAAAGCTCTCATCGTGGTGACTTAATTTGAACTTAAATCTCGCTATTTACCTTACCTGGAAAACATATACGATGGATAGTATTTAGTTATCAAGCGCTCAATTCCCTTTCTTGTTGGATAGCAAATACCTTCAATTTATATAACCAAAGTTCAACTTTTGGTAACATCTAATATCGCTTTAATGTGGATATACCACATTACCAAACCACAAACAAATCACTTGTAAATATATTTCAGATAGCCAGGCTAGGCCAAAATAGTTATTTACAATCCAAATAATAACTCAGGCTACTACATGTATAAAGTTTTGTACAGTTTATCGAATGTTAGCAAAGCCAATAGTAGGAACAGCAATTATAAAGTTCCGATGCTTTGAAATACCTAAACTCTGGTTGGGAATTTAGAACTATATAATCTATAGTTGTTGGATTATAAACATTTACCATCCCCTAAAACGAATCGGGAACTTGGGTAGAGGGCTAGTCCTTTTGGATCTAAGAATTCCGGCTAAAAATTTTAGGAAAAAATTACCCACTTAGAGGCGTAGTGTTTCGCCCTAATATACTTTGAAACCGGGATGCAGGTTTACAAGGTAACCCGATCGCGTATAGTTGAACCGGTTGTCAGATGCTGTGGGATGTTTGTAATTTGGTTCGAGAATTCCTAGCAAGCTTACTAGGGTCATAGGTTCACCTTCTTTGGCTGAAGTGATATACTTGTACTTGGATAAATAGACTGATTCGAAGTAATAGATGTAGTATTAGTCCACCTTGAAAATCGAGACTAACGCTTTGAAATACATATCCTAAATTTAAAGGGAAAATCGATATAGTGAGGAAAATATATGGTTATATTGGGCAATCAAAATAAAGTGTTATAACCATAGCTAACAATCGGATGAAAATACTACCGTGGAATAGGTAGAACAAGGTGTCAGCTCAAAGCAAAGAGTCAGTACATTGCAAGGACTTAGTTGATCAACCTACCAAAATATGCAATTTTATCCTATTTATTAAAAGTTATCCCGACCTCTATAGTCCTACCTCAAC
Organism: Capillidium heterosporum; assembly: GCA_016630905.1. Taxonomy (NCBI): domain Eukaryota; kingdom Fungi; phylum Entomophthoromycota; class Entomophthoromycetes; order Entomophthorales; family Capillidiaceae; genus Capillidium; species Capillidium heterosporum. Next base: position 1,423,671 of record WBMQ01000006.1, read on the forward strand.
GGATACTTATGTGTCTAGAATGATTCAAGGCCTTTCATTACTACTTATTATCAAAGTTTCATTACAGGTATTGAAATTAAATTACCTATCTCAAACAAGACCTTCAAAAAGGAAGTGGATGCATCATAGCAAAACTTTAATAGGATTTTCTAAACCCAGATTGAGGTAATTCAAGACAAATACACCATCAATAGCCTTGATGCTAACTACATCTACTGTGTTCTTTGTCCTAGGCTTACTTTTAGTTCTCTTGGTAGCAAATACTTTAAGATGTTTGAACATATCCAAGGATACGATCTTACTTGTCTTGGCATTTTGATATTGGAATTTGCCATCGATTTTCAACATATTCATAAAAGGGATCAACTAGATAACATTAAACTTAGTGCTAACTTCCAAATTGATAATATTATAAACATAGAGTTTCCCTTCTGCCTTGAATTGGTCAGCCAATACTAAATTAGGATAAAGAATAGGCTGCCCATAGCATATAGGATCGATATGCTTCCATCAGACTCTTTGTCAAGATTCTCAAAAGCTAAAAAAGTTAAAAGGTGAAGTTATAAAAGCATCAATATTGATAAAATTATCTGGTTAAGTATCTTTAAGGATCATAGAATGCTCAAGACCAGGAAGGTTCAATCGGATTCTACATGTGAAGAGAGGTTAAGGTAACTGAGAGTAGTGACATTGTACTGAAAGGATTGAATCTGACATTGGATGAATCTATTATCACCTTTATGTAAAATTGAAGTTTTTGGATAGATGTATAGTTAATATTTGTTGTTATATCTTTTTATACATTAAATGTTAATAGAGTTTACAAATATCTCAATTTTCCATTAGTATATCAACTTTAACTACTTAGATTATTAGAAGCCCAAAAAACACCTACCAGTTGAAATCCAGTTACTTTTATCAAGTTAAAGTGATAAAGTAGATAGTCGTCATATATCAATTATATGGTACAAGTGATATATATGTTTAACTTATCAAACAATAAAAATGCCAAACTTCCATCTAATTATTCGCTATATATACTTACCAACCCTCTCCTCCAATTACCTTGTACTTTTAAAACGAATATATGTGAGAATAGTAAGAGTTAACTAAATTATTTGTTAAAAAGCTTTTACATATATCAACCTATACTAATGAGGATATGTTCAAATAGTACACTACATAAGTTTATATATAAGCTTACCCATAAATTTTAAAATGAAATTTACAGCAGTATGTATTAGGCTATCTAGTTAGTGTTAAAAACATATAGCTCTTATAATCGTGTGAGCTAAAGTAAAAAATTGATCATTAAACGTTTGTTAGAACCACTTTATAAAATGGGATTACTAAGATGCGTTCAAGTCATAAAACCTACGCTTTTCCACTTTACCTTCCTCAGGAAAATGGATTTTAGCGACGAAGTCTTTTACTTGATGGTCCAGTAGATTGATTCTGCTCAGGTACATACACTTCATCCTCAAGGTTTTCTTCTGAATCGAGATCAATATCACCCGATTCACTATCCTCCGTAGAAGTTTCAAAATAGTCATCATCATCTTCAGTATCGGAGTGCTCCTCGATTCCAGAGTCAAAGTACTCCTCCTGCTCTGATTCGGAGTACCATGCGTCGCTGTTGTTGGAACTTGCATCAATTCTGGATGGATAAAAGGCATCAGGGTTGGCATACCAACGGGGGTTGAATGAGTTCTGGTGGCTCGATTGCAAGTTGATACCATGGGTACGTTGGTTGTTAAAGGTATGATTCGATGGTCCTTCCGATCCAGAGCGATACATCCTCCCCAAGCGTATGAATATGCCAGGGTCAGTTCTTTCAAATTCGTCTGGTACATCAGATGAATTGGATTCTTCCATGTCGACGGAATCGCTATGGAAGTTAGATTCCTTGTCTTCCTGTCGTAGTCGAGGGTCACTACTAGGGTCGGTTGCAAGATACGCCTTGTACCGGTCGATCTTTCGCTTTCTACTTTCCTCGTCCCCGACATAATTTCGTGAAGATTGGGTTATCAACGTACTAACTTTACGGCATAGAGGGCAGCTTACCGCCCCTCTTATGTTTAAGTTGCGCGCATTGGTTTTTTGCCAGTTGGTGATACACTCGAAGCAAAAGGTATGCTCGCACTGATCCAACAGACCATACTTATCTTTTTCCTCAGAACAGATACTGCAAGCGAAAGTCGCATCCTTAATGGGTGGTTGAATAGGTTTAATGGAGTAGGTTGGAGGTGGCGAATCGGTCAAGTCGATTAACTGGTTTGCTGATTCATTAGTTTCACCTACAATAGAATATTAGTAAGCGTACCAAAAGTGGCTTTGGATAGAAAATCTTACCAAGAAGTGAGTGTTGCCTCGAGTTACAAGTGCTGTATCCTCTTTTGCTCTTCTTTGGGGAATCAGTTAAATCGATTACTTCACTCCCCATCTTCAACAAAAAGCTTCCTCTACTTTAAAGATGGGTTCTCTTGTTGAAAGACTGAAGCTTTTATAAGCATCACAGTTGAAGGCCAGGTATATAATTGGTTAGAGGTACTCCAATAAAATTGCACAAACATATAGCAATAGCTTCTGTCGGGTTGGTGTGAAATGTTGGTTCTAGTATCTTTTATTTAAGAGTGATTGTTTGAACTTGGTTTACTTTGAAAATAAAGTCTTGAGATTAAAAGATCCTACCTTAGGCCAGTAAGCTCTCATAAATTTAGAGCTGCTTTCAGTTCTATTGAATAAAACTATTCATTCATCAAAGAAAATAAGCTTATCAGTACCAAATAGCTGCCAAATATGATGAGAATAATTTTTGCCTTCTACGTTCAGGAAATCTAGGCGACTTATTACAAATTCAATTGTAAAAGTTTACTCAAGCTGCTGAACAAAATTTCACTACATTTAGTTCGATTCCAGTCAAAATCTATTAATTCAAACTTCTAAAAAGATTCAAGTGATTTGAAGCGGCATATTTTGACCAGAGTAGAACGAGGTATATTCGATAAAGATGACAAGGCTGTTTAGTTCATCTTCCTTTCACGCAGTACTGTCCATGTTCTATATCGGGCTTTCTAAGTATAACAGTTTTTTAGTCAAGTGAATCGACAAATGAGTATATGTTTGCATGCATAAAGTATCAACCTACACTTGTATGGCACTAGAGAATGTGCCGTACCATCGTTACTTGTGAAAGGATTTTCTAGCTATTTATCCATTTATTATATCCTAACCTCTACCTTGTCAGACTATTATAGTAAAGAAATAAGGTACCTAACTAAAAACCTAAAAGTACATTTAAAAAGCTACAACAATATATATAGAAATAAACCCAATTATTTAATTTTAAAAGCTGATAGAGATAGGACCATCCAACTTCATACCCAACTGCTCCAAGATGACAGCACCTTCAGCTATTTTAACCTCAGTTCCCAATCTAGACGACGAGTCCAGGTTGACCTTCTTGGTTTCGTACACACCGTGGTCCTTAGGCAAGCCCAACCAGATGATCTTTGCGATGCGAGCCTTTCGGTAGCCGAACTTACCGGAGATCTTAAGAGTATTACGGTTAGCAACGAATTTGATGTCATCGTAGTCGTTGCCAACCTTGAGGCTGGTACCGTCGTCCAAGTAGAGCTTGCCTTCAGCTTTGTAGCTTTCATCTAAGGCAATAACCAAGGTGTAGGGCTGATCCTCCATGGAGTGTAAGGTCAACATATCGTCAGCAAAGGTTCGGATAGGTAGAACGTTGCCACCATAGATGTAGACTGGCATGTTGTCATCTAGACCGGCTTGGACTTTCGTGGTCTTGGGACCGACAATCTCCTTGTAAGTGTAGTAGTCATACCACCTTCCTTTAGGGAACTGGACGTCAACCTGAGTAGCACCTTGTTGAAGTACGGGGGCCACCATAATAGCATCACCAATCATGAATTGAGTATCGAGATCGACCATGCTCTTATCGTTACTAAACTTAAAGGCCATTGGGATCCAAACCATATGGCCCTTCTGGCTACTAGTCTCCATCAACGTGTAAATGTAAGGGATCAGCTGGTACCTCACCTTGAGTGCCCTACGACTGGCATCGGCAACTTTGGTCCATCGGTAAGGTTCCTGAGAGATAGCGCCTTTGACGTTGTGATTCCTAGAGAAGGGGTACATGGAACCTAATTGCATCCAACGCAAACACAACTCTTCAGTGGTATCTCCGTTGAAACCACAAATGTCGGCACCTACGTAAGGGATACCAAACAGATTGAATGATAAAACACCCGAGATGGAGTGATAGAGATCCTGCCATCCTGAGAAGTTGTCTCCAGTCCAGTGGCCAGCGAAGGATCCACTACCAGTGAAAGTGGAGCGACTCAATAGGAAGGGACGCTTGGCGGGCTTGTGCTTCAACATGGATCTTCTAGTGACTTGAGCTTCCATATGGCCATACAAGTTATGGACCTGGAACTCAGTCAATCCGTTGTGATGGACGGCGTTGGTGGCAACAGTCTTCATCGACAAGTTCCCGTAGAAGTTGTGGATGGCGTAGTTAGGTTCTTTGAACAGCTGGGGGTCATTCTTGTAGTTGGGATCCTCCCAAGGGAAGAGGGGGATACCAGTTCGGTTGCTGCCGCAGCTGCCAAAGCAGAAGGAGGCGGCCTCGTTCATGTCGATCCACAGACCATCTACTGAAGTTTGAGCCATGAACTTGGTGATCAAAGTGTCCCAGTACTGCTGGATATTGGGGTTGAACCAGTCAGGGAAGACAGTGTAACCGGGCCATACCTGTCCAACATAGTTCGACTTGTCGGGGTTCTTGATGAACGCGTCCAACTTCAAACCTAGCTCGTAGGGTTCGTAACCGGGTAGTCGAGGGATAGCTGGGTCGATGATGAGTATGTAGTGCTGCTGTTTCTGGTGTAACCCGTCGATGAAAGCCCTTAACTTCTCCAAAGGGTAGTTGACAGGGTCAAAGGTGAAGTCCATAAACTTGTCCATGTGCTCAATGTCGGTCCACATGGTTTCCAAAGGTAGCTTGTTCAAGGTGTAGTTCTTTACTACAGCTTCTACTTCTTCGACGTTCTTGTAACCGTAACGGCACTGATGGAAGCCCAAGGACCAGTAATTGACTCGATGAGGTCTACCAAAGGTCGAAGTAAACTGATCCAATACTTTTTGGTGAGTGGGACCTTCGAAGAAGGAGAGGTCCAACACACCGCCAAGTACCTTGTAGGATACCTTTCCAGGCGACAGGATTACATCCATACCGTAGCTGTTCAGTATATGGACACCGTGGAGCTTGCCCTCGCGTAGTTCAACGTAGTAAGGGTGTGTGCCGTACAAATTTTCTCTAACTGGATCAGCTACGTCTCGTCCCCACATGGCTTGAATTGTGGTATCTGGATCGCGCCTAAACTTATCTACAACTTCACCTAAACCGTATATGTTGGCATCCTTAGGCAGCTTCGAACTGAGCTCCAAGTATTGCTCCTGGAAGATCAATTTCTGGCCCAAGGTGTCAAACAGGACGGTACCGTCACTTTTACGAATCACTTGGAAGCTGAAGGGGTTGGATTGGTACTGGAATTTCAAGTTGGATTTCGCGCTGGAGGGTGGGACTTGGTTTTCAAACAAGTTGGTAGGCACACGGAAGTGCTGGTCTTTGGAATCAGAGATGACAACTCGTAATCGGTTGGAGTCGTAGGTGACTTTAAGCTTTAGCTGGTGGACATCCGGGCTGAACATACCGCAAGGCTTTCCAACTAGGTTTAGCTGGGCATCTATCGAGTTGTAATGGTGTTGAATGGAAGTCAAGCGGTAGCCCCTACAGTCGGTACTCCCTACTATTGTTGAATTGTTGAGTTGACTCTGGACGACCAACAGCAAACTACTTAAGCTGTATACTAGTTGGGCAATACGCATTTTGTGTAGCCTTGACACTTGATTTAAAGGTTTTGTATACTTCCAAGGTTAAATTGATAAGGATGGAGGTAGATCAGTATTTATACTATTTAAATTGCATTGGCCCCTTCAAAAAACTTTTACTGGAACATCTTTGGCAAGGTATCGTTATCTATTGACCATCCTCCACTTAACTTGCATAGATCCATAAGCTGGAGCCTTCTTTATTCGTCTCTAAACCCCAATGTCTATACCTCATTCGATCTAAACTTCGTTTTAAGGCTTAAAAATGGGAAAGGTAACAATGCCACTTTGACGGATCATAAGTTGTAGCTGTGGTCATGCATGTATCCCTAGTATTCTAATCCAATCATTACGGAAAGTATCTTGATTTTATTTGCCAGTTCCTAAAGTTTTAAGGGTAAGGTTCACTCCATCTTCATTTGAGCAGATAAAGAAAACCACTGGGTTTCAAATTAAATAGGGCATCTATGTAAATCTTTATAAGCTTTAGTATAAAGTCAAGCACAAGTATACCCACTTAATTCCAAACAAACCTCTAAGAACCAATGAAGCTTAGAAATAAAATTTTTGAGCAAGCTCCAATAGGAAATTATTGACATGGAAATCGTTTCCAGTAATCTATAGATAAAAGCTTCTAATAAGATATACTGCCACAACCTGCCTTATCTTCGTTGCAATTCCCATATTGATTCGTGAAGTCTCAAAAGTGGCGTCAAAAGCATGGGTTATCTGAATATTCTGTAGAACGAGAGGCTTGGAGTGGATGAACATTTCGGGTTAATACGAAGTACATGTACCCTACGGACGCTCTATCAGATCATATGGGGTCATGTGCTTTGACATTCCATCAAATTCAGAGTAGCCAAAACCCAAGTAGTTGTTCAAAGAAAGGTAAAAGTCGTGGTTATAAAGATTTGAATACGTTTCCTCTATGATTCCATACTTTTGTTTTCACAAATAATAAAAGTGGGTAGCTCGTTGATCGGTACTAATTTAAGTTGATGGTAGACAAGTTAACCTAGATCAATAGACTTCAACCTTTCGTGACTGATAATTCTTCGGAGGTAAAGTTTTCCCACGATTCATAGCAAGGTAGCCAGTACTTCCCTGTTTTGAACTATATATGCCGTTAATTTTTGAAATTGGCACAACTACTTAAGTAGAGTAGCATTGATTTATATATTTTGACGGACTTTCAAAGGTATCCCTAGTGACTTTTGGTTAGAGATTACATACTTGAATAATAATCATCATTTATCACTTGTATATTTCCTAAAGTACTATATCAAAAATTGCACCTTTGTGGTTTTATGCTTAGAAAGGATTATCAGGAAAACTACTTCAATTGAAAGTTTACACCAACTGATAGTAAATATCTTGAAATGCAGATACCATTTATTTACAATGACTCTACCATGCATATTCCTATAGCTAGTTTTAACATGAAGAGGCTACCGTACCTTGTAAATTGAACCAAAGACTCATCTTTATGCCAACCAATTAATTTACGGTTCTCTATTCAAAACGTCTACTTGGCATCGGAAGATAAACAAAAATTTGTGTCCGATTCCTTATAACAGTAGATTTTAGATTAGCATAAAGTGCTTTAGTGGTATAGTTATAAATAATCTGAAGACAAAGCAACAATCCATAACTTTAGTGTAAAGGAAAGCAAGTTGAAAATACTAAACTCAAATCTATATATGTATATAAGCATGTCTAATATATGTTAAAAGTACTCCACTACAACAATAGATGTACTCAAAACTTATAAGGAATCACAATGTTTCAACTATACTTGAGCTCAAGGATTCAAGGTTAACAGATTTTTGAATTTAAATACATGTTGGTGCTAGTTACTTTTGAGTTCAAAGTGAAGCAAGCTTCAAAAGATATTAGTTGTTGTTGAGCACCTTTTCCATTTATAGACTCGTTAGTAAAATATGTACTTTTGCTAGTTACTTTGAGATCAAAGAATATATTTTCATTAGTACAGGACTGATGAATATCAAGTAAAAAGGGTATCCTTTATAAACGAAATACATATAGCTAATTGAAAGTTTTCTTAACTATTGATACATTTAATTGTTCAAAGTCAACCTATCAACTCATTTAATATTTTCCAAAACGAAAACGAGAGAGGGCAGGTGTTGCTTATGTCGGTGCAGCAAATCCAACATTCTTTGGTTACAGCTTACCAATGGAATCAAGACTTGTAGACCTTCATCGATATGCTTCAACCTTTTAATTAAAGCCGCTAGGTAGTTCATCAGAGCTATAAGTTGGAAGCATTTCGGGTGTATGAAGGTGTTCATGTAATAGGTGCTGTGGCATAAGATAGCTTTAACTGCCAGCAATGTAGCTACAATAAATTTGAGTTCACACGGCAGGTCTACAAAGCTATTTAACGACACCTTTTCGATGGCAAAGTTGAAGTTTGTGATCGAACCTATGTTTGCAGCTAGATCTACTATCGGCTCGTAGATGGCGACGACCAGCAGGACGTGCCCTACAAATATATGCATCAGGTTGGCATTCACCGGTATCTCGAGGAAGTTTGGGTCCAGAGGCATGGAGCCGTTGGTCAACGGGTACGCAAAGAATCCGCAATGAAGCTCTTTCTCCAAGGTCAGTGCTTCGAACACGATGTTATCGTTAGCAACCAAGTTACTCGAGTGCGCCTTGACAACCTTGATCTCAAAGGTTCGTTTCTTGATCGCGTGCACTTTCAGAAGCATGACAGTCAAAAAGATCTGCTGCTTTAGAAAGTAGACCGGCTTGGTGTCAGTGTAGGTCAGCTCTCGTACCATCGGCAAAACTTTGGGCAGTTCTATATCCAGTGCTTTGCAGAAGGTAGGTTCCCTATAGTCAAAGTGGTCCAGAATATTGTGGTCCCCTTTTTCAGTTAGTTTGGAGTTAGGGTCTTTACAGCTTAGCAAAAGGCCAAGTCGGGTATAAATTTCCTTAATAACGTAGTTGGGACCTGACTTTCTAGAATGCACACCAAATAGGTAAGCGAGACGAATAAGTTGAGCGTGGTAGAAGCTGTGCGAATGAAAATTTTCACTGACAAAATTTGATCTACTTATAACCGACAGGATTAAATTCGTAAACAGTAATGGCAAACTGGGGGTCATATAGCAAAGTTTGTAGAATAGCAAAACCCTTTTTGCAAATTCACCTTGAAGTAGGTAGCTAAGTGGCGGCGACTCAAATTTGTTGGAGGCGAACAGGCAGATTGAATAAATTAGGAGGCGGGTACTAGTAGCTTTTGGGAAGTTCAATAATAAGTAGTCTATGTAGGATTTTGGAACTAATGGGAAACGGGAGTCGATATTGAAATAAAACAGGTCTAGCAAATATCTTTCTAAAACGTCACTGAGGAAAACGTCCTCCTCAAGGCTACGTAACCTCATACTTTCGACAGGGGATGGAAGACTAAACATACTTATTGAATCCAAAAATGTACTACTGAAACTAAACAAATTCCTTCTACTCTCGAACCAGGCGTATACTTTATCTTCGACAAGCATGGGTGGGTTGGTACTACACTGGTTGAGATTAACGCTAAAGCTAGTCACGATCGTGGTATCCCCCTTGGGCAGGATAAAAAAGTGCTTGTTGTACCTGGCCTGCGGATCACTACTCTTACTTTTCAAAGCAGAGAATGTCAATGAGTAGTTGTTGGGGCTCGGATAGACGCAATTAAATTTGTTCTTGGCGCAATAGTGGCATTCGGGCCGCTTCTTGTTGCAAAATCGTCTTCGCGTACGGCAGGTCCCACAACTCACCTTCTTGTTGAAATGGACGTAGGTGCACTTCAAATTTAAGCCCTTGCACCGTAGGCACTCCAGCTCCTCATTATCACATTTGGTTTTAGCAGCCCTACAGTTATCGCAAGCTCGCATCGTGTTGGGTTGCCTTAAAACTCTGTCTACCCAATACCTCAATCAATCCTTCTACTGAATCAATACGTATATCGCCTACAACTCGCCACTAAAGTATCGGATCCTCCTATGCAATAGAATATAGATGTTAGTTCAAGGAGCTTTGGCTGGTAAACACTTTTAAAAGAAAATATAACTAAAACTTCAATTCAAGTCTTACTAAAAATTGGAAAAATGAACAATTTTCACTTTTTACTAAGAGTGTATGGAGGCTGATGGTATGTCTTGTTAAAGCTTAAATCCCATTTAGTTAGTCGAACAATCTCAACCTTTTGGAAAGTTGGTCAATCAGTTTAAGTTACAATTTCCGTTCCAACTTGGCCAATCATAGGTTCCTGTTGACGCCATTTCCAAAAGAATAAATTGGGGCGCCCGCCTCAACTAGGAATAAAACTAGGGAAATGGCAAATTTATAATTTGAAGTGTCGGTGGCTTCAAATTCTATTTAGTTGGCCAATAGAAGTTAGCTAAATTTAATCAAAGCTGAGGTTTTAAGTGTTCTTAGCTAGAAATGCAGTTAAATTAAAAACTTAAATTCAAAGTGATCACTTGCACTCTCAACAAGTAAATTTGGCGGAGATTTCCGAAATTCTCAGTAAGCGGTATAGTGAATCTATGAATAGTTCATATGTTTGGAATAGTAAAGTGGGTGTTTGCATCTCATATGTTTTCACCTCAGCAAATTTACATTATTTTCAGTCTATTCTTTCGTTTCAAATTAATTGGATGATACTGGGAATGTTCTATAAAGCTGCAAATAAAAGTTTTTTAGATTCTGCCCAGTTAATTTGGAATAGATTATCCTAGTGCTACCGATGCAGTAAAGAATGCAACATATCTTAAATCAGATTGCTCTATCTAAATATGTAGAACCCCGTAAAACTTGTCATTATCTACCAATTTACAATAGAATTTTAAAAAGATGTCAATCGTAGCCTTTTCGGTATCTTCCGATGAATGGTACCAATCAAAGTAGATCCTAGTTGATGATCAGTGGCAAATATTTAAACTTTGTTATGGGACACTATATATAATCAATGGGGCATAGCTTTATTTTTAGTACGAAAATTTTGATAATGAACTTGATGGGAGAAATTAGGTTGGCATGGTTTATAGGAATATATTGATGATTTTAAGGAGTTACTGTTCACTCCATGTGCAAACTTACAATTTTAAACATGCCGATGGATATTTTATCGATCAATCACAATTTTAGGCTAAAGTTCAAACTAAAAGCCAATTGGTATTTGTAACATCGGACAGTCCTCCAGTACCTTTTCACATAGGCACGAATATTTTAGGTGTCTATACACATGCTGAAGTAAACTAAGCATCAAATCAAATTGAAAGATGTAATCCGACCTACAGGTAGCAAGGTATGCACAGTAAATAAACTATTCAATAGCGTTAAATCTACTTATTATCTATAACAGCAACGGTCGCTACTGCTGACTAGAGTAGTAAAAACCTTCTATAGACAGTAGCTTGTCGGCATTAATTTGAGTTTATCGGGCTTACGAGCGATATTCCGTTCTTTATAGGTTCTAAATTTGATCCATTTGGGTATCAACTCAAATGGTTAGTGCTGATAGTGTAATTTGTATCCTCAATTTCTACACTTGTAGTGAATAAAGCATTATCTTCTAATACCCGCACGTCGTCTCCAAGTAGATTTACTTTTGAATAGCAACTAAACCAATTGTAGTACCGAAATCTACATCACTTGCACCTTTTCCGATTGGAGTGATTTTTGGCTAGGCCGATGATCCCCCTTTAAATTAACTCCAAGTAGGCATGTGGTAGAAAGTTGTAAAGGTGAGTTGAAATTCTTTTTGTAGTTGCAACATCGTGTGTAGAGTTTGGGAAAAGGTTATAAAGTTATTGATTGCCCCTGAATGTAGCTTTATGATAGGTGTACAATGATAGTGATTTAGATAGTAAATTTATTAGTAGGCTTCAAACGTTATTTTGGAATCCAAGATGTGTGACTATAAATTATTATATTATGTGGAGAAAGTGGGATTGTAAAGAATCTTATATGTAGCCATATATTTTAACTTTTTTGCAGATACCTTATGAGTGGTAAGTGGCAGAAGGAATTGATCTCTAAGACGAAGGTATAGGAAAGGAAATGATAGAATCAAATATAAATGTATACAACCTATTATGTTTTGTAAAGGGATAGCCTCATAAAATATATCTCTATCAGCAATTTAGTGGAGCTGGGCTAATCGCTATTTGAACTTGATTGTTCGTATAGTTCTTCATCAAAATTTAACATTTGTTCACCTTTTTATAGTATCTGGTCAAATTTCCAAAATAAATAGGTATCGATTCGAAGCTAATTCGATAAGCTTATATAGTACATTTTAGCAAACATTATATTTGGAAACATATTTACAAATCATTCAACATATAATTTAAAGAGTTCAAAGGGTAGGTATATGTGGACTTTTGAAGAAAGTACTGGTACTTTTACAAAGTATGAACTTGAATTCAAACAGGAAAAGTCAAATATAAATAATACATAATAGGCACTATATATTTTTAAGGAGCTTTTCATTAAAAAATAAAAAATAAACCTTTTAATGGTTGCCTCATCTAAAGTTTACTTTATAGGACAATTTTAGGATCACAATGCTAACATAGGTTTATTTTAAATAATTGATCAGTAAAAATCAAGTTAGTGTATCTTGATGTATTACAGGCAAATACTACCACAAGATATCAAAACTATCAATTTTAAAATGGAACGATGTGGACCCTATCATCTCAGCCATAAACTAAGACCTGCGAACTTCTGCTTGACGTCGACTTCAGGTTGGAATTTAAATTAGAACCTATAACTACTACAGTAGTGTTGACTATATCAAAATTTCATAGAAAATCATCAATATGCTTTGAAAGGACGGCTCTTTTCAGCAATACATATATTAAAATAAATCGATTTATAACACACTTAGCACTTTAGTATACTCAGTAAAGTAAAATTTTATTAATATTCAATCAATATTTATTTAATAGGATTCAAAAAGTCAGATGGCCTTAAATTTTCGAGCTTGACTGTACATATATAATAATATATAAGAAAGAGTGGCTTACAGTAGTTATGCGTCACCTTACTAGTGATACTAGATACTATCGTTTGGCCTGCCTTTTTCGTGATTCATCTGTATCGAAACACTTACTTTGAAATAGCATCTATATATTGAGTATTGACAAGTAAAATTTAAAGCTGATTGGTAATGGACTCTAAATGTCAGTAGTGGATTTTCTATAGCTCATAGCTTTATGTATTTTTGAAATTTGAAGTAATATCATATACAGCTGAATTTTACAACATATGCATTTCTATTTTCAGAATGTATAGGCTAATGAAGATTAAATTCAAATATAGTTCTGCCAATCATGTATATAAATATTGATCGAGACAATTTAGTTTTTACATTGTATTAGGTATATCATCAATACTTTATAAACCATATTCTTCATGTCGAAAGCGAAAATTATGAACTTCAAATAATTCATTCAAAGGTGCTATACTCATATAGTTTTTTGTTATTGAAAAGACATCATCAGCTTGTCCATTACGATTAAAAAATATAAACTTGAACCTGCTCTACGAAGCTTTAATCAACAGTCTTGGCTGATGACAGCAGCAGCGTAAGAGTATTTACTTACATCAGATCTTTCACGATTAATTCCTATATAATACATATAAATTTTTAAAAACAGATGCTTCAAATAAAAGGGCTTTTGTCTATTGTGAAATGATCAGTAATAGCTATATTTTAATTTAGAAGCAAAAGAAACCTTAGAATTAACAGAAAAAATGTCTATCTATTGAATGAAAAAAGAATTTTTGGAGCAGTATGATATCCATATTATATTCTACAATCAAAAAGGTATTGAACTCACTAAGCTATTTTCCAAACTGTACTAGGAATTGGTTTACTACATATCTTACTCAATATAGTAACTTCTTTCGCCTTTCCTTCGATAACGACTTGCTATATTAAGCTTAATATTCATCAATTTAGCTTTAATCTACATTCTTTTGTTGTCTGATGCTTGAAAGCCAACACAATCCAAGCAATAAAACTAGAAAATATGTAAGGCATCCGTATTTAAAGTTAGAAATTTAATGTAAAGCTTACTTTCTTAACAAAGACAGTTTACACGATGAAAGACAATCCCAAATCTTTAATTATATGCCAGCAAGAGACAAAGCCGAGCTTTTCAATTACAACTTTAGTGACGATCTCATAAAGAAACGGTGCTTTACTTTCGGTACAAATGATTTGAAGAGCAATTGTACCTACCCAAATTTTAGTTATGGGATCTACTTACCCCTCACTAATGATCAATTGCCAACTACAAAGGTTGATACCGCCTCCTTACTATCAATAAAGGAAGTCGTCTTTAAAGAGGTAGCCAATGGAAAACCTTCGTCTATAAAAATTGAAGTAGTTGACTCAAAGCAAGATTGCACGAAGTCGGATGATCCATTGGTTTGTTCTTGTAAAAGCAAGAGTACACTTATCGAACGTTCAAAGAGTTTACCCACCAATGTCAATTTTAACCCGTACATGTCAGTTACGTAGGCAGAAGACCAATTTCCAGAGATTTTGATGGCTGAATTCAATAAATCCTTCTTCCCCTCTACTGGACTAAGGGAAAATTTGGCCCAAAAACTAGATCTATCTCCATGTACCATCCAGATCTGGTTCCAGAATCAATGTCAGATCTAAACTTAAAGATAAAAGGTATTGAGATGTATATATTTATAGTTTTTGAATCATATATAAGGGATATTTGTAGTTTTAGCTTGACTTTTATTTAGATACTACCCCTGCCCAAAATAAATCTCTTGATTCAGTATTGAAATGATAAAACTGGGCAGTTTGTGTTAGATCAAAAGTAGCATGTGTTGCTTTATAAATGCCACAGAAATTGCTTAAAATATTCGAGAGCTATTATAATTTCCATGCTAATTTACATAGATAAATAATACTATTTTATCCTTTATTTTTATCTTTGATGATGATACTCAAAGAATTGACTATCCATTCTATTTAGCCAAAATATGTTCTGAAGCCTAGAACGTCGGATTCAAAGCATTTCTACTATTTTAATAAGAAATTATAAATTTATACGAAATTCAAAAATATAGGTAGTAAAGAATTCGCAACTATTTAAAAGTATACATATGAAGCTTATAGATCTGGGTTCTATCAATTAAGCTCAAGGCTACAAACGTTTAGCTCCTAACCACAATGAACATTTTCCATCAACTGTCGCTCCAAAAGAAATCTAAGTTAAACTTTCGATCCGTTAAAGGGCGTAGCCAATTATCGGCCGTACCATAGTTTATAAGTCAAAACGAGTTAAAAGTTGGCACCAACAGTAGCTTTTGAAGGAGGCGTCACGTTTAGGATCCACAAATCAGATGTGGGGTATAATGGTATCGATCACATCACCACCAACCTTTAAACCTACCAGCAGATGAAATCTTTATACTTCCAACCAGAAAGCTACCCCAGGAAAGGTGGATGGTTGAGAACGCTTTCAACTCCCCTCCGCCAACCCTTCAAATTTGAGAGCTAAAAATAGCTTTTTGGATCCGAAGTCTAATTTAGACTTTGCAAAATTCAACAATTTCAATCGGGTAATTGGACTGGGAACTGGGCCTATGAAATTCTCAACCTTTGAACTATGAAGCAGTTTAGGGAACCGACAGAATTTAAATTTGCAAAATTCACCTACCGGAGAATCTCAACTATCAGGAAATTTTCTTGGTAGCAGCCACCATTTGGTAAAGTGATTAGGGAGAAATTGGTAACAACTTACCTGATGTTTTTGGGCTATGGGGACGGTTCAATCGATTACTAAGTTTCCCAATCCCACCAAATTGGATTAAGAAACGACGTCCTATAATTACCTAATTTTCATAATCAGTTGGGGTTGGCACCTTCCCAAATAGTTTAAATTTTACCCAACTTTTATAAATTCTATCAAGTTATCCCAAAGTTATATCTAATTAACCTACATACTTTTGTAAAATTCTCCTGCCTTTGGTACCTTTCTCTTCACTTTTGAAAATAAGCTTTTTTACCAACTATACCAGACGCTTTATCAACCTATAGCCATCAAAAAAGTTATTTATTAGTTCCTAATCTATTTATTTCTTCAACAACTAACTCCAATTCAATTAAATAATCTTTAATACCCCATACGCAACAACTTCTCACTAAATAATATCTTTCCAAGCAACCGTATTAGCTTCTTTTAATAACGACTAGCATACTACTATGACTACCGATATACTGACACCCAACAACACCAAGGAGGTGGAGACCAACTCCAACCTAGCTAACGAGAAGAGTACTTTGGAATTGAACACAACTAGCGAGAACAGCACCAAATCAAAAGGTAAACTGACGGTTCTTTTATCTAAAAGACTTTCAAATTGTATTCATACAAATTTACTAATCTTATCACCTCTATAGAAAAACCCAGTAAACCACTGAAGTCGAAGAGTAAAAGCAACAAGGGGGGTTGTAGAAACCTATTCTTCGCGCTTAAATGTTGGGGCAACAGTACTACTGATGAGGAGGAGGAAGTCAAGGTAAAGGAGCCAACCCCCTTACCCAACCCAACTGCCAACCAGGTTCAGACCCAGTTGGAGGTTGAAGCAAATTCACTACCCGAAAATATTATCACCTCGGTTACTCAGGATCAACTGCCGGTGACTATCGACCCCGAAACGATTGATATTAACCGTGTTTCTATGGTAAGTGTATCGTTTAACGAATCTTTATTTGCTCTATATGTGTATTTTCAACTAACGTTACTTTTTACGTTCAAATAGGAATCCAAAAATTACCTTCTACCTCCCATTTCCAAGGAACATGCTGGTCGCAAGTGCTTAGTTTTAGATTTAGATGAGACTTTGGTACACTCGTCGTTCAAAGTAAGTATATATAGGCAAATTTGAAACTAATCTATGTACTAGTTGATCGAGCAACCCGACTTCATTGTTCCCGTTGAAATCGACAACCAGGTGCACAACGTCTACGTAGCTAAACGTCCCGGCGTTGACGACTTTTTGTTCAAGGTTGGTGAGTTGTTCGAAGTAGTAGTCTTTACTGCTTCGCTATCCAAGGTAGTATACAATCTAACTATAACTTACTAATATCTTGAACTTTAGTATGCTGATCCCGTATTGGATATGTTGGATCGACACAAAGTTGTCTACCACCGATTGTTTAGGGAATCCTGCTACAACCACCACGGGAATTATGTCAAGGTAGAATTAAATTTAGAAATTAAAGTTTCTAATTTTCTAATTTTTAGGATCTGTCGCAGTTGGGTAGGGATCTGGCATCCACCATCATTATCGACAATTCGCCCACCAGCTACATCTTTCACCCATCCAACGCTGTACCTATAACTACCTGGTTCAACGACAAACACGACACTGAATTGATGGATCTCATCCCCTTCCTTACTGATTTGACTACTGTACCCGACGTCACCGCTATACTCGACAATGTCAACTTGGAGTCCGCTTAATTTATCCCTTCAGCTTTCTATTTGAGCGTATCCTTAGCCAACTTTATCCCCCTTTTGTTGAAGATTAGTTGGGAGTTAATTAATGTTTGGGGAGCATACTTTTATGATTTTTAGTTTAGGATGGGTTTCCTCGGTTCTCAGCTTAAACTTGACTGTTTTTAACTAGAGCTGGCCTTTATCTCCTACCCTGATCTATTTATCTGTGCCTCGACCCCTTTCAAAATTTCCCTTTCCTTGCCTTCCTTTGCAAAAGGATCTTAATCCCCATCCCAGTTTACGTAAGATTCCCAAGACCCTTGTAAGCCTTCTAATCCATTACTCTCCAACTAATTCTTTACCTACCCAACATTTTTAAAATTAAGTACTGCTAGTTGTGTTCCCTTCTTTTTTTAAAATTTAGGCTTTCATACCTTTATACGCATTGCGATATTTCTTCCCCTTCCTTAACCCTACTGCCAAATGGCACCTTTTAATTTGATAAATATCGATCTTTTTGATGTGTTTTAAACTATGTATCTACTTGTATAAATTTCCATTTAAATTTGTTATTTTATCCTATAGTATAGTTTGTTAAAGATATATAGGTAGTTATAGAGCAGATTTTTGATAAACTTTGATTCATAGTAGGATAAGGTTTTGTCGACTAAAAGAGTATTTAAAATATCGTTGAAAAGGAGGGAGGTAGTTCAAGCGTTGTTGAGTAGAAATCTAATTTAACTTTATTGTGATATCTGGTGCTTATATTAAGAATTGAAAATAAATAATAAAAATAGAATGATATGTATTTAAAATAGATATGTGTTTAAAAGGTCATTAGTATCAATTGTAAACTTACCTTTCATTCTGTCTAGTTAAAGTAAAGTACACATGTAGTAAAATTATTGATTTAAAATTCAAATTGGGACATGTTTATAATATAAGGTATATCTTTCAAATAAAATGCATATATGTATATTAATAATACCTGCATGAATATATTTCCATTTATTCTAGATATAAGCCCCAATATTATTGAATGTATTTGAGCCTTGAAATATATAGCTATCGAGCATTAAATATGCTAAACCGATGCAAAGGAAGCCAGATAATGTATAGCATTGACAGTAGCTGTAAATACTGCTATAAAAATAAAAGTTCAATACAAAATAAGTAAATAAAAAATTACGAAAGATCCAACTGATTCCAACTCTTTACAATATATATACTAGCTCTCCAACATATCCTTCAAACTTTTGAGCAGCCTAGGCAACAACTTGGCACTTAAATTGTTATTATTCATAGTCTTGTTACACATCAATAGATTGTTTACGACTACAACTTCACGGAACGAAGGTCCCGGTTTCATCATATCCAACAGCGTCAAGTAATACTGATTGGCCAGCTGGTGTTGGCCTTCCAATTGACAGCTCGTTGCCAACAAAACTAAAAAGTACTGGTAGTAAAGTAGTTTGGTTTCCCTATCTTTAAACGAAAGCTTGTTGTTGAGGACGTGGACTATATAGCTTAATAAAGCACTTTTGGTATCTAGCTGCCCCAAGCTGTTGGAAAATAGGTTTTTGATAAGGAGGTCCAGTTGAAGGCTTTGCTCAGTAGTTTCAGTTAGCTGGGATAGTAAGTCGTTAGGTTGGTATAGCTCATAGTTTTCTAAATGGAGAATTTGGTTGGCGGTTTCAACTTTGGCTTCATCGTCTTTGGCGTTGATAATTTTCGTATAGTAAGCTTTCAATTGCATTGCTTCCTTTGGTATCAAATGATTCTAACCAGAGTGTGTTGATTGTATTGATCTTTGCTGTAGGTTAGTGGTGAGTATTGTTGATGGAATCTACCGGCCTATGTTGTTTTCAATCACCTAAACCTTGAATGGTATAGATTGATTTTAGATAACCAACTCAAAGATTTATCAATCACCAATCGAACTCTTGGATGGTAAAGCCAAAATGGCCAATTAGCCACAATTAGGCTACTCCTACTTGAAGCTCATCACCCATCACAACCTAACTTTCTTGCTTTTTAACTTTTATGCACCACGTCAACTTTAGTAGAATAAGTGTAAAATTCATGAGTACGAAACCAAGCTTGAAGATTAAAGCGCTGCACGATCTAGCAGTCAAGGTAGCATTTTTATTAAGATTAAGGATAACTAATGGTACATTGAATAAACTAAAACTTGATGTTAGGAAGGCAAGGAGCACTACATAGACCCATCAACTGGCTACCTGGTGTTCACAGAGCTGTTCCACAAGAAGCGGGGCAAATGCTGCGGTAACGTGTGCCGTCACTGTCCGTTCAACTACGTCAACGTCAAACCTAAAAGTAGGCCCAAGGACAAGGACATAGAGGCGCTGGGGTCCGAGTTGGAGTGAAATAAAACAGTTTTATTGGCATCGATTAATTAGTTTGTGGCAAAATTAGTAATTAGCTCTTGCAGTAGCTATGCTCCAAAAGTTGAACCGCTGTCGGCCGTAACTCGGGATCGATGATGAAGCACTGGCTCAAGAATTCGACGGTGAGCTTGGCGAGGTGGTCAGGGATCGGTGGTGCTGACTCTGGTGTCGATTGTCCCAGCTTGTACAAGGCGGTTAGCTCGGCCACTTCGCGCCAAGGACGCTGACCCGTCAACATCTCGATCAGTAGACATCCCAACGACCATATATCTACCTTAGCGCTGTAGCCTAAGTTGGTTACGACTTCGGGTGCCATCCAAAAGACAGAACCCTTGAATGACAGGCGATTATCACTTCGGTAGGCCAAACCATATTCATTCTTGCGTGAGATACCGAAATCGGTGATCTTACAGACGCCCTCGTGATTGATCAAGACATTGGCCCCTTTGATATCGCGGTGCATGATGTTACGGCCATGGAGGTATGCTAGCCCTTTAAGGATCTGCTTCGTCAGGGATGAAGCATGTTGCTCCTCAAAAGGTCCGTTACGTAAGAGGGCCGATGCGATGGACCCACCTGATACATATTCCAAAAATATATTGAGGGAGGTTGGATTTACTTCGAACCCTAGGTACTGAACCACGTTGTCATGTTCCAGATCTTTAAGCAGCTCGATCTCTCGGTACAGTTCACGGATAAGCTCGCCACGCTTACGGCCGACTATAGGTGCCTGATTGACTCGCTTGGATGCTGGTAGTTGACGGTAGTTCGATCACTTTGACGGCAATCATGTCACCGGTAACTGCATTCAAGGCGTGGAAGACCCGTCCGAAGGAGCCTTTACCAATCATCTTACCTTTTACCCACTGTACTGCCGGATCTAGAAGTAGGAGGTTAGTAGAATTTTGGATATAGTTACGAACTTGATCTAGGCATGAGGTCCTCGAAGAAACTTTCAATGTCATCCGT
Organism: Capillidium heterosporum; assembly: GCA_016630905.1. NCBI lineage: Eukaryota > Fungi > Entomophthoromycota > Entomophthoromycetes > Entomophthorales > Capillidiaceae > Capillidium > Capillidium heterosporum. Next base: position 1,444,462 of record WBMQ01000006.1, read on the forward strand.
GTCGTCGGGCTTATCCGGTGATTCGGAAGGGACTGGTTTATCGGAATGGGGCTCGGAGGCTTTGGATTTAGACCTAGGAGTAGGATCGTTACCAACTTGACGGGTCCTTGTCCCCCACAACCTAGTGCTGCGGCGTGATAAACTCTGACCGCTGGATACCCGCCTTTGGTGCGCCTCTTGAACCACCATACGGATGCTTTTCTTTCGGCCTAGACCTGACTCACCAGACAAATTTGCAATGACTGGGTTACGTGGTGTAGCCTCTAGCTCCGTATTCTCGACCCCCATATCGATTATCGGCTTGTCTAGGTCGTGGTTCGGGAAGAACTTTTCGAGGTTGGTGGTAATAACATCGGTTGAAGGTCGCTCTCCCCACAGCTGAGCCCAGGATGGTGTCTCATTGTTGCCGGGTGATTCAACAGGTGCAGGTGGTGGTACGGTCGGTGGTTGCCTATCGAAGTAAGCATTATTTGTTGATTTGGGCTGTGTAGGAGGCGTCATACTGCCAATATCCTTCGGTGTCAAGGGAGTTAAAGGAACGTAGGTCTTTTCACTGCCCTTTAGCTTTTTTCCTAAGTTTAAATTAATAGCAAATCTAATCAAATGACTTACCTTCAGTCGAATATTTGCGCTGTGCCACTTTAGTAAGCTGAAGCTTGACATAGCCTTTGTGATCGGTTTTATGACATAAAGTCAACAGATATCTGGGTGATACGATACGAGCTAAATAAAATTTTAATAATGAAGAATGATAAAAGCATACTTTTTCCGTCTTTTAAAAACTCTTCAATTTGATAGTTATCGCCATCGCCATCGATGCGTAAAGTGTTCAAAATGCATTGGTAGATTTCTTCAGCCGTTGCACACCCGCCGATGTTTACACTATATATACCTCCTGTTTCCAAAGAGACCTGTATAACTTTCTAATAAAAAATTAACATAAAATCAATAAACAGCCCATTTAAATGGATGCATTTGAAAATAATGCTTACACTAGAATCAAATTTCATATCCTCCTAAAATTAATGCTTAGATATATTATATAAATAAAGCTTACTGAACCGGATTTACGGTGCTGCTTGGAGAATGGATTCAAAAAATCGGGTAAGATGTTGAAGAACGAGGCGCCATCGCTAGACGGAGTGGTAGGTTTCTTTGGATTTGTTGCTTTGCTGAACGAGCCATTTGTCTCAACAAAAGGGTTGGACTTGACGGAAGTGCTCTCAAATTTGTGCTGGGAAGAAGAAACTGGGATCTCTTTGACACTATTATCTGTTCGAGGCTGTGGTGCTAGGCCTTGTCGCTTCGATATTCCGGTTTGAATTGGGGCTAAGGGTGACATATCATAGAAGAGGGAGGAGCGCCGCGGTGCCGAAAGTATAGAACTCCTATTTGGTATGGATTTCCCTATCTCCCCATTTTTAAGCTTGAGGTCGCTTGGAATTTGAAGCGTCCTATTCAAGTTCACCATCGATTCTTTCCTCGGGGTTATTATAGGTTGAATAGTCCTGTAGTTGGCCTGGTAAGGATCATTCGAGGGCTCTAGCATATTCAACTCATTTTCCCATAAATCCATAGCCGATTTGTCAACCGGATCAAATAAAGGAGGTGGCAAATTCGTATTGTCGAAAGAGTTGGGATGATTACGATGCCTTTGGTGAGGTAGCCTTGATTCGCTAGATCCTGCTTTACCCTGCTTTAAAGCTATTTTGCTAAGATCGGGGGCCGAAATAGAGGCATTTGAATTTTTCCGGTATAAACTGGCCCTTATACCAGTGCTATATACGTTCGGCTTATTGGAAGAATAGTCATAACCTAAACTTTCAAGGCGGCTACTTTGCAGTAATTCGTAGTTTGGCATTGCTGTGTTTCCATTTGTAGTACTATCTGTACTAGGTAGCGGACCGGTCGGTGTCAAATCAAATTCATCCAACGTGCGAAGACTGCCCTTGGAGTCTTTGGTGCTGAGCTTGTTGCAAAAACTTTCGCCATCATCTAAATCTAGCTGACCAAGGCTCAAGTCTAAACTTGATTCTTCGTAAAGTGGTGGTAACGATGTCTCTTCAAAGGGGTTGGTAAAAGTTTCATCGTCGTCGATAATCTCAAACTCTTTTATCTCGCTTACTATCTCGCCGTTATCGTCGGCCTCAGATAAAGAAATAATCTCACCAATATTACTATCTACGCAAGTATCATCTACTTTGGGTACATCTAAATCAGATTAAAGTATTAGATTGACATTTGCAAACTTTAGCATAAAACTTTACCTGGTGTAGTATATGCCTGTAAACTATCTGAACAAATAGTTGGGTCGTTTTGGTCAAAGCAAAAAGGTACTTTAGAATATGAAGATGGGTTAGCTAGCATGCTACTCTGAGGAGAGCCGTGAGGTGATAAATTTAAAAGGGCTTGCTCTTGAACTACCGGTTTCTTTTATCAAATTAGATTGCTATTATTAAATTTAGTTACCTGTTGGATTGGACAATCCGAATAAAAGTCTCGTCGTATTGATTTAATAAGGCGAGTGCGATCTTTGTAGCTAAAAACTTCTAAGGCTTTCAATATTTTGTGGTTGAGCTCAAGGAATTTGAAACCATATATATCGTGTTCTAAAAATAAATGTATTAGCATATCAATTCAAAAGTAATGAGTATTAAAATAGATTAAAACGATACCTCTAAAGAGTTCAATGAAATCTTCCAATTCATTCTTTTCTAGCCATATCAAAGTTTGCTCAAGATCCCAAGCTAAAGGTCCATTGTCGACTAGAATTAAATTATCTTTGTGTGTTGTAGACTTGATATGATTATCTGCATAAGGGTTAAACTGTACTACATCGCTATTTGTAGGATTGGTATGCAGGTTAGCTACATTTTGACTATTATTCAGTTGATCATCCATCTGACTTTGAGGATCTCCAGTTGAATTTAAAGAACTCATCCCATTATAACCGCCTGTTACATTCTGCCTAGATTGTAAGTCTTCTAAAGTGTCGCTTATTTCAATGTGCTCGGGGAATTCAGCTATATCCACTACATTATCTTGAAGTTGGTTGGGCAACTCCGTGGCTCTCATAGTTCGATTCTGTTATTTTGGAAACCAAGGTTTTTCTAGTTTGGATTTGGCATGTGTAGGTGTAATTGATTCTATGACTAACTAAAAATCAGAAATTTTGATGTTGCGACTTTCAGCAAACTTGACTAAGGAGGATCCCCATTGAAGTTAATATATTATGGTATATATTTGAAACTCAGACTTGATACATAATGTAAAAGATATATATTTAGGAAAGTGTATATGCTTTAGTTGTATTTTAATATGCGACAGCCACTATTAAATTTCCCAATAGCTAATTTGATAATATAAAGTTCGTATTATTTAGTGGCACATTCTAGTGCAAATTCTTGGTAAAATTTTATAGCTTTGAAGCGAGTACTTATAATGATCTTTATTCAAGCTTTAAGATTTAGGGACATAGTCGGAAGAGCTTTTAGCATCTTTCAGGTTGTATAGAGCGGCTAAATGAAAAGATCACATTTGGCAGTAATTGAACCGATCTATAAACAAACATTCTTTGTAACGGAGATGGCGTATTTCAGTAGCCGCTATTTCGAGACAAAGGTGGTCCGGTATATAAAGGAATAGCCTTTATTGAAATAAATTGCCCTGTATACTTATCTCACTAGGTAAATATAATAATTTTTATACAAATTTACTACATCTTTAAAGTAATAAAGGCATAATTTAGTTCCCCATGAAAAATATCTATGTAAACTACCTATTTACAATAAGAAATACATAGTAAATTAAAACTTATTCAGCTAAAAAGCGTCAATGATAAATATAGATTACTATAAAGTTCTCAACATATGTATTTTAAATCTCAGATTCGGCAAGGAAAATGGAATGGATTTCCGATAGTACCATTATGAGAAAAGTTGATTTAATTATACTTGGAAGTTTAAAGCTTGTATCTTTTACTATAACTAAATTCCAGCTATATAAATAGCATATTTCATATATATACTAAAATAGGATTAAAGTCGAATATTAGATTGGTTGGAAATAACCGTGGGATGCCTACAAAACAGACCAACAGCTACATTATGTTGCGAAAGTCATCGTACTCAATTCAACCTACTACCATCAACCTTGAAGATTTTGTCCAACTTCGAGACCAACCTTAAATCGTACCCAATAAGCCCATTATTTACTTATAAAAACAACAATCTCATCCAATTTCCGATATATATATTCATCCCTTGAAGTTAAAGTAGTCTACCTAAGCCTTTTCTTTGGTAGCTATCTCCACCATCCCAAGGTTGTTCTGCGCGAAGTATAGGTTGGGATGGCAATGTTTGGTTGGTATCTATCAACTCAAAATTCGACTTTGATATAACTGTCATCATAGTATCATTAATTAAAAATGTATGTATGAAGAATATTATTAATGATTAGAAACAATCTCCTATAAACTCAAATACGTCGAGCCTTTCAAAAATCTATCATATCTAAAATTAATTCTTATCACTAAATGATACTTTATTACACAAAGTCAGTAATGTCAACATGATAAAAGGATACAGTTCATATACCACCTGTTTAAAGCCTCTATATCACATTCGATGCACTATTAACTACTTAGCATATATTTTCATAGGTATGTGACTACCCACCTTATATCGTTCACTTAACTAATATAAAGGCTCTAATTTGGCGCCACCATTACATCTTCTGTACATGATGACAGGAGAATATAGCCTCTTTTCATGAAACTATATATCCCTAGGTTAAGTTAAAATTTAAACTATGTAAGTATACATTGGTACAATGTTTTCGATTGAATGTCCGCATAACTCATTTTAAACATACTTCTTAAGGTTATGGCGAGACAAGTTCAGTATTGTACACACAGGATCTACATAGTTATGTAGATCGAAGCTAAATTAGAATATAAACCCGCAAATAGTGGGTTGGTAAAAGTATATAATTTATAATAGGATGGTTAAGTGTCAAGTGTTAGATCTTTGGATATAATTTGGCTAGTTGATTATGATGACGCCTCATTGTAAAAGAACACTAACTTATGTTTGGTCCCTGATTGTAAATGTGCTAACCTAGCCAATCTGCTATAGTTTGTAGACATGTTCCATTGTGGAATTTCCGTATTTATCAGTAGTATATATTTGCACACATCGTAAACAATAATATTACAAAGTTAATAAACTTACTTGGCTAAAGCCCTAATATCGATTAATTAAAAGTCATAAAGTAGAAATAAAATTAAACTATATTGAAGTGCACAGATAAAATAAATCAAGCGTATGATCACCCTATATCGCAGTTTAAAGTTTGCTTATAACTACTATTATATCATATACCTGCATCTTCGATCTAACCTCCATTATATCGTAAATTTACCTTTAAAGAGATATAGCTCAGCAACTGTCTGCTTACCACACCTAAAACATTTTGCTCTATTAAAGTAGATGTCCATGTTACTTATATTAGAGCTCTGTTTCCTATATTTAGTCAGATAGAACGAAAAGTTGACAAAAGCTTTTCAAAGAAAGCATCACCATTAAAACTTTTGATTGTAACAGATTAAATGGTCACTATCGACGAATTCTCTACATATTTAAATGAACTTTATTGTATCAAGTATGTAGGTTTACAAATGGCTCCTAACTACTCCCAGTTACAAAACTCTATTCTAGTTGTGCATGCCGTTCATTTACCAACTTAATAAAGCGGTATAATAAGTAAAGTACCGTTACCTTTAATAGATTTATTTTTCGATCGATCTTCAGGTGAATTATAGTTGCTTAGTGGAAATTTTCAAGCTTATACATTGGGTCTGAAATTAGAGGAATCATTTAGAAAATCATTCATAAGATTACTTATGCAACTTTGCATATCTCTACCAGTTAATTTTGAACACAGCTATTCATTTTCAAAGCCGGCTTTGAGCTCGTTTATTTGAATACCGGCTACTGGACACGTTCTCTTCCTTGATAATTCCATATATTTCTCTACTTACCATTTGGCTCTTTAAAGCTATATAAGGATACTATCCATCGAGAACAATATATTACTGGCGTTACTAATATGTTTAAACCCAGCCATCAGAAACTGCCCTTCAACAAGGAGAATCCAATAGGAACCTAAAATTGCTGATGCTGATTTCATAAAATAAAACATACATATACATACCAAATAAAATATAAGGCATATGTACAATTATAACTTAGATGCAAGACAACTAGCTCAAGTATAAGTGATCATGTAGGCAGAAAATAAGGTAGGTTTAGGGGTATATGTAACTAAATTTCAAACTATTGGTGGATGTAAGTACATATATCGTATATAAAATTTTTGATCGAGGTTAAACTTGATATTGAGGGCCTTTTTACTTTAATCGTCTCCTTTATTTTGGTTAATTAAATAGCACTTGTAAGGAGGCCCAGATTCATATTGTTGTAAAGTCACAGACAAACTAGAATTTCGAAATCCACTTCTGTCCTCCTATTTACCAACCAATATATTTTTAAGTTTTGAGGAAGCTGATGAAGAGTTGGCAACTTTAACCGACTGATTTGAGAGGGCCCTTAAACCAACTGAGATGGTTCTAACTAACCCATACCATCATTAGCTTCTTTTAGTAGGTTTGGGTGTCTAACTAATTCCCCTTTCTGTAGCGTTACTGGCAATAGTCGACTACTTCCCCAATCTACACCCATTACCTGAGTTGGATTTAAGACGTTTGCTACACATTTTTAGCGCAACAATTAATCTATAGTACTGTAGTGGAAGTAAAACCTTCCTGTACTATTAATTCAGCTGGTTAACTAAATGTGTTTTTCAAAAGCAGGGAAGATACGTAACGACGCAATTTTCTTGGGCCTGCAAAGGGTCATACCACGTAGTCCGTACCTGTTTGTGGCAATGATGTCTGGATTACCTCAAAATTTGCAATCCTAATATAAGTTTAATGTTACGATAAATTATATCCACCAGAAATCCCAAGTTGCCGTTTATTCTATCTGCTTTTAGCCCTGAAGCTAGCTGGCTCACTCTAAAAGTCATAGGTTCAGTTATGATTTCTTTAGTAAAATGCTGTACTATCGCTTGTTTAGCCTATCCCCTTAAGGAAGATTCTAGTAAACATTAAATCATAGCTAGCCAGCTTGAACAAATGCACTGTTGAAATCTAATGACTCACAAAGTATAAAAGCCAAAAGTTCACACTACAACTTTAATTGTTTACCAAACATAAATTGAACGATGGTATTGACTTCCCTATCGCACACCGATCCCTTCTTCCTAAACAACGCACCACCCGAGATGGTTGCACCCAGTTTGGTAGCTGAGCGATCACGCAGCAATTCGATCTCCTACTGCCAGCTCCCATCCATTACTCAACTGTTCGGAGTCCAAACTACCTACTCTACTTACCCTACCTACCCCTCAGCCAACTACAACTACTCCCGCAAGTCCAGCAGTACCTGCTGCAGTGACTTGGACTACCAGAACGACCTCCTCCAGCACTTGCCCAAGACAGTCAAAGGCAAGCGTAAGCGAGCTAACCCTACCCAAATTTTTATCCTCAATCAAGTCTTCATGACTACAGCCTTCCCCTCGACCGAGCTACGTAACCAATTGGGTAGTCAGCTCAAGATGTCGCCCCGAGCTATCCAAATCTGGTTCCAAAACAAACGCCAACTCCTCAAAGGCAGACTCCCTCAAGGTAGTCGCGATGTTGCCAAGCAGGCTGCCTTAGCGAACTTACCTTTAGAAACTCATCTACTCCCCTTCCCTAAAACCTATATGAGCATATGACTAGCTTAGCTTACGCCACCCAAAAATCCTTTATGTACATTCACAGCCATATCATTTATTATACTCTTCCTTATTAATAAACGCAAACATCAGTTCCGCCTAACCAGCTACATAGATAGCCCGAGTCGAACTTGGGCTGATGGCTGGTAATCTTGCCAAAGATACCATCTAAATTCAAAGTATTCTCATCAATAAAGCCTTATTTTTTACCAAATATATATGGTAGCTTAAAATTAAAATACTTGGAGTTATTTTAATATATATATAAATCCCAGGCGGATGTATTACCAGTGTCACCTAAGTGAGCTAAAGGTTCAGTTTCATGATAGCTTACCTATCATTTTCCAACAACTTGGGAACCAACACCAACTGAAAAAGCAGCGGCAGTGAAGCAACAGCTAAATAGGTGGACAAAGTTCTACTTTATGTTATACTAAGAGTGATGGCTCAATGTTTCAAATAGAGTGAAGTTAAACCAGAATGGACGAATTAGACTTATTCATTTCTATGATATGAAGGATATTGCAGATCAAAAGTAAGGAGAGCTTAGTCATCGCTGTCCCTTGTACCGTGGAATTTGCCTTGGATTGCTACTGTACATCTGGAAACGACATCTAGTTGGGAGTACTGGCCTCCTTTCGCATTTATGCCTAGCTAAAAGTAGTACATATGCTTGTCAATCAATTGCATGTACGAACATGTATATTGGTTTAGGATAAAATAAAAATTGAAGGGAAATATACACTCCTAGGAACTCTGTTTCTTCAAATAATCAAATTTCTAAAAGAATTGGAAAACTTGGTTCCAATTTTTTGCGCTATCAATGAAAGACGCGCTACTTTCCGCTAAAAAGGTACTTTGATCGGTAAATAGTAGGTCCGTATCAAAACAATAGATATATGAAATTTAATTCTTGAAAATTTAGGATATAATAACATGGTGATATACTATTGAAGTTGTGTTGATTGAGTTTTATTTAAAATATATGGGTTCGAATAGACGGTGTATGAATATATAGTAACGGACAACGAACTTAAACTCTTTTACAACTCAATAATTATACTTATATAGAACGTTTAAAGGACTTTTGAAAACCAGCCAATTTGAAATATTGTTGTCAATATGCAATTCAAATATAACTGGCAAGCTAAATAGAAGATACAAGACCAATTGGAGGGTATCACAGTAAGTTTGCCTTCAAAGCCATCCGCAGTTCGGAAAATTCATGAGGTAATCGCCTAGGACCGTGATTCTTGGCTGTCACATGGGTGTTGAGGTGGTTCAAAGCACCGTAGGACTTGTTACAGCCTTTGAACGTACAGGCATAATACCTACTTATCTGGCAGGATCTGCGTCTCGGCCTTTGTGTTGGAGTTGGGTTGAAATCGGTAGTTCTAGCACTTGACACTTGACTAACTGATTCCTCATCGTTCGAAAAGAAAAAAAACTCTTTTGGACTATCCCTTTCGACAAATAGATCTGGGAACACTTCTCTCAACGAGGGAAGATGTCCTTCGAATTGATAGTTTGGGTTGGCAATAGGATTGTCGGTAAGCTGCTTGTCTTTTACAAAGTTGAACTGGCTGGAACACTGGTTCATTTTTTACGATGAGATGAAAGTGAAATGAGTAAGAGCCCTAATGTATGGGTTTTATACCTACCATCAGGAATAAGAATGGTTCTACTAGATGTTTTCGGAGTATTAGTCTATAGACTTGAAATCTTGAAACCAAATAGCTTATTCCACCATATAGGATAGTTTTAGTGGATAGATATGTGTTTTCAATGCTAAAATTGTTGAAAGCATACTATTCAAGTTGGAGTATAACAAATACTCGGATGGACACCTTTTCTTACCGATTCATTTGAAGGTTTATTTTAGACTGATGAGATCCTATCAAAGATTTAGCTCAAGTTGGCTGCAACTCTATAAATTTTGGAGGAGACCCAATTTATAAGTAAGCTGGTTTGGTTACACGATCCAATGCATCATTAACTTTAAAGAACATTTTGAGTATGGGAGATATAGTCCGATATCGATATTGTGCTGGCTAAGAAAGCTGCTTCCTCTATACATACAAGTGAAGGCCGACATTTGTTTTCATCAAAAGTATACTATTCAAAGTTTTGAATTAGAAAGCTCCAACAAGGATTGAAGGAACTACTTTCGGGTTCTTATTGTTGCCAAGTCTTATCTTAGTCTCGAGAATCTAAAGTAATTGGAACTAGAAAGAATGCCATTCTTTTTTGCTAATATTTTGCCGAAATTGGGTTTGGGTTAAATGATTCCTTAGGAATACAAGTTGTATAGCAGTCTGCTTGAACAAGTCTAAATTTAACAATGCTTGCAAACTATAAAAACTCAAAAGCGTACTGTTGTTGAACGATATACGGATTTCACAACCTTTAGCAAGGACTCAAGTTGTCGAAGGAACATATAATACTACTAGGGGATAGTTCGCATAGTATATATCATACTTTGCGTTGCTTGTTAAATATAAAATCTATAAAAAGGCTGTTATCAAAGCCAACTTTACAAATAGAGCTCGAAGAATCTCATGTCACTGATATTAAGTTAACCTATCTATTTAAACTATTAAATATGTACTCTAACAATAATAAAGTTGATCAGTTAATGCAGCTATTTTCTCTCAAAACTACAATAACAAACTATAAAGCCATAAGGTTTCTTTGAGTTCATTTATAACAACTTTGAAAGATAGCATACAGCTTATGGATTCAGCAAATCCTATAATGCCTACTATAAAAGCACCTATATCATAAGCAGGAATTCTGTGAAGCAGTTATACGGCAGTGAACTACAATTGAAAATATGGTGAGCTTAGATCTCAAAAACTTTTAGTTCATCTGGTGGTATGTATGAAGAAATCGATGTTAAAGTAAAGTTATTTAATAATGTCAAGGAGAAAATATCGAGATTGGGTCTACTGAAATAATACAGGAATTGAAAAAAATTGACGAGCTAACTATGGTATGCTTAGAGAGGTAGCCAAGAGTATCGGAATCGTGTAAGCTAAAACAACTAATGGACCAAGGAATTTATGGTAAGCTAATTGCCATGTATTTGGAGACATAATATAGAGCAGAAGTTAACTTGGTTGTAAACTGTATTGAGTCGAAAGTGATAAGTTGAATCGAGAAATATTATTTTTTGCTGAAGAACAGTTAACTCATTGCTTGTAAGCTTACTAAATTTATGAGGTTAGTTGTTGGTAACTTACCGTTTCCAGCTATGAATCTGAAATTTGTTTACATATTACCATCTCTTTATTCCAATCTAAATATATGCACTAAACAAAGCATTCATATTGTAAGCTGTTTGTCACTATTAGATTAAATTTACCTTGAATTTACTTTGCCATTTATAATATAGTCGATGTGCTTTAACTTGTTGATTTTTCGCAGCGAATTTGCTTTCTATTAATACCGCCTACTAAAATAAACTTTTGCTGAGATAGAACTGATAAAATATAGTTCGCTACGTATAAAGACATCAACTGTAAATTCTTGATAAGCAATGTTTTGCATCTCAACCTATAGCCCCTATCAACTTCAAAATTTATTGGCTATAGGTACGCATCTGAAATTTTACTCTCAATTGAAATGCAACTAAAGCTCAGGTACTGGTCTGTAAATTCCAAGTTAGAAAGTTTTGATCACAACTCATCAACTCAAATTTCAAAAAGCATGAGCCATCCGACAAAACCAACTAGCACAAGTGATCCAACTAACCAAAGGTCATTGAAGACCGATTCTTCCAAACAATCCGCCAATCGAATTAACTACCAACTCTAATTCCAACTCTAACCTTAATACCAACGTTAATGTCAATCCAAATGCTAATCCTAATCCAAACTCAAAGCACTAATTTATTTCAATATCTACCCTCAAACACCATTCAACAGCTGCAAAGTAAAGAATCGGAAGTTTACAAGGTTTTGGAGCACCAGTTAGATTTAGAATTGTATTTAAGGAACCAAGATCTGTTGGAGATTGAAAGGAGATTAGAAGCAGGTAGACACAGCTTGAAGCGACTGGAAAAGTTCTTTCAAAGTAAGTTATTTTATTGGATACTGTCGTTTAAATGTATCTTTAGCGGCAGCTGAAGAGTCGGTAGATATCGACAACAACTTGGTAAAACGGAGTAGAAACAGTCGTCGCTTACAGAGGGAGAAGGAAAATTTGGATACCAGCACCAACTCCAAGCCCGAGAAATATATCAGTGCCGACCAAAGTTTATATTGCAAGAGAGAAGATGGTGTATACGTTAGGTAAGTTTAAATAGTTTTGATAGCTCTTAGAAATGTATTCGTTTTGATATTTTATTAGGATGGTATGCTCTCATTGTGGTAGACAAACTTTCAAAAACGGGCAAGGGTTCGTAAACCACTGCCGTATACTACATAAGATAGATTTCCCAACTCATCAGGATGCCATCTACAGCTGTGGTATTGAAGTGGATGAAAGTGAAGTTCCTTCCGATGACCCATGTAGGCGGCTTATAGTTAAACCAATTATCAACACGCTCAACCAGGATGGCTCCAATGGCTCAAAGTATCCATTTCTTTTATATATTCTGTAGTAATTTTTAATATTGCTAGTATCTATAAAGAGTTTCAACATATTAAATCCAAACTTGGTGACGACGTGGTAAAATTTTAAAAGTTATTTTAAATTTTAATGCGAGAAATTTAGAAACCAAACATTAAAGTCTACGATGAAGAGGTGGATTTAAGTTCAGGTGATGGTGATTTTGAAGTGGATTCGAAGGATTTGGAAGTCGAAGCATCTAACTTGCTGGACTCACCGGTATTTGACGATCCCACTTACTTCCCTACTAAGGACCCAAGTTCTGACCCTTCCTATGTAAATGACGAGGATATTAACGATGATATCGATGAGCCTGAATCACCAGTAACCAAAAAGATTGACATGCCCAAAGTGCAACGTCCTAAAGTTGATTCACTCGAACCGTCAAACCATGAGGCCCGTCCTACCATAGCATCCAAATATCCAACTAAGCCATCAAGTAAAGGTTTTCCTATAGTTGCATTTAGTAAATTTGGTTTAAGCTACAACTCGTACCACCACCACTTCATCTTGTCAACCCATTCAGTAAGTTTTCTTTTCAATATAGTCGAACTTAATTCATTCGTTTCACAACAGATTTGAAACAGTCCAATGATCTGAGTTTGTCGGCCAAGTTGGGGCTGGAGCACCAGTCTAGATTCTATATAAAGAAGCGCATCATTGTTGGAAATCAGTCAAAGTACATACCGGTTGGTAAGCCTTTTATTTGTAAAAATTTAGAAAACTTAAAGGAGCCATTTTGTTTAGAGGAGCGTTCCAACGAAGGTCACCTCTTCAATTGGAAAGTCTATTTGATTGGTCCTACCTTTGTAGGTTACCATGTCTATACTTTAAAAGTTCTAACTCCCATGTAAATAGGATCCTAACCTAGATACGTTTATAAAGTCAGTCAAGTTCTTCCTACATCCAACCTATGCCCCCAACCATATAGTGGAAATCCATCAACCACCCTTTATACTAAGTAGCAAGGGATGGGGCCAGTTCCCCATCCGCATCCAACTTCAGTTTTGGGATTCTAAGAACAAGCCAGTCGATTTAGTCCATCATCTGAAAGTACATTTTTATTTTACATCTTCATTAATAATGGGGTTTAGTTGGATTCGACTTTAAGCGAAAATTGGGTGGTAGATGTGGAAAACTACCTAGATATCGAGCTGGACAAATCTACTCGATTCCTAGATGCCAAAGATATAGCAAACCCCATTGTAGATAGCGATAGCACAAACCTTTATACGCCAGCTGGTAATTTGCAAGTTTATTCCTTTTATTTACATCTTCTAGATTTCAATATCAACCGAGCGATTCAAATTACCCTATCCCATCAGCTATCCAAGTTTCCGATAATTGCCCAAAGTAAGTTTACCTTACAAGTTCATTTAATTTATGCATTTAAAGTCGATAAAGGCCTACTTTACATGACAGTATCTAGCCCATCCGAATTCCAAAGTTTATGCAAGGGACGGCAACTAGCAATTGAGTTTTCAAGAGCACGGCACCTACTCAAAGATCTTCAACTTCAGGTCCAGACCCGTGAATCCAGCTTGGATTCGACCACTCAAGTCCTAACTAAACAGCTGAGGATATCTACCCTGGTACAGTGGTGTAGGCTATTCGATCCTGATCTGATACCATTGAACCTGCCTATCCACCTCACCAAACTAGAGGATCGGCTGGCCAACTTAGCGTTATGTAGGTGCTGTGGTCGATTTCTGCCCACCAATTTGGAGACCGAGAAGTGTCTTGCTTGCAACCGATTGGAGCTTAAGTTCAACTCGATGACGCACTACAAAGATTGTTTTGAAATCTCCAAAGGTACCTTAGCTTCTATGGTCCTTTACTTACAATTTTAGATCAACTACTACTCAACGATCCCAATATGTTGAGCAACGAGAACAAGGCCAGCCTTGAGATGGAGGATGAGGATGAAGATGAAGACTCTATTATTGTTATCGACGATATTGTGGATCAACCCACTTCTACCCTCTCGATAGATGGTCAACTTATTCTCGACCAATTGGAGTCCTGTCTCAACTATCCTTCCATCAAGTACCCTCCCTTTGTCGACGACATCGAAGTAATGGAGCTACGTAGATGGCTCAGACCCTTACAGCTGACCAAGTTTTCGGGATCCTTACCCAATCTTGCCAAGCCCTCTCTATTGCTGATGACTATAGTAATATTTTTACCTCATCGGTACTTATAGCTTTCTACTTAGGCCCTGCGATGTTTTCTGACTGACCTACTGAACCGGACTTTGAAGACCTTTTACAGTCACAACGCCAACTCAAAGGAGGATTGGAAGCTTATCGATCCAATTAAAGCCATTCAAATCCCGATGCTGGAGTATGAAGAGAGTCCGGATAATAGAGAGGTGGATCGGGTTATTACTCCATTGCACCTCTACAAGACTTTATGTGGGGATGGGACTGCAAGTTCGAATGACAATATGGACTTTTTAACTAATAGGTACCTGGGTAATTGAATTCTTTGAATGTGAAGCTTATATGCCTGCCGATCTGAGGATGAGCTTTCTAATTGTACTTGAACCTACGATTCGATAGATTTAGATTTTAATTAATATGTTGTTGTGGTTTGGATGATGTTTACTCTATGAGGATTTGGGAGCTTTTGTAATAGATGATTGCGTTGAGATCGAATCGATGTCGACAACACTGAAGCATAACCTTAGCTCGGTGAGGTAGCTTATCGACAGTTCTTTGCTCTTAATTATAAGCGATATCATATAAAAGTAAACCATTTGTAGATTTGTATTGTAAAAAACTTAATAAATTAACAATATTTTTAAACATTGTGGCTTTATTACGATATAGCTTTGAGTCCATTTATAATCTTTTAAAGAAGTTATAATATCTTATGTCTTAATCCACTGCTGATATTATAACATTAAGTTGGTTTAATTTGATATAAAGCTCTGCTAGATGTCTTGAACGTTTGAGTTTTTCGAAAATTCATTTCTTTGGCTTCCATATTTGAGCACTATAAACTAAGCTACCATGAACCCTGGCTCTTCTATACCGGATGCTCATTTTATTAGCCCTCTCTGGTACCCCTCTAGTTAAAAATAGAATCAGGCTCCTACTAGCATTGCTCATCCTTCACCATAAAATTAGAAACTACAAAAGCTTTGAAGGTTAAGTACAGTTAAACTCCAGCTTTAGAGGTTTAATTTGTCTAATGAGTCGAAAATTCATGTTTCTAGGCGCCAAGCTTGAACCTCTACTCAAATCCATAAAGTCGGTTGAAGGGATCGATAGAGAAATTGGTGGGGAATGATTAACTCCTTCCCTAAAGAGCTATAGGGAGAAAGGTACTGGTTCGAAAACATATTAACCTCTATTAGGAGAACATAAAGTTCTATTGTTAGATGTCCCAATTTAGTCTCCAATTTTCATGCAATATGGGGATCCTCTAAGCAGTATACTTGCGATAAGAATTTGGTCCTATATAAGTATCGAGAGGAAGAGTGACAGCGACATCTTATTAATAAGTTTAATTTGAATATAGCAGCATAGCCAATTTAAATACGACCAAGGCAACGATATCAAAACCAACCTAATTAATTGAACGACAAGACATGCTATATCAGCTTTTTTTATTACTGACGTGTATAAACTTAATAGCAAGTAAGCAGCTGGTAGGAGTGACCTACTCGCCTTACAACTTGAACGGATGTCTACCACAAAGCCAGGTAGAATCAGAAATCCTGGCGATTTCCCAGTACGTAAGCAAGATAAGGTTGTTCGGGGCTGACTGCAATCAAGTCTCTACTATACTTTCCATAATCAACCAAAACAACTTAGATGTAAAGCTAAGTTTAGGTATCTGGACCCGATCTGGTACCCCGAGGTTCCAATCTGACACCCAAGCCATCATTCAAGTTCTCAACGACAAAGCAAATAGGGACAAGGTGGATAATGTCATTGTTGGTAACGAAGACATCTTCAACGGGGTGAGTGAGAGCCAAGTTATCCAGAACATCAACTACGTACGCAACCAAATCAAAAGTAAATGCAACGTGCAGGTCGCGATTGCAACTTCCGAAGTCCATAGTTTGTGGTCTTCCAACTTAGCTCAGAACTGCGATCTCATAGTCCCGTCCATCTATCCCCTTCTACGGCAATCCCATTGGGAATGGGAGTATGGATACGGCCGCCAGCTACACGTTGAGCGTAGTCAACACCTTGAAATCTCAGTACCCTACCAAGCAAGTCATCATCGGGGAAACGGGATACCCCAGCTCTGGGTCGGCCTACCCTTCTAATCAGTTCAACGTCGCCAACCAAAAGAACCAGTGCGACTATTTAGCTAAAGTGAAGTGTTTAGCTGATAGAGAGAGTCTCACCTACTACGTTATGGAGGCCAAGGATGCCGCTTGGAAGAAGGGGTACCAGACCGAAAACCACTTTGGTATATTTGATAGTAACAACAAATTGGGATGTAGCTTTGGCTCGTGTTATTGATTCAGTTAGCTTTAATTAATAAAGTTTTTGGAATTTTAACTTTTATTTTGTAGATTTATAAATATTAGATTTAATGATAGTTTTTACATGTTTATGTATCTAGGTAGTTTAGTAAAGTAGGACATAGTAAAGAACTATACATTATAAAGAACCTTTCATGTAATACAACTATATTGTAAAAAGCTTGGAATTGATGCTTCATACTTTTATTCATCTTGTATTGTAGCCAAAGTTTACTACTAAACCAATGAAATAGAGACATCCATACTGATATATATCAAATAGAAATAAAAGTCTCTTTGTGCAAAGCTAAAATGTACTTTCACTATAAAAGTCAGATTTATATAGTTATGAAAGAGATATCCTTCAGAATAAGAGTTTTCACTTCTTTTTAAAATATCGAACCATCTTCATAAGTATGTAATCAAAAGATGACCATATTACCACCTGCGATGATAATACGACGATGTGAAAACTCCTGTGTCCCCAATGCAATATGTTTCGGATCCAAAAGCTCAGTGTCCATAACCTATATTTAAAATACCTATATAATCAATTTTAAAGCTAGCCTTCACCTAATGGGGAGTTAGAGGAATAATACCTAAACTTTAATATATTGAACAAGAACCTAATAAATATATATATTTCAATAATTGGTCTATTTGTAAAACCCAGCTTATACTTTATAAGGTAAATATACATGGAATTTATTCAGTTTAATCGACATAATAAATCTAGACAAAATTAATTTAGAAGGATAAGTTGTGAGGAGCTGGATAAAGGGTAAGACTCCTATATTCTGTACAGCTCTCATGCCATTTTCACCCGATAGTTGACTTCCAGCCATCTATCTTTAGTGTATCCGAGTTTAAGTTAGAGCTATTGATATGTTGTAGAGTTTCTATTGTAACAATAAATTGATTGAAAAAGTTCCGCCTTTGGTTTATATGTATACGAAATTAAACTTGTACTAATAAGTAGAATGAAGTTCAATACATCTTACAAAGCTGATATATGTATTAAACATTTGCACTAGTTTAACTCTTGAAGTATAGGTATATTAAAATGATACAAAAGGTAAGCTTCTTTGATCCTATTGTTATAGATGTTTGAGTAGAAATCCCTGGGCGATAAAATACCTACCGATACCCGGCAACATTAACATTTTGAAAAAGTAGGAGCACCAGGACTTGGAACCCAGGTATTCTATTTCCTATCAACTTATTCTCCCCTCAACAATGTATTTGCCTAATAAGTACATATATTATCTATACAATCTATCAAAATTTTCGAAAATATACTCCTTAATTTGGGAAGACGATGTGCTTTTAACTTTTCTACATCTCATTCCAATAAACTAGAGATGAACAGTCACAAAAAGTTACAGTCCGAATATTTTGTAGATGTGGTACAGTTGGTTGTACCGCTGTTATCCACCTAGTCAAGACTTAAGTCAGGTGTTCCTTATCGAAAAAGGCAATACATTTCCAAACAACTTATGTATATCTATTAGCAAAGCTTACGGCCTACTCAAAAACCTGGAGTATAAATATCAGACTGAAGGCATGAAACATTTATAAAAACAAGCTCCAACAACAGCAACAATTAATACAATGAAATTACTTTACCTAATTCTATTCGCCTTCATCCTACAGACTCTATCGGTCCTAAGTGCACCACCCGGTGGAGGTCAGCACCACAACCAGTGCGTCAAGAAAAGCTGCAAGGGGGGTCGCATGTGCCCCGATCACAACTTCAACTGTGATACCCATGGTGTAGTACCTAACCAGGGTAGTTGTCCCATGTGTACGGCTAAGGCAGAGGGTGAAGCTGCTAGAGCTAAAAAGGAAGAGAAGAAGGAGGCCAAGAAAAAGAACAAGCGCAACTTGGATAGTATTTTGAAGCAAATCGTCGCATATGTCTATTAAGTGATTTATACAGCTAATAAAGTTTAAACCCCATTTAGATATCTTTTGTTTGTAGTTTGCATTGGTTTCTTTGCTAGTAGTTTGCACTTTTGAATGCAATATGTAATGCATATAGTTTTCTATTATAGCTAGGTAATATAAGCGACTAAACTTAAAGAAATATATGAATATTTAGTCTGTTGTGATCCCATTTTTATTGGTAGCTTATATTTCATCATGCTTATCTAATGTTTTAGTATTGAAGGTAAAGCTATCCTGTCAAAGTCTACTTTATAGGCTTTCAATGAATTTCTACAAGCCTTTCAAATTGCCCAACTAGCAGCTATTCAAAGTATATATCAATTTGTACCTACATTTTTCTAAACCTTTGCAAAGCAGCTCGGAAGTATAAAATGATAAATCATCTATAGAATATATATATTTATAGTGAACAAAATATATTAAATATAAGACTATATTGTTATATAAGCTATTGATTTAGGAAAGCTCGGGAGGGATTTAGTATTTAATAGTGAAGAGAGTACAATGGCTACAGGTTTATCAGTAAATTTTACTTTTAACTTGAAGTTTATCTAATTTGCTGGATCTTAAAAGCAAAGTTGGCAAATTAATTGATTATTGGTAGTTCAAAACTTGAGTAGAATGGAAGTAGATTTCTTATACTAGCTATCTATTCATTCAAATAGTGCCAACTATTGGTATGGCTGCATATTACATTATGCTTTAACAAAGACTATTAACTATTCCAAGGTTAAACTTTTACTACCGATCAAAAGTATAATCTAAGCTCAAAGAAAACCGATAAAATCTGTACATTGCCATAACACAAGTTGGAATCAAAACGCAGATGCCCTAAACTAGCGAGAGTTTTGCGGTGTTGATATAATCTTCAATCAAACACATACTATGCACAGTATCCATTTAAAGTGGGCATTTATAATTGTTTTAAGACTACACATTTCAAGTACAAGGAGATGTAGCCTTTTTCTTGATAGCTGATAAACATCGATGCAACTATAAAGGCACAAAACCATTCTTACTACAGTGGTTAAACATATATGCATGCATATAAAAGTTATGTGCAAGGAATCATCCATTTTAGCATTTAATTCACGGACGCTGTACAATTAACATCCTAATTTACTTGTAGGTAGATATGGTAAAGGCTAAGTTATAATGAAACCCATTAGCCTTAGTCGTTGGGAGGTCCATATCGGCATTGGAAGTAAGCTTTTTGTAGTTATAAAGTATACTCCATAAGTCCTAAAATGAAGGCGGTATTGTTGAAGTCTTTAAAATAAGAATGGTCCTATATTTTGGAACGAATACGAGTATAATCTAGATCAGATGTATTTATACAAATCCAGTGGTTAAACAATATAAAACCATTTACTACAGACTAACATATAGAGTTTTTGCTAAGATTAGCCATCTATTTCTATACGACTTTAGGTAGAAACCGAAACAAGATGCGGTTTACAAAAGTTTTTTATATAAAGAGTGGGTTTGATGGAACTGGGCACTCGAGTTCCAAAATGATGTGAAACATCTAAGGAAAGAATATATATATTGGTACACCACATCAAACTATAGAATAAATACACATTTTAAAGTTTAGAAAGTTTATCTCTTCTTATTCTTCAACTACTAAACTTAATTTCAACCAAAAGCATGACCGCAACCTTCCTACAGGATCACCCCCACGACATCTTCGAGAGGTGGCCAGCCTTGACGGTCGAGCTGGTATTCATAATCGCCAATGCCATAGCTCTAGTCCCTTCCTTTTTAATCCTAATCTCAGTTCTAGGGTACAAACGCATGCGTACCATAGACAACTTGATAGTGAGCCAGATAGCTCTAATCGATGTATTATACGCCACCTTCACCATCATCTGGGTGTCCTTGAAAATGATAACGCATCATCGCATCCTGAACGAAGTCACTTGTCAGCTAGAAGGAGCCATCTCAGTGATATGTAAAGTAACCTGGCTGTACTCGGCCACTGTATGTGCCTTCTGGCGTTACCACAGCATTGTCAACCGCAGCCAACTTACTCGCAAGACAATGGTCATGCTACAGCTGAGTCAGTGGATCCTGCCTATCGCCTGTGCTTTGACTATAGGCCTGACCTCCAAATTCGACCTCATGCCGTCGGGAGGGTACTGCTACCTAGCCTACAAACCTAATGATACCTTACTCTTAGTCTACTACTTTGTCAACATCGTCATCATCATTGTGCCTACTGGTCTAGCCATCTACTTCTACTGGGCCATCACCTGATCAATTTTATCAAATTGTACAAAAGGTCTCCAACTTCAACTCTGATTCGGGCAAGTTAGCCAACCAATATCTATTGGAGCGGGACGGAGAAAAATATTCGCACATCAACGATTCCAAGTCTGAGGATCTAGAGAGCAAGGCTTCCGAGACCGATAATTGTATAAACACTAATCCCAGCCTCAAAAAGTATCGGCAAGTAGCCTTTAGAGCCATCATGTACTGCTCCATATTTGTCATGTCCTTCCTACCTTACGGCATAGCTATGATTATTGAGCTTATTACTGGGGAACCTAGATCGAGCTACGTAGATGCGTTGGTTGCCGTCACCATTATGGCCCACAAGATTTTATCACCGATTGTCACTTTGTTGATCAACGCCGCCATCTTTGCACAGGTTAAACGTATGGTCGGACTCCAGTAATTGCAAATTGAAGATATATTAGTACTTAATCCTATAGCAAAATATTTTTATTTAATTTAATAAATCGAAGGTATCGATTTATATGTATACTACCCTATTTGTATTTTTCGAAATTGAAATTCTTTTATAGTAGAGGAAAGGAACTAAAGATTGATATTATAATCCAACGTCTGCCAGATAAATAACTGTATATACAAGGTAATAGTTTTGTTAAAGAGTAAGATGGTATATATAGTGATCACTTTCTGGAAAGCTATCCAACATAGGTATAAACTATCAAAATAGAAACGTTGGTGCCTCTGTATAGGACATGAAAGTCCACAATAAAAGACGGATTTTATGATGTGTAACTATCTCTACTATAAGCTCTAAGAATAGAAGTTGTAAGAAATTTACATATTATTAAAGTTTATAGTGGTACAAATTGGTGATCCTAATATAGTGATCTGGTTTATGGGTTCTGAGGTTGAAATCTAAGTTTGAGGTAGGGAACCTCCAAAGCAAAGTTGTCTCGGCGGGTATAGTTGCTCTGATTACAAATTGTAATAACATCTACTGATTTGTAGCTATAAAGTAATAGTTTCAAGCATTTTTACATCTGCTAACTAGATTAATTGTATCTACCATAGCCTAAGTCTAGGAGCCTATACTTGAAGGTTTGGTGATCGTCCTTATCAAATTAATATTTCAATAGTATAGCCTATATACATTAACAAGTGGCTTCTTTAGGTCTCGGATCGTGGAAGGTCCATTCTATCATTTTATATAAAGGCTGTATACACCGATGATAAGTATGTATTAATTTGATGGATTAACACTCTTTCAAGTACTACAACCTCGAATCCAAATTAAATGCCATATTTCAAGCCAATCCACTTCCATAAAATACCTTTAGCCTTGCTAACTTATTGGTACGTTGATTTGCTTCCCCTATTGGGTGGTTTCAATGATCCTTATCAGGGTATATAAATGAAAGGCTGAATCTAAAATATCAGAAATCCAAAAAGAAAACTAGCACCAACGACGACATCTTCACCGACATGTTAGCCTGCGAAAACTGCAACAAGAGTAAACGCAAGTGCAGCAAGAATGAACCAAAATGTCAACGTTGTGCCAAGATGAATTTGAAGTGTGTCTACCGACCAACATTACCCAAATTCAACCGTCTCAGCATCAAGTTCAAGTCGGTGGAAGCCAACTTTTTGAAGATCTACCCCAATGTCAACAACAGTAAGTAAATTTTATACATAGCGTCAAATTTTAAAAAGTAATTTAGACCTCAAATTGAACACCTACAAATCTTTCGTATCCCATGTTTTATCCGTTTATTTAGAAAAATATAACAAGGTTTTCCCATTTATAAGCAACAGCCACCTGCTGTCACTTATCAACAAAACGGATGTAACAAACTTATTAGTCAACTCGATACTGTATTATACCATATTCTCCTGTTTCCCGGATGATATGGCCCATATCAACAAGATAAAGCAAGCGACTAACTGCTAGGTTGAGTACAAGTAATGAAGTTATGAGCTTGGAGGTCGTACAGTCTTTACTGGTACTAGCTCAGATTGACGTTCGTAACCAAGAGATTGGTGGCGCGTATATGAAAATAGGTACTCTAGCCGCATTTTTTTTCTCTAATTATTATTTTAGGGCAAGCTATTAGGTATTAATACCAGGTTTAGATTGAAATTTTGATTAACTTATCTTTTAGGAAAGCTCAGATTTTAAATTTACATTGCTCTGACTGAGAGTGAGTTGAGTGCCACTTGGGCAATGTGTAAGCATTTGGATACAACAGTATCCTTCTTTTTCGCTAGGCCGAGTGCCTGCCACAATCCCATAACTATACAAGAGATTGAAGACGAATTAGATAATCCCCCTGCCGAACCGGTAAGTCACTACATCACAATTTTAGTAAATGTTAAACTGACAAATAGGATATGAAATATGTGTTTGACTTTGAGGAGGATATTGTCATCAACTTCCAACTATACACGCGACTATCTGAACTTATGCAGGTGGGTCTAGCTCTGGAATCCAAGTATCTCAACAAAGCGATAACAGCCTAGCAAACTGTGCGCGCGGGTCGATCAGATCTGTGCTGAACTGGCTCGAACCATACCCCCTGTCGACTTCTTCCATCTGGACCTAACCAACCGTATCAACTTCTTCTCATTGATGATGCATTTTATCACCATGTCCTACCAGCTGTACCTTTACCAAGTCCCCATGAGTTTAGGAGTGGCAACAGCCCACTACCAGGAGATAGTCCAGTCCACTTGCCTGTATGTTAAGGATATCATTGATCTACCGACCCACTACAACTGCATTAAGTGATTCTACATTTTTCATCGGGTACTGCTGTGCGACCGCCTACTCCTGCCTCAAAGCTAAGGACTATACTGATATTTTGAATTTGGCGGCATTATGCAAGGACTATGTGTCCAAATTTACCTTCTTAAACGCGGCTTTGCGCTACAAACCCTATTTAGCAATATTTAGGCCTCCCTAACGATGTTTGATAGGTGGTAAACATCCTGTACATAAGTGAGGTAGGAATATAGGTTTCATATTTATAAATATTAGAGACGGTTTTATAAAAGCTAGGCGCCCACCCCTTGGTCATTGGACCAATCAGAGCTTTACTTTTAGTTTATCTACTATAGTGTTGAAGAATTATATTCAACCAACTTTATCCCTAAGCACGGCTCTCCATGTTTCCTGTAAGCAAGCCTTGTATCTACCTACAAATAAAGTTCATTTTATTTCGATTGTCATCAAATACCAATTATTGAACCTGTTATGTTTATAAGCTTATTTAGTAATACTTGATATAAAATAAGCTCTTTTAACGAGTTTGTTAAATGACCCATCTATTTATTTCTATTTCAAAAGTATGGGTACTTTACCTTCCGGATCTTTACAAGAAAAGCCATCTATTTTCCGGAAGGGAAGGGAGTATGTCAAGCCGGTAAGTTGGGTCCGAGTAGTAGGTCTAATTTAGAATTTAAAGGCCATGACTTTTTACATTCTAAAAATAAGTTTACATTAAGGCGTTTCAATTTACAACCTTTATACTATTATTTGAAGAGTTGTGTAAATTCATTTAAATTTCATATTTAAATGTTCATTTATCGGAATGGATTCCTCAAATTCTTGTGTAGGAAGTGTATTGGTGGAATTGCGCAACAATGGTAAGTAGTCACCGTCAGCTGCACAAAGGTTAATCAAAGCTGATTAGTAAAGCTTCGAGAACAAACGCCGTCTCTAAGATCATAAGTTAGGAGCCCAAAGGTTATGATAAATTTAGATTGAATCGTCAACAAAGTCAATTTGAAGGCTAAACTATTTTGGACTAGGAAATGCCGGGTCAAGCTTGTACGGCTGGGTGGCAACCTTCTAAAGCCCCACCCTCAGTAGGGAACCTATTTTTGTATAGAAAGCTAAGATGTCCCTTCCAAATATATAAATAGATCGTTCGTGGGTGACGGGTCAACTTGATTATGAACACAGTTTTTACTTGATTTGATCACTTGCGTTTGGAATCAGACAATTTGGAATAGATACAAAGATTTCCGCCGTTCTAAATATAGATACTACTTTAAGCCAATTCATCAAGGCTGGTGAGAGGCAACGGCGTTGATTGGACCTAAGCTGCAATCGTTCAAAATTCTTATGCACCACCTTAAAATTTTGGTGGGGAGGGCAGATCAATCTGGAAGCCTCTAGCTAACGTCATAGGCTAATTAGTCCAGCTTCTTGGTTGTGGCAGGCGTATCACAGGTCTTCATTCCCAATTAAACGTGAGTCAAAGGCTGGCGACCGTCCGCAGTTGGTTGTTTATCCGGAAGGGCCAACCAGCTCACTAAGTTTGTCCCATTTGACAAATCTTTTTCAAAAATCTGCCATAAATACTTTGGAAACCCTCAATAGGAAGCGTTGGATTTGACGGAAGCTTGAAAACCATTTGATCCTTGGCTGTCGCAACAAATCCTCTTTTTTTAGAAGCGCTTAGTTATTTTACGTGTCTCTTGTAAATTCTTGTTGGTATTTAGATAAAGTAAAAAGTTTTTATTGGTGTCTCCTTTCGCCAGATTTAATTACACTTGAACGATCCTAGTTAGTTGTTGATGCCAAGGAGCCGATTCTAAAATTTAGAGCAAGCCTCACCGACTTCTGTTATCTCCCTTAGTTTATGCTCCCACTTAGAACCGACATTGAAGGAAAGCGCAAGTTTCCAGCATTCTCAAGCAAGCAAGTATCTCAATCTCCGCTTTGTGGTACCCCAAAGAACTTTACACCAGCGGATACGACCTCAGACCGACCAATATCCCCTTCTGAACACCAGTTTTTTTCCACCCATCTCTACAGCACCGTTAACTTGCATACCCAACCACTTTCAAGAAAGAACAGTTGCGAGAAGGACAGTAAGCGCAGAAATAATTGGAAGGAAGATCTGACTGAAGATAGGTTATCGATGCCCATTAATTCACTTATAGATCCAGCTTCTGAGTCAAACCATTTGCGACCAGAAATCAACACTCAGCAGCAGTTCAGCTCAGTCGTCAAATCGGATAGAGAGCCAACCCCAACGAACGCTACGGTTAAACTCGAAAATGGAAATAATGAAGGTTTCAGTCCAAAGGAGTTTCAAGACCCAAGCCTAGCCCTCGGAAGTAACGATTTGTCCCATTCCCCCGGTTTCACGAGCCACGGCAAGTCGCTATCTTTACAAGATATCCTACGCGCCAACTCCGACGAGCGTTCCGAACGCAACGACCCTGCTTCTTCGGACGAGTCCACCCCAAAAGCCGAGAGCAAGAAGTCCAGCAAAATCCAAGAAAAGTTTTATATACCCGCCAAGGATTACCCAGATATCAACTTCGTTGGGCTACTAATTGGCCCCAGAGGACACACTCTTAAGAAGATGGAGATGGAATCAGGAACCAAGATAAGCATCCGTGGCCGTGGTAGCGTCAAGGAAGGAAAACGCGCCGATCCCAGCCTTAACACTGGCAACGATGAAGAGCTGCATTGCCTTATCTCTGGTGACTCAATTCAAAAGATTAAGAAGGCTAAACGTTTGATAGAAAAGATCATCGAAACAGTAAGTTTTTTCTCATAAATTAGCTAATCAATCTAGTCCTCATCTGTCCCCGAAGGTCAGAATGAACTTAAGCGCCAGCAGCTCCGTGAATTAGCCGCCCTTAACGGAACCCTTCGCGACGATGAAAATCAGCCTTGTTCGATGTGTGGGTTACTCGGCCATCGCAAATACGATTGCCCTGAAGCGCAAAGTCTTGCCAAGAAATTGAGCTGTCTCACTTGTGAATCCAACGACCATTTGACGACCGACTGCAGAGACTTTGCAACCGTAAGTGACCCATCGACGCGATTCATTGTTGACAACCATCTTGCATCCAGAGGCGTGCTTTCGGATCTCAGCGGGGCATCTACCCCGCTAAACGGACAGTCTGAGCATTCGCTCAACACTTCAGTATTGTAAACTTTATCAACTTGTACTAACTTCTTGTAGTTACTTTTCTCTGCGCAAGACCAACCTCCAAAACCTTGGAACGGAGAAGGTCCACCTATCTTGCCTGACGACCTCAATGTGATGGTGACTTCGCTAGCTCTGAGTGGTATTGAACAAAGTAGGATTCTTTTGCTAATGATGACTTAATTTTTTAGCTAGTACCCCCGTTACCGGTAACCCATGGACTACTCCAGGTATCCAAACCCCAGTTCCGGTAATCTCACCCAACTTCTTCCCTGACCCTGCCCTCTCCGTCCCCGTCCAGCCTTTAATAGGTATGGACATCTCTCCTTCGGTAACTCCGGGGATTTTAAGTAATTTTGATTCTCCCGGAACCGAAGATGCCAGCTTCGTCCCCCCTTCCCCACCTTCACATCCACCACCACCACCACCACCACCTCCATCTACCTCTGAACCGGACCTCCAATGGGTAAGAATTATTGATAGTAGTTTATTAATCGAATTTAGGTCAGCCTTACTGGTCCTGGATCGGCCGAGGATACCCCCAATCCCGAACCTGCTTCTGATTAGATCTAGGCTTGGTGTTTCCTACTTCGTCTTCCTACCTTTACTCTCGTGTTACTACTTTACTAACAAACCTTTTATCCTATACCTGCGTATAACCCACATCGTTTAACTAACCTTGAATGTACACACTCAGTGCTCGAATTGAACTATGTGATAATAAGCATCGATCCATCTCCGTTCCCGTCCCCTTTGGCATGAAGGTCGATCTAAAGTTTCATTTTACCCTACTTTGAGTCAATAAATTGTTATAAATGCCTGAATTGTAAATTTTTCGAACCAAGTACTTGCTTTATTATACGACTTGTGGTTTTTTCTTCATACAGTTAAACTTGTCTCTGATATGTATAGCTTCCATCCAAATGTAGATGCATCAAGACGGATGAAACTAATGACTCTAAATTTTACAAAAGCTTGCTATATATGAAGCAAAATGTCTCGCTAACCTTGTTGATATCTAATATAATTAAGCGAAATATATAGATACTGCTTTGATAAATAAGCTATTTAACAATTATAGAGATGTCTACATTGTAAAATGCCTATATATATAGGTTTACAAACTATTAGCGTGGTGGTTCAAGGAGGTTTAAAAACCATAGATTTAGGTGAACTTCACTATTTCTTCCTTTTGTATGCAGCTTTTGCTGATAGTAGTGAAATCATTTGTTGGATTCCAACTTACCTGCACCTTGCAAATCCAAAATTTACAGGCTTGCCGTTAAATGGCAACAACTACAACTATTTTAACTGCATCATACCTTTCAATTGATTTTTGTAAACAAAGTCTTATATCCTATTCCAGCAGACTATCGATTTCAACACAACTTCGGTATCAAATCTGTACTACAATCAAAACAGCCAGTTGGAATAGGGACAAGAAAGGTAGACTCAGTATTTCGCTAACTAAAGTTAATTTAAACTCAATACGCTATATTTCCAGCTCGATATCAAGATTTTATTCCAAGACATTGTCCCTATTAGCTTAACTTGACTAAGTTCAAGTCAATATCACGTCTCCTACTACATGGGCTGTTCAAATTTTAAAGTAAATAGGAGAGGTCAAAGTGTCAAATTCAATTTAAAACTACTCCAAATTCCTTAATAAAAGATTGTCTACATCTAAAAATAGATACGTATTGTAAAAGCATATAGTTTCCGTCCGTATCATATTAATTTTATGTATCCTACCAAAGCGTTAAAGTATAAGTGCCTTTGGCCAAATTCAAATGTGGGAGATTTAAGCGAATATATAATACTCTCCTTCCCGAAAAGTGATTTGAAAGTCGGTATTTGGACGGCGGCTTTCAAAAATATGGAGATCTGAGCCTACTAAAACTATGGTTGTGTACAGTTGAATAATCCTATTCCCTTTAGGTAGTCGCTACTTTAATTTTACTATAATAATGCTTAGTCTAGCCTGCCTGATTTTAGTTTTGCTGGACACACTAGTTAACGATTAATTAACCCAAAAGGATAGGGATAAAACGGTGTTTTTGATTTTTAGGGGAGTTCTAGTCCATACAATAGACAAACCTACCAAAAACTGCATTCTCCATCAATAAGTTGCAGGAAGTAAACTATATATACGTTACATTATGAGCACTTTTCCAAATAGGACGTTATAATGGTACTGAAAGCGGAGCACATTCTAGAACAATTCATTAGTGACGCCCCACATATCTACCAATAACTATATAAATAACGGGCTACCAGCGCCACATCCATCAACTACACCTAATTAATCCCACCTAATATAAAAGCAAGATTGTGCAGTAGCACCTATTGTAAATTTTCTGTATTATGAACAACAACAGCTTCAGGATCTCCAACTCCAGGTATCTAATCGACGAACCTGAAGAGATAAAATCCTTCAAGAGTAGTCCCATCATGCGAGGTCACAAGTCCTGGAACTCCCACTTCTCCCTAGATACTAGTAGCAATCTGTCACTGCCACCTCTTAAGAGCCTCGACCTACTACCTAAGCGCGAAAGTGTCAACAACGACAGGTCCATCAGTTCAGCTTCCTCACCCACCAACTCGAACACCTACCTCAAAGATGTGCACTCCTACTCGGATAGTACTTACTGCCGATCCAGCTTGAAAAAGTCAGGCTCCATCGAGAAGGTTATGATTTGGATCGACGAGGGGTCCAACCCCAGCATAAGTAAGCATCAAAGGTGGAGGGTAAGTGAACAGCAGCTGCAGGTGTTAAACGAAACTTTGAAGAAGACATTGTTCCCAAGCTCGGAACGGAGGAACGAGTTGGCTAAACAACTCAACCTCTCGCCGAGGACGATACAGATCTGGTTCCAGAACCGGCGCCAGGCTCTAAAATATAAACAATCTAGGATCAATTGACATCTTCAGCCCTATTTTCAAGGCATCGGCTCAGACTTAATACTTTATAATGTTGGATTCAAAAGCATTACATCCACCTAATACCTATTTATTATTAACTAATTATTTGCTGATTAAATCTGTTTTACTATGTATGCATCTTAGTTCTTCACCGTATAATCGTTTTCACATCTGTCTAATCCATTACTTACATTTAAAATTAGTACTAGTAAACGAAATACTGTTGAAACTTTATACGCTACTCTCTTAATATAGAGATAGTATTTGTATGTATATGCTATCCATACATAATTTCTTGCTTTACACCCGAGTACTAATCGGAGCTGTTGACCTATAAGTGATATATAGGTTAGTATTTTTAAGTTGAGGTCGTATTTTCAAAGGCCAGGTATTGGGTTTAAATTTGAATAGTAGACAGAAACTATCCAAAAAATGACTTTAAAAGTATATTGATATATTTCTGCAAGGTATATCTCTTACAACCCTGTTATCGCTTCAAAACCAGAGACAAAGATTGTCTTATTTAGCTACAAAAGTATTAAATGTGTGTTTAAAATATGCTTGTCAACTCCAATTTTACTGTGCCCAGGTAGCATATCCTCTAGCATTCTATATAAACATACCTCTATATTTACTATACAAAATATTGAAAATGTAGCTTAAATCAAAATATCTAGTATAAAAGTAGTCAAATATTAATCCGATATTTATTAGGTGCACTAGTTAGAAAAGGACAAGTAGAATTTACATACCGACCATACTAAGTATGCTATCCAATCCTAAACTCTGCAACAAGGGACCAGCAATCGGGATACCACCCAGCATACCACCGCTGGAATCACCACCACCACCACCCAACAATCCACCCAACATATTACCACCACCAGACTCGCCACCATATAAACCACCCAACATACCACCACTGGATTGAGTTTCAGGTTTGGGCGCACTACTGGCCGGTTTACTAGCTGGTGCACCACCACCGCTAGGCATGGAATGATCCTCACCATTGTGACGTCTAGCTAACCCGTTAGCTTGGACTGGAGTACCTGAGATGGAGCTTAAGGCTACCAGAGCTAAGGTCAAGGTTGGGATCAAGTTGGCATTGAACTTCATTTTACGAATATTTAGTTATTAGTTGATATTAGGTAGGTAGTGAAGTTGTATATTTGAAGTTCGGTCTACGAATTCTTTGGTATTAGGGCTGATAACTGTTTTTGTATAATCTCTTTCGTTCCACTCATCAACCTTATATACCGATTTGCCACTATATCTTTGCTAGATTTACCTCTTTCTGTATTACTTAGAGGGTTTTTTGGACTGGATACTGAATTGTAACTATGAGTAAAACCTTCAAAACTTTAATTGGGTCATGTTACTTTATTGTTTCAAAGGATTTTATGCTGCTACCGCTTGAAGCACCAGTAACTATCTTTATCTCTGCAGCTAGGATCTCAATTTTCAAGTTCATTATACATCTATTATGGTACAGTTTGAGAAAGCATTAACCAAATTATTTGTAATATACATTCAGATTTCAACATCAATACATGGAATATAAAAAATATAATTGTACACAAAATGTTGGAGATTTGGTTTAAGCCAATATACATTAAAAAGATAGTGAAAGATTAATCCGATATTTATTAGGTATACTAGTTAGAAAAGGACAAATAGTAGTTGGATCAAATAGAATTTACATACCGACCATACTAAGTATGCTGTCCAATCCTAAACTCTGCAACAAGGGACCAGCAATCGGGATACCACCCAGCATACCACCGCTGGAATCACCATCACTACCACCACCCAATAATCCACCCAACATGTTACCACCACCAGAACTGCCACCATACAAACCACCCAACATACCACCACTTGATTTAGGCTCAGGCTTTGCTGGGCTACTAGCTGGTTTACTAGCTGGTTTACCAGCTGGTGCACCACCACTAGGGCTAGAATAGTCTTTGCCACCATCGCGTCTAGCTAACCCGTTAGCTTGGACTGGAGTACCTGAGATGGAATTTAAAGCTACCAGAGCCAAGGTCAAGGCTGGGATCAAGTTGATACTGAACTTCATTTTACGAATATTTAGTTATTAGCTGGTATTAGGTATGTAGGAGTTAGATAGTGAAAGTTCGATCTACGAATATTTAGGTATTAGAATTAGTATATGTTTTTTTATAATTTTTGTTGTTCGGTCGGTAGACCTTTTATACTGGATTACTTGATGTATCTTTTTTAAGTCCGCCTCCGCTTGCAAAGAGTTAGAGGATTTTTTCGGATCGGACACTGAGATGTACTTACCGTGGCTTTGGTACAGCCCTATATTTTTTATCTAAATATTAGTTTTATAATTATAAAATATACCTATATACTTTGCATATATTTAAATGGTATATTATAACCTTGAACGAAATGAATATATCTTATAGATATATGTATTTTGCTTTGCAATGTTTCTACGTTCTGAATTTTTATAAGTTTAAAATCTTGACAAAACAGAGGCCTATTGTTGGAGGTAAGCCCATCATACTATCCCAGCCAAAAAAGATTCCATAAGGGCATGCACAGCAACTATTACAGTCTTGTATAAAGCCCTTTTTCTGTTGGGTTAGTATAATTGGGATTCCCCTCCAACAACACATAAAATAATGAATAGTCTAAACTATGATATAAGTAAAACCTTTTGATCTTTAATTGAATCACGTTATTGTTTCAACGGGTCTCATGCTGCCACCATTTGGGGTACTGGTAGTTATCTTCAAATTCTCTCTATAATGCAGGCTATAGTGAATATAGTAAAACTATATGC
Organism: Capillidium heterosporum; assembly: GCA_016630905.1. Lineage (NCBI taxonomy): Eukaryota > Fungi > Entomophthoromycota > Entomophthoromycetes > Entomophthorales > Capillidiaceae > Capillidium > Capillidium heterosporum. Next base: position 1,477,265 of record WBMQ01000006.1, read on the forward strand.
TGTTATTCACCACATATTGTCTTCAAGCATGGAACACTTGAAATGTTTTGAAGAGGTTTCGTTCTGTATTTGAAAAAAATAAATTGAAAGCCGCTCTTGAAATACCATTCCATTAATATATAGCACTACTATTTTATATAATTTAAATAGATGGGTCTGATATTATAAGGGCGAGTACCATTGTATGGTATCGGATGCGAAATTTGTAATATGTTGGACGGGTATATAGTGCTTTATAGCCTGAAAAAATACACCACAAGTGCCATGCTATTCAACATTGGAACAAATGAATAGTATCTATCTATGAGAATGCTGGTAATTGCTTAGTGGTAAACAATAAGTTAGAGGGGATCATTCCATTTGAATACAATGAAATATAATTGTATCTTTTCCTAAATAAATAGGATATATCATCGATATATATTTGCTCAACTTTACATATTTATTTGGCATGAAAATATAATTTCTATCGATATCTCCACCAAATATTTGTTTGCTATTTTCACCATCCTTTTTAAAATGATTAGCATTATAACAATAAGTAAATCAATATATTATAACTTGGCACTCAAATATCAGTAATTTAACAATAAATCATAAAAAAGTTCCAATAGTTTTAAGTATTTGTATATTTAAGTGGCATTATTTGAGATATATATATGGTTTTCATCCCAAGTACTATAACTTAAAATAAATATTCCATAGGCAGATGCAAATAATACAAACCTGAGAGTCAATTCGCGTTTGTTAGGTATCAATAATAGGTAAACGAAAGTTATATTTATATAAATTTTAAATTAGTATATATACAGTCAACATCTTTACAAAACATTCATTATTCTTATAAAAACATATAAAGTGCGATAAATTTGATAAAATAGAAAAGCAATATCCACAAAGTGATTTCTCCAACCGCCAACCCCAAATTGAAAGCCAATCGTCAAACAGAAGCAAAATTTTATTATCGAAGAATGTCTACACAAAGGTGTAAGTTGATGTGCAAGTCCGTATACTTTTAAAACTTAAATCAAAAGCTACCCGAGGTAGAAGGGTCTGAGCTACCTAAAGAAACTTTTAAAGTAAACTATATACCAACCGATGATTCCTCTCAGAAGATTAAAAAAATAGGGCTGACAAACGTGAACGTGGGGTATAGGTCATGGGACGTGGATTGTGGTAAGGCAAAGTAGATCGGAAGTTGCAATTTTCGATTGAGGCAAATATACGGTGGAATGTGCCACCAAACTATATATCAAAATTACCGAGGTTAGCTTAGCGTACGACAACTAGTTCTCTAGCTCCAATTCCGACTTTACTACTCCTAGTTTCCCCCCTTTACCTACCGAAGCGGTGGTAGTAGTTGGAGCGCTAGTCAAGTTGGTCACCGCATCAAAGTCACCAAAGGGGAAGCCACTGATACCGAAGGTACGTCGCATCAAATTTAAGCTGCGGTAGGTCTTGACCGGTTCCCTATCGGGCAGCAACGTGCTAGCTCCCCTACGCGTACCACGATTCTGCCTCCTCGATCGTCTAGTCGATCGATCCTGCAGCTTGACTTGCCTCAAGATTTCACTGTCGTTCAACTCTACTAAAACTGGTGTGAACTGGTCAGCCGCCAACCTATCTCGTATTGGGTTGGTTATCGGACCTAAAAAGGAGGAATGCAACGAGGGGTCGTTGACGGCGCCACCATCCAAAAAGTTGTAGTCGAGTAAAATCAACGACTTTTTGAAGGCATAAATCTGCTCGCGGATATCGTGGGCGATAGCCGTTCTAATTGACAAAAAAGGTAAGGTTGGTTGCTAAATGGTAAAAAATACTTACATAAACTCACCGCCTAGGCCGAGGTCGGTAGCTAAAGTACTAGCGAATAATTCGGGGGAATTGTGAATGCACATGATGTCCCATTCAAACTGGTCGACCAAATTGATACGTCCGATCGTGATGTCCAACTATTTTATATAAAAACTAAAGTTACCATCAAATGTTTCAACTAAATATTCTACCTTGATAAGGATGCGCATCTCTGAGACTTTAGGCAGTGGTACATCCTTCGGCTTCTCTTCATCCATCTTGGACCGGAGGGCCAACAGATCTTCGGCATCCTTACCGTGGTGTTGGTAGTCAGTCAATTGGCTCTTGATACTCTGCATGATGGGTTCGTGGAACAAAGTGCGTGGGAGCTGGAAGTCGTTGCACAAACTTTCCGAAAACAGGTCGATGCTAACAAAGTCGTCTAAAGGGAATTAGTATAAGCAAAAATTTTGGAAATGTTGAATTACCGTTCAAATTCCAAGTGAAAGTATCGGAAAACTTGATACCACCGAACTCCAAGTCCAACCTAATGGGAACTAAGATTTCCTCTTGAGTAGCAGCCTCACGTAGCCTCTTGTTCAACCTAATTGAAGTCAGTTTAAAAATGTAAAAGTGACAAAAATTTTACCTGGTAATGTGCCTGTAGAAGATAGGGCCCAACTCCTCGCCGTAGTGGATTTTGGGCCCTAGCTCCGCTAAGGCCATCTGTTGGATGCGATGGGCGTGCCTTCCCTCTTGGCTTTGGCCCCGGTTTGTTAACGACCTGCATCGGTCTAGGGGCGTTCTGCAGTTGTGGGGGCGGAGGTCGATTCAACCTTTCAAACGCCAACTCCTTGTTAAAGATAGCCTGCTGCACGATGAGATCTTGATAGCTGAGGTCCATGTGGCGGTACCGAGCCACCCGATCTTTTTTGACATCGGTGTCGTCGTACCGCAAGGCTTCGGGGTGCATTTGAGCTTCGACTTGCGGCCGTTCGTGGGGTACTTGACCTTGTCGCATCTGACTGAGGTTGGGGTTCTGCAGGTGGCGAGGTAGGTTAGGATTGGATAACTGAGGTAAAGGGCGCTTGGGGCTGCTGGGTTGGTGTACCGACGTTAGGATAGCCAAGTTGGGGGAGGTTGTTAGGCCGGATCGGTAACTTGGGGTTCATGAACTGGGTTGGGGTCGATTGCATGTTGTGGCTGAACCCAGCCATGGGGGTTAGGTTGGACACATTAGACTGGTTGAGCATCATGGGCATATCCTCGATCTTGGGTGCCAACTTGTTACGCCTAGGTTTGCCTCGCGTAGGTACCGAGTCATCTTCTACTTTGAAGTTTCTTTGGTAGGGGAGCGCATTATCTACAAGTTCTGGCGGTTTGGTGGCTGTCTTACCTCCCTTCTTAGCCTTGGCAGCCTTTTTGGCCTTATCGGCGAGTGAACTTTCGTCGTTGGGAGTGGGTATAGTGATAGGAGACTGGGCGTACTGGCTTCCAAAATTGCTGTGGGCGTCCATACCTATACTAGGGTTCCCGTTGGTGTTTCCCATCCGGTTGTTGGCGTTCATCATATTCCGGAAGAGGTTGGGGACCTGCTGGACTGGGTTCAGGTTCCCTGGGTTAGGTAGAGGCGTCGAGTCGTTGGAGAAGTTGTTGCTTTCGACTGATTGGATTGACTGGTTGTGGTTGAAATTGAGTTGGTGGGCTCCATTTTGGTTTGCATTTTGCTGCTGCTGGACCAGGTTGTTGGCAAGTCCAGTTTGGTTTATGCTGGGGACTGAAGGTTCAAAGTTGTTGGGTAGGTTGGAGCCGTTGATGGAGCTGGGGCTTTGCAGGTCGGTTGGGAAGTTCATGTTGAGATTTCTATTTTCGCCCATCTGCATCTGCTGCATCAAGTTAAACATATTCATCAAGTTTATCTGGTTAGTGTTCTGGTTTGCATTTAAAAACTGGTTTTGCCCTAGGTTCTGCATGTTCATCATCTGCCCCATAGCTAGCTGGCTCAGCTGTTGCATACTATAAAATTCAAAAATAAGTTAGCAACTTTGCGGTTTAAAAAACTAACTTTAAGTTGTTAAGCTGACCGATGTTTTGATTCTGGACAGTTTGATTGTTGGGCTGGAACATATTCATCATGGGTTGCATCTGTTGCATAGCATTGGGCAACTGTTGCTGCTGTTGGTTCTGGTAAAAGTTGTTGTTAAACCCAGGAGTATCAGGTTGGTTGGTAGCTCGAGCGAATAGGTCCACTGGAGTTGATACTGGGTTGTCGCCTTGTTGTCCTTGATTCATAACTATTGCATTCAAAACAAAATTAGTAACTATATTCGATTCATTTCAGCATTGAAGTAAAAGGGCTGTAGTCAAAAGCGATGCAGCTATACTAAAAGCATATTCGAACTAGGGAAGTATACAAACCTTATTAAGCAAGCCCAATATTTAGCAAATAGGGTGATATCAATATAATATTGAGATAAAAGTTGCGGTCAGGTCCAAGTTGGTAAAAATGTGGGGAGGCTAGTGCCGTCGGAGAAAATCCTTAAATTGGGGTGTAGAATTGTTGTCGGCTGGTCTAAAGTGAATATACGAGTTTGGAAAATCCGATACTAGAATAAGTTAAAAGCTACGTAAATATAAAGTTAACACTTCTCGAAAGGGATGAAATCACTCAAATGTTGTTAAATACCACTATTTTAAATGAAATTGCTTGCTGGTAATTCGATTATCGTAAGTCCACTTTAAACTTAAACTTGGGAAACAACTGCATTGAAACAGACTCTAGTTCAACTTTTCTAAATCCCATCCAGCTGGGTTTAACTTATGGCGGAAGCAGTGCTTATTATTGGCTGTAAATTCTATGGCTCTATACGATTGGTGGAATTTCAACCAGAGTTGAAGCGGAACATAAAAAGCGGTTAAATGAACAGGTTAAGGAAATTGAAGTTCAAAGGCATCAGCCAATCAAGCAAGCTTTTCCACCCGGCTAGCGATCTTGTTAAGCAGGTGGAAGATGGATGAAGTTGGAAGGTCAACGAAAGTCTGCAAATTGCTACTGCTATCTTGTGAATAAAATTATGCGATCAGGGTAGTGTGGCCTTTAATTAAAAGTTTATCCCGATTTGGAAAAAGTGGAATGTGGATCCATTTATTCCTACATCAGGTTTAAACTTGGTTTGAACTACCAACCTTGGCTATCAGCTGGTTCCCACAACAAATGTGGCGTCAGCTACACTTTGGAATTCGATTTTAGACCTGCCCCAGATCCAATAGTTTATTGACTACACCAGCTACTCTTTTGTGTTTACCAATGTCTCAGACTTAAAGTGACACTCCTATACATCCTTGGTAACATTAATTAAATTTCCATATCAGTCAACTTTTAGCAACGTATCTGAAAGCTTCGGTTTCAGAAATGCACTAGAAAAGAAGAATTTTAATTATTAGACTCTTATAATGTTGGGCAAGTCAAAGCTCTTGCTAGTCGTTAAGGCTGGCTCATATTTATCCCGCAAGAACATGGATTTTGGATTGCTTTTTATGGAGCTGTCTCATATTTGAGTTGAACGACATCTTGGAAGTTTGCAATCCTATATGGGATTAATATTGGCTTAGGCTTGGTATAAAGTATATCGACTACAAGACTGTGATGGCTTACACCATAATGCTTTGTTACTGCAACCTAGCTTATACATCGTTAATAAACCTAAGCTAATTTAATATGTTGCTATTTAAGCCCATTAATTAGGCTAATCTGCATACAGTGTTGTATCAAGCCTACCAAAAACACAATCACTTTAGCTAAAAATTTAAGCACAATAAACATTGTAGCGTCCTATGCAATCAAGAAGCTATACTTTGTTCAAAAGACTGATCTGATGAACTTCCTTTCATATTATGAAAGTAAAATTTAGCCCAGTCCACTCCCAAGACTTTGAGATTTATTTTAGAGCTTCAAGTGAGAGGTTCCCCTACAAATCTAAGCAAACTTTCAAGATTTCAAGGTAAAAAATAAGCCTATATATGTACATCCCGTACACAAGTGTTTATTTGATTTAAATCTGTATTTTAATCGTATAGAAGTTATCATAATACATGGGTTGTCGTTTAAAAAAATAGATTTGATGTCAAATTTCGTTCGAATTTAGTAAAAAGTAGTTGCAAATTTCTACAAATTTGCTGATAAATTAAAAATTGATATCTATCAAGTTTAAACAGAATAGTTTGATCAAAATCTATAGTTTTTGTACTAAAGCTGAATATGAAAAACGTTCAAACTTAAATGGATGGAAAATATACTAAATTTAAACTACAAGCATATACAAAGCCAAAATCGGATAACTATACAAAATTTATTAAACAAATATCTAGTTTTAATCAATTCGTTGATGTTAGCCAAACTTACAAAGCCTGACTGTTTGTTCAAAAGATCAATTAGTACGTTAGATTCTTTCTCCAACTTGCGAACTTCCGCGACGTCAAAGTGATTCATCTCGATCCACTTTAAGCTTTTAGGCTTCTTTTTCTTCAAATTCAACTTCATGGTACGACCTTGTTGAAAGGGGATCTTGTTCTGGGAAAGTTTTTGGATGAGGGATTGGGCTGTTAAGTCTTTGGAGAATAGGATGGGGTTGTTGGTGATAGCATCTTGGAAGAACTTGGGCAATTTTTTCAACGGGTTCAAAGCAGTTATATAGGCCCTTCGAGCTAAGGTGGAGCTACTGGCAGTGGTAGTGGTGGTAGAGTTGTCAGATTGGGATTGGATGGGAGCTTCGGTGAAGGTAGCTGCTGATGAAGAAGTAGTTGAAGAAGTAGCTACGGAGGTAGAAGTAGAGACATTGGAAATAGCAATCGAATCTGAACTGCTAATAGAACTACTGCTACTACTTGCTATAACTAAAGTACTATCACTACTACTGCTGCTGCTACTTACTACGGTCGAAATAACATCACTACTGCTTACCACTGGATTGGCTGATGGCTTATCACTTTCATCTGGAATCTCCAAAAGCCTAGGATATCTTTTGTAAGTGTAACAGTAATTAGTATGCAAAGTATCCCAAGTCGAGTTGACGGTGGCGGTCCAAGGCTTCAAGGTATCCTTATCGGTAGCCTTTTTCCTATACATCTCCCCTTCATAGGTTGAGTTGGGATTGCGCATCTGCCACTCCCACCAAACCATATCAACGAAGGAGTGGTGCAAGTAAAATATAGGGTCGTTGGGACTGTACATGGGGTAGAAATCCCCCTCGTAGCCACCAATTGAAGTATGAGGGTCACCATGCTTGAGTTCAAACCGGTATGAGAAATTGGAGAATTTCTTCTCGTTGATATCCAAAACAATCTCCTCAGGCGGTGAAAAGGGGTACAAAAAATTACCACCGTCGTAATCTCTCTTCAAACAGTGGGGGCTGTCGGTTGGGTAGGTCATGTTCCAGTTCTTGAAGACGCCATTTTCTAGACAATAGGTCCCAGCTGATTTGTTACCGTTGCCACCTATGTATTTGTCCGACAAAACGATACTCTCATGGGGATTCTGCGAATCTAGGGACCAGTCCCAGTAAGGTAAATTGACACTTGCATCGATTTGTTGCAGAGCCTTTTCGTACAGCCTTAGAAAGTACCGGTGCCAAGGCAGGAAGGCCGGCTTACCGTGGGCGTAATCCTTGTTCTTGAGATGAATATTAGAAAAGTACTCGTAGTTGGTATAGGAGTAACCCCAGGACTTTCGGGAATGTAAAGTGTTTACGGCGGCTGCATAACGACGGAACTCCTCCTTGGTTAGTTCACGGATCTCTTTGCGAATGACTGGCAACTCACACCGTTCACTTTGGGTTAGGCTTAGGAAGGATGCAAATAAGCTGATATAGGTTTGAAGTTTCATTATAAATTTTGTTGGGATTAGGGTTGTATTTATTATTTCAAATAATAGTGTCGATTGTAGAGGCACCTTTCCCTTCGTTTATATACATATCCATTAATATATGCCTGCAGTCTGCTTACATAGATGAGGGATTTTTATTTACTTCATTTACGTATATCCCATTAACTTTTATGCTTCATTATTTTTGATCCTGGATAATTTGTCGCTTTAAGCTAGATTAGAAATTTTGTATCCCATAAAATTGGACTTTATTATGGGCTTATCTAAATGAAACTGATAAACTTTATAGAACAATAGGGTATATCTTTGAGATTCAAATGCAAATTTATATTGGACTCCATTTGCAGTAGCTTTAAAGCCAATGCTGGCGGAATTTCATTTTCATTTAGACAATTAAGCCTTTGCGTATAAAAATAGCAACTTGGCAATCGCATAACGAACTACAAGCAAAATAAACGTTTACTTGTCTTATGATATAGGTCTAGAAATCATTATATATGAACAATAGTTACCAAACCCGTACCAACTGTTATGCTATCACCAATTGTCTAATTGGCTGGGTTCAGACCTTCATCATGGCACAAGCCCACAGAAGTTTCTTGAACTTTTGTCGAGTTAAACGAACTCGGAGATTACACTCTTTAGCTTTTGGTTGATGTGAATATCTAGTGGGCTTCTAATGAAACCACACCAAGGCATACACTCTTCTCTAAATAGGTAAAAGACTAGCCGGATCGTACAATGTCCAAACTCCGACTATTAGCGAAAGCTAAGAAATTAAGCCTCCATTTTAAAAATATAGCATACATGACAAACTCAAGTAAAACGGTAAAGTTTATTATTACATGTGGAATATAAAGAAGTTTGGGAGAGAAGATGAGTGAGTTCTGGTACATATCAAAAATATACGTCGATAAATAGATCTTGAGTGCAATAGTGTAGATACATTTGAGAGAAGGACTGGTTATATGGAGTCTACTTTCGAATCCATAAATTCCAGAAAGGAGCAGTCCCGGTTGACAGTACGCATCCGGTAAGTAAAGCTCTTGAAGTTGGTCAAGGCGGAGTTGTTGGACTTGCGTACCATTGGACTAAATTTTAAATACGATATGGAAGCTATTGTCGAACCTATAATCAGTGTACCGAGCTTGTAGGGTTTAGTTGGGCTCATCCTTTCTTTATACGGCAATCGATCTTTCGCCAAAGTGGGGTTGAAGTTGAACTGGGAGTTGGAATACTTTTCAGAGTAGAATGGAAAACTTCAAGAATTAGGGCTGTTATCAGCTTATATATGTTTTTGTAGAGTTGATATCTTATCTATTTATAAACAAGTAAATTCCAAGGGTTACTGATAAGTTTATTCACCTGAACCCAATATTTGACTAAAACGTCAGTTTACAGATTTGGGTGCAATTGGTCGAGATTTGCACTTGCCTAAATAGCACCATACCCCTATAGAATGATAAATTGGATTGATGTAGTTGGCTATTCTTTAGCGTGAGAAATTTACACAAGGACCTTTATCAGCTTTGGAGTCCTTTCAAGCCACTAACCATGTTCTCAATAGCTTTATGGGAACCCGTCTTAAGTATACCTACCGTTTACAAATGCGCCCCCAGCCCGCTAAAACAGTACAAAAGTTCATTTACAAAGACTTGACAGCTTTGATAAGATAAAGAGGCTACTAAATGACAATATTTTATAGGTCATCCTCCAAACATCGTACCTATCCCTTAAAAGTCGATTGAGAGCTAAGCAAGTCAATACAAACTTTCAGGGTTAGGAATATTGACAAGATCAGTAGAAGCCCATTCTAAATGGAAAATATAGACTTACCTAAGTCGCTACATCACATTGCTTAAGTTTGTGGAGTAAAGCTCGGCCAACCGGTTCCTCATGGGAAAGGAGTACGGAATATCAGATCCGTCATAAAAGCCATTCGTCACTACTTATAGTAAAATAACAAACGTGGTTAGCTTCAATAAAGGGATTAGGGAGGAGCTACCTTTCACCCCTTTAATATCGAAAGCTCAAGTCGAAAGTGAAGTTGAATTCCTGGTATCACATCAATTTAATAGGTTAGCCTTATAGAACCTTTTATATACATCTCTTGGAAAGCTAATGAATCAGCCTAGTTCCACTTGGGTTTGAAGTGGATGAGGTTTTAGATGGAGAAAGACAGTGATATCAATGAGATGAATGTAATTTGAAACTTGAAGCTAAGTAGTTGATCCTAGCTGTATTACAGAGCCACCGTTTAGCTGGAGGTCTCAACAAATTTGGAACCGAACTCAAAGTTAGTACAGTTGGATAGTCAAGGACTATAGATAACTATACATTGCTTTCATAAAAACACCCTCAAGGTTGTTGTAATTGATAGACTTGTCAAAAAATTGAGTTGTGTATTATGCCTACTTGACCATAAGGATGGATTTGACGAACATCATAAAAATAAAAAGAATACCAATTGGTTTTCGATCGTTTGAAGTGTCTTTATTTATCATTTTTAATCAAACTTTAAAGTTTAATGGACTACTCTTCGAACGTTATACATTTAGACAAAAGCAACACTTATAGGTATAGATTGCATATATATTCTCGAAAAAAGATACACAGATTTTTGTTCAATGAAGTTATTAATATATGTATGTAGATTATGATAGTGTCTCATAAATAGGGCGATTTAAACGCTTTAATGTATACTTATCGATACGCACTGTTAAAAGGTAATGTTGGATAAGATCTAAGGATGGAAAGTGGATTCTTATAGTAAACATACCATTAATATGTCCCCATATATGAATATTAGTAATACTTTCGCATATGCATATATCTATAATATACAAAAGATAATGATAGGATCATGGTTTGAAAATAAATTTCTCACATATTCAAGTACACATTTGAAGTCACATTGTCTTTTATAATACCAAAATTTTTAAAGATGAATATAGGACATTTGGATATTATATCGCCAATATAAACCTTACATAAGTCGATTCCTAATCAAAAGATTAAAATGTAACTATCTATATAAAGGAACATAGACAAGCATATCTAATTTACATAGCAATAGTAATACCATCCTAAATACAATTAAATCAGCAATAAATAAAATAAACATAATCAAGATTTTGATAAACTATATATATTAAAGGTATACATTTAAGATTTTCTAATTACTTTAATAAATTACCTTATATATCAACCGCTTCAAAACCAAACCAACAACAAGAACCAAGCGACCAAACCAATCACTGTAATGAACCCAGCATTCCTCTTTAAACTAACTTGGCTGCTGAAGTACTTTTCCAAAATTAATAGGATAATTGACACTACACCGAGAGTTATATACCAAAACCAGATGTTGATAGGACTGTGTAAATATCCTAAATTGAGTTTAGGCTCTCCACCCCCTTTGAACTTGGGTAGACTTAACATGGCAAACCCAGGGTACTTGGTACCTTGCAAGCATGAGAACGAAGGTACCGTTAGTTCGGATACCATTCCGTAGTTGGTTGTGTGGTCGACTAAACAGGTGTCATGGTCGTCCCCTGACAAAACGAAATTGAGTTTCAAGTCATTGAGCAAACTTTTAGTCAACTCTTCCGTCAATAAATTTTTGTAATTGGCACCAAAGAGATCTTGTAAGGAACGCTGTCCAATATTCTTGTTACGTAACCTACAAATAGTCGAAGGAGGACGGTAGAAAGGGATGTGGGAAAGTAAAGTTAGGGACTTGTTGAACAACTTTAGGTTGGCTAAAAATTTGACAGTTGCCTTATCTTTGTTCAACAGTCGGATGGTATCTAAACCTACTACATAGTTGGATTCTCCTAATTTGATCAAGAAGTTGGACTTACCGAAATGTTTTTCGAACTGAGTTATTAGCTTTTGAGTAGGTTCTATAGACAAATCGTGGTTCCCACCTAGAAACTTTATGTTAGTTCGTACATTTGGATCGTCCAAGCTGAATATGTAGTTGAACCTAGTTAGTGAGTTTTGATAGTCGTAAGAGCCGAGTGTACGTCCGTTATCGAATAAGTCACCTAGTATCAAGTAGTAGTCGGGATCTAACTTTTGCTTCAAAATTTTAAAGTATAAAGTCATAAACCTATCACTGATCAGCTCTACTAATTTACTTAAAAGTTTATTTTTTATGTTGTAGGTAAATTGGTCGTAGATCTGAGGGTCGGTTAAAACCAAAACTTTCAATTTGGGTTCTCCAACGTCGCCAGCTACTAAATGCAAAGGTGTTTGTAGGTTGGGAAATTTTATTGAAAGGAGGCGGTAGTAGTAGTAGAGGTATTCGAACCAGGTCAAGTTGATAAGCCATGCTAGAGTTAGGTGTAAAGTTAATGTCGATATCTTCAGTTTGGTCGTCAGCTGGTCCATTTCTGCTGATACTATTGATTATTTCTTTTAGATCCAAGCTTGGAAGATGGGGTGTATCAAGCTTCATTTATTTGATTGTTTCAATACTCAAATCCGGATTTCCCATGATTTTCTTTTATTTTTAGCAAATAATAGTTGACTTTCCTAAATTTACTCCAGTTTTAGTTTTAAGCCAATAAATTATCTTGGACCTACTACTAATGGGGACAAAACTAGATTATCAGAACCCTAATTTAGCTTTGCAACTTATCAATCTAATCTTCAAGATATGTGCTCTTTACCAAGATGCAGAGTTGGGAAGAAATAGATTGCCAAATTCTATAGAGCTTGACCTTTCCCTTTCCCTTTGTTAACATATACAAACAGTTTGCACTACACAACCATTGCCTAAAAGAACTTGACATCCTTCAAACTAACTTATATTTGAGGGATGCCAAGTTTTTAATGAATTATTTTGCCTATTCCAATTATGTTTTGAACTTTGAAGAAATTCAGTTCCGAAATTTTTTCAACAGGTATTTCAAGAAATCGATTGTACACATATTTTGACAGCCTTTATAGAATACATAGAAAGCAATGTCGACACCTACTCAACTACCTTTAGATAATCATCAAAGTTTGTATCTATTCAACAACTTGACTAAACTGATACTGTTGGAAAGTCCGACCTTGAACTTCGGTATAGATTTACAGAACTATCAGACAGGCCCCATGTTCAAAGGCATAAAATTTATACCGGATGGGATCCATATAATGTACTATAGGTAGCTATTCTTATTCCTTTAAAGTTCAATTTGTTAATGGATTTGAAAGTATAATAGATAAAGAAGGAAATGAAGGAATACGCAATGTCTACATGTTTTTGGCGGAACCTAGACAAACTATAATACAAAAATACGACCCAACTATCGAGCTGTTCAACGGTGGCGACAACTTAGATAGTAGTCTGGTTGAGGGTATTAAAGCAAGTAAACCATTTATTAATTTTCTATTTTTGTATTAACTTTGGCTTTTATTTTTTATTAATGTATAGATATATATGAATTCGATAAACATCTGGGAAGTTATGATTTAACTAAAGCAAAAGTTTGGTCCAGTTTAACAAAGTATATATACGAGCCTTTTTTATCAAAGAATTACGACTCCAGCTTAAAAGCTAAGAGGAAGGAGTACTTGTATTCAGTGGATGAAATTTCAAGCTTCTTTACCGAGTTGTCGAACGACAAGTTTATTTTAAAATCTAAAGAAGGTAATACTCCCCGTCTTCTATTCTCATCTATGTTAAAACAACTTACTGATTCCTTGTAGGAATCGATAGAACGAACTTATCCCTAGATAAAACCCAACTCTTTGAATCCTACTATCCCAACTCCGATTATAGAGATCAATACTTTTTAGGGGAGCTTCAGCTTTGTTTCCTAACTTTCCTGCTAGGTTTCAACTTGCAAGCCTTTGACCAGTTTAAAAACATGCTGATCTTAATCTGTTACTCTATCGACCTCATATCGAAACAACCTCAACTTTTTTGCGAATTTTTGACTACCTTGACCCACATGTTGGACTTATTCCCTACTGACATGTTCTTTGACCCTATTTTGGAAAACAACTTTCTAATCCAAGCTATCCTCGTAAGTGTTCTTTTTCATTTTTTTGGGAGTATACTAATGCTTGGCTTTATAAATATTTAGAATTTTATCGTCAATTATAATGGTATTAAATTGGAATTGAATTTGAAAGATAAGGTAAGTATCGACAAGCAGCTGTTAAAGTTGAAGAAGTTGGTCAACGATAGGTTTCATTTTAAGTTGGATTTGGAAGCTGGGTACGAAGAGGATGAGGAGGATTTACCGGCGGTTGTTGAGTTCTAATATACTATGTAGTAAATAGATGATACTTAAATGGTTAGGATTATCGTGCTTGTCAGCCGCTAATGAGTTTTTGATATACTATTTTATTGTCTATTTATTAGAATTATGTATATTTTTTAAAATGTGATGTTTTGCATTCAAACATAGATATTATTGATATAGTTACTACCTAAATTCATTTTCCAATATTCTTTGGAATATTGTATAACTCGTGATTCAAATAAATTTGAAAGAATACAACAAATATGTTTAGCTTTAAGTGTCACTGATAACTGATGCACCTACTTTTGAAGTCGAAGATGGAGCATTTGTTTACTTTAGTTTTCAATTGCTTTAGAGGTATCCTTCTTACAATTAAAAGGATAAAATAAAGATATCAATTATAAATAAATTATATAAATGTAAAAGTAGTTGATATATATCTCTTTGGAAGTGGAATAGCCAAAGGATGCATTTCATAGATGTTTAACGGAGAAGGTATGTCAGTTATATTAAAATTTGATTTGAAAAAAGGAATGTTGCTGATCATACATTAAATAGTAAGCTCCTGATATTTGTAAGCCATCCTTATATATATAATATTAAATTGCTTATAAAGCAACTATAAGGATATATACAAGCGACTTCCCATAGCCTATGCTATCAATTCGACAAATGTTTTAACAGCTTTATATAAATCATTTTGAAAGCAATATAAAGTATTGAATGATTGAACAAATCGAGCTGAATAGTAAATGGTTATAGATAGAAATATCTCCCTTTCCAGAAATATCAAAACTTGATATTTACTAGCTATTCGGGACACAAAGAACTGTATTTGTCCCTCTTATATAGTTGAAATTTTACTCTTTCATTTAGATAGAACAGACTATATATGAGTGACGAAAACAGTATGAAAGCTCAACCAATTCCTTTGGGAATCTTTCAATCTATCCACGTGCAAAATAACTATAACCCTGTTCAATTAAGCTGGGCAATTTATTACAAATTCAGCTAGAGAAAGTTGTCCAACATTCCTGATCAGAGCAATGAAACAATATTATTGGTTCTGATTTGAAACTTTCTATCCTACTTTGATTCTATTCATCAATCGGCCTCTAAAGCCAATGATTGGCCCACAGAATTATAAGTTTTGGGTTTGACAAATGATTCCAATGATTCCACACTGCACCTTTTGAAAAACAATTCAACAAAAATACATTCAACAGCTTAAATAGGCTTATCAACCGAAAACATGAGCCAAAGTAAACGCAAGAAGACCGGGGAGATCAGTACTCAAGGCAGCTCTACCTCCGACGCACCTATTAGAATGCTGGAGAAACAGCTAACCCGGCCAGATTTCGAAGAACGAAATGACAAGTAAATCAATTATATCTACTTATTATTTTATATAAAATTAAATTAGCTAAATACTCCTCATGTCTATACTTGACTAAATTTATTTTACATAATAGTTTTAAAGTTGGTTCGATAAGAAGAATAAAACTTGATCATTTCGTAACTTATGATCACTGTGAATTTAAACCTGGTCCAAAGCTCAACATGATTATTGGTCCCAACGGAACTGGAAAATCGAGTATCGTCTGCGCGATAGCACTTGGACTAGGAGGTTCAACAAAGATCCTCGGTAGAGCCAAAGATATAACTGAATTCATCAAACATGGATATGAGAATGCTTTTATAGAGATTGAACTTCAAGATGACTACAAAATGGGAAATGAAGATCCTAATTCCAATGTCATTGTAATTAAACGAGAGTTTTCGCTCAATAGTAAAGGTTCCATCTGGAAAATCAACAGTGTAGTTTTATTTTGGGATATCCTCTAACTTTGAATTAGATAGACTAGCGCCTCAATCTGAAGTCTTGAAACAAATCAAAAAGTTCAATATCCAAGTCGATAACCTATGGTACCAATTTTAATTTTAAATTATTGTTGATTTTATTTGAAACACTAGCCAATTCCTTCCTCAAGATAAGGTTGCCGAATTTGCTCAGGTATTTTGAAAACACCCAACTCCCTAATCATATTAGATGACTTCGGTAAACTTGCTGTTAGCCACTCAAAAGGCAGCTGGGGAAAGCCAAATGCATGAATGGCACGAAGAACTCATTGAAATTAGAAAAGAACAGAAGAAAGCACTTCAGGTATATATATAGCTTACCTTATGTTCAACACATAGTAATATATTTCAATTAGGATGAATTTACCGACAAAAATCTCTTAAAGCAACTTCAAACTCATCAACAAGCACAGCAACACCAGGTGGAGCGTTACAAGGAAGTTGAAGAAACCAAACGCAAAGTAACTTTACAAAAAAACAATCAATTCTAACGGATACTAGGTGCATTTATACAAAGTATCCATCCCCTTTGCCAAGTACTATAAAATGAAGAACACCTTAAAAGACCTTGAGGCACAGTTGAAGAAATCTGAGAAAGAGCTTGAGGATCTTAAAAAAAGTTACGAACCCACCAAGAAAACAATCCTGTAAGTTTTTAAACCTGGATACCATAAAGCCTTACTACCTTTCTTTAGAAAGGAGCGTAATAAGCTGAACCAATTCTCAGAACAGCAGACCTTGTTGAACCGTAAGAAGAACGACAAACTAAAACCAATCGGTGAGTTAACCAAAAAGATATCAGCACAGGTTTACTTATTCAAAATGTATTTTATTAATTTGGTAGGGTACTGAAATAAATCAACTTTACAAAGCACTTGAAAAATACCGTGATTCCGAGAACAACCATCAGACTAGGATCAACACGCTTCAGGCTGAGATTGCCCAGTTCAAACTGGAAATAGAGAAAGCATCCAAATCCAATGACTCTGAGAAAAAAATTGAACGAATCAACAATTTAATTGTGATTCTTTATATGCTAATTATATACTTATATATTTTATTAGGACCAAAAGCGAACTGAAATCTCCGAATTCGACGGCAAGATTTTTAAACTTGAGGATGAAAAACACAGTATCCAGTCCAGCGCACTATCGTTCCAAGAAAAAATTAAGATTGTCGATCAAGAAATTAGACAGTTCAAGGATGTCAAGCGACAGTCTCGTGAAAGCTTCTGCAAAAACGATAGAGACAGTGCCAGGGCAATTGAATGGCTCGATAAAAACCGCAGCCTATTCAAACAGCGTGTTTTTTATCCCACCATCCTCGAGGTCAGTGTAAAGGACTCAAAGTACACAGAAGCCATCGAAAACTGCTTCACACGGGCAGCGTCGAAATCCTTTGTCTGCCAGAATAAAAATGATTATCATCTCTTTAAAGATGAGATTCTTGGGAAATTGAAGCTGAGGGTCAACGTCGTGTACAACCTCGAGAACGATTTGTCAGAATTTAAGCCACGCCACCCATTAAAACAGATCCAGGAATGGGGCTTTGCAGACTACGCTATCAACTTGATCGACGGGCCACTACCAGTTTTAATCGCGTTATGTAAATCGTGTGGATTCAATTCCATTGTAAATTGTATTTTTGAAATCAGCTAACTTTATATTGACAGCCAGTTTCAAATGGGAAAGTAAATCATACGGCGATTGACAATAGTGGTATACAGAAGTATATAACAGCCGACACACGGTACACGGTCATACGTAGTAATTACAATCGGAGTGGGATTACCATTCAGACCGAGCGATTCCGTCCCGCCCAGATTCTAGGCAGCTCTGTAGATCCTACTCGTATCGCATTTCTTGAGGAATCAAAAACCAAATGTTCAAACGGAATCAAAGAGTTGGAGAGCAAAATTATTGGAGTGACCAAGCAAGAGAACCAACTCAAGGAACAACGCAAACTACTTGTAACGGAGAAGGAGCAACTAGCCAGCGAGAAACAGGAAATCTACAACGCACAGCAGAAATACGAGAAGATGGTTGGATTCTACAAAGCCAAGAAGGGACACTTGGAGGAGATTCCTAAAGCAAGACTTTACAACTAGGATCCAAGAGGTTTCTGATAAGCTACTCAAGTTAGGAAAGGAGCGGCTGGAGCTTGCTACAAAAGCTGGCGTAACATTTTATTCTTAAAACAACTCCCTCACCATTTAAATTTAATCTAGGATTATACCAGTGCTTATATGAATATGACCAAGGAGATAGCTTCGTTCACTCTCCAGGTTATGGAGCAAATCGCCATTGTCCGATCCTACGAAGCTACCTTGGAAAATATGGCGGACCAGATTGAGGAGAAGAAGATCAATCGCTGACAACGCCCTCGACGAGTACAAATCTACCGAAAAGCAGGCCCACGCCCTCATGCGAGACCTGGAAACTGTCATCAAGAAACTTGATAAGCAAATGAAGGAGGAGCTTAAAAAACTGTACACAGACCACACCATTGAATCCTTGGAGGACATGCTGCTGATGGAAGAGACGAAGCTAAGTATGGTCTACACGGTTGACGGTAGCGTCATGCAGGCCTACGAGGACCGCAAGAAGCAGATCTCGCAGTTGACTAACGAGATCGCTAGGAAGGACCACAACTTGAAGAATATCGAGATTAGGCTAGCTACCCTTAAGGCGAAGTGGGTACCACAGATCGAGAATCTAGTTGTTCGAATCTCCGACAACTTTGCCCGAAGCTTCCGACGTAACCTTTTTCTATAATAGTTTTCTAATTTTATAGAGTTGGGATGCGTAGGTCAAGTCTGCTTGCACAAGGAGGAGGATTTTGACCGGTGGGGTATCGATATCATGGTCACCTTCCGCGAGGGAGAAGAGATGCAGGCGCTGACTGCCACCCGTCAGTCTGGTGGTGTAAATCTTTTGTATTTTTATCCTTTATTTAATTTTCCAAATATAGGAAAAGTCGGTCTCTACTATCCTCTTCCTGATGGCCATCCAAGATCTGGCCAAATCACCCTTTCGTGTAGTTGACGAGATCAACCAAGGGATGGATGCCAACAACGAACGTCGTGTTCATTCCCAATTAGTCAACGTCGCTTGCCAACCTAATACCGCTCAGTACTTTTTAATTACGCCTAAACTTTTGCCCAACTTGGAATATCATAGAGATATGAAGGTACTGTGCATCTTCAACGGCAAATACCTGCCTGAGAAATTTGAAGTCAACGATTACATTGATAGACTTATCGCCGCACGACCACCTAAACGTACGTTACAGCAGGCTATCCACTAATTTGGCTTAAAATGATTGCAGCCTCATTTCTATTTTAGTGTTTATAAATATTATTATTGGAATTTATAAGCTTTGAGTTGCCTGGGTTTAAATAATGAGGATATATCTATATTTTTACAAATTCAGTGAATTTGTACTATTATTTATCATACTCTAGATGATAAAGTATATATACTAACGTCTAATATATGCTTTGCTTTTACTGGGTAGTATACTATAACAAAATCTAGAATAATTATTTCCATAGTCGATCTATCAAAATAAACTTTTGAACTTATCTATAAAGTGATACGATGACCTCAGATCCTCCCATTTATAGTTATAGCCAAGTTGATGTTCTGCTACATTCAATTATATCTTTATTGGTCTTCTTAAAACGAGTTGATGGTTTTCTAGCATACATTGCTCCTTCTTTCAGAGAAGCTGTAGGTTAGCTCCATTTGATAAGTTTGCAAGTTGAAGCTATAGTTAGTCAAATGGGTTTTCAGATTAACTATAGGTAAATTTTGGTAATTTAGTCGTCCATTTTATTTACATCTCAAACCATTTTAATAATAACTGGTCCTATATTCAATATCTCTAACAACTTGTTAACTTTGTATAGAACAGTAAAGCCAAATGGAACGGTAGAATCAATATATAGTAAATATCGAAGGGATACTGAGTACTACTTTCATATCAAAAAAATTGCCATGTATTTTTAATGTAAATAGGTACGGCAGCAAAAAAAGTTAACAATAGGTAGAAGAGAAGGTCAAATTCGAATAGGCACATAATATCGTTCACTTTTAAATCAACTCAACGCTGCAGATGTCCGCTTTGACGACCTTGTGTAGTCGTCCAGCCACCTTGCTGTCCGTTGGCCCCAAAGTCGTTCTGTTGGAACCCTTGCTGGAAGTTGCCCCTACGGGGTGAGTTGCCCGAAGCCGGGTTGCCCTGGCTGGCACCTTGACTTTGGTTGGAATTTCTGGGGAAAGGACCGTTACGGAAATTTCCGCTACCTGCCTTACGGGGACGACGGTACTGGATGTTGACTGGGTACCCATTGATCATTATGGGACCACTCTGGTTCTGGAAAGTGAGTGCTTCGGTGGCCGACGACAATTGGGCGAACTCAAGGAATACGACTTTAGATGCAAAGTCGATCTTGCGGATGGGGCCGAATACATTGAAGACAGAATTGATGGCATTCTTGGTGGTGCTGTCTCGTACATTGAAGATGCAGATAGTGGAGGAAGGTACATCGTTACCGTCCTTGGAGCGAGTAGCGTCGGTTTGAGCTTCTTGGGTAAGGTTTGCACCGGTGGTAGACTCGCTGGCTTCGGGTTCAACTTGAGCGACGGAGGCACTAGGATTGGCGAGATTGTCCTTGGCGGTAGATTTAGCTTCCTTACGTCCGGCTATACGTGAGGCCCAGTTGGGATATTCCTTAGGTTCGTCGGTTGGGGCCTCAGTAGCTTGAGGAGATTTGACTTCAGAAGCGTTGCCCGGCTTCTCGGAATCTCCAAAGTAGTCGACATCATCCGATACCTCAGTAGCCTTGACAGTTTCCGGGTTCGATTTAGTACCTTTAGCAGATTTGACGTTGGTGGGCTTTGGGGGCGTCTCAGTCTTAGCAGTGGTTGGCTCACTGTTGTTGGAAGCTGGCGGGGCAGTTTCCTTGTCAGCAGTGGGTAAAGAACCATTGACGTCTGAAGCGACTTTCTGGGCTTCGGCATCAACTGCTGCAGGAACGGACACTACCTCATTAGCTGAAGTGGCTAGAAACTCGCTCGAGTCAATAGGAGCCTCAGACTTTGGAACTATGAAATCCTCGGGGACATCAGCAACTACGGTGGGGATAACTTCTGAAGCAATGGCACGAGAAAGCTCAGGGTAGACTTCCTTGTGGTAACGGAAGATGTCGTTCAAGACAAAGTAGCCGTTTACCTGTTCGACTAAAACAAAAGTCTGGGTGAATCGCTTGGGTTGGTTGCCATCGTTGGAAAGCTCACCGAGTACTAAAACGAGGACACTACCGTAAAGGGTTGCCTGCCAATCCACGCTCGAAATCAAAATGCGACAATTTTTGTAGTTGAATTGGGAGATTCGCTCATGAACGCCCTACAAAATTAGTAAACTATGGTATAATAAAATCTACTTACTCTCTGTCCGAGATAAGGCTTGATGTCGGCATCTACCTCGTAGCCATGAACCATTTGGGAACTCTTCTTGTACATGCAGTGAATTCTACCAGGGTTCTTGTTTAAGACGGTGTAATAAGCTTGGACGAAGTTCCAAGCGATTTCACTGACATTGGCGGTAAGGATAGCGTCGACATTCTTGGGTAAGGCGACGTTACTTCCGTTGGGTTGTTGCTCGATAACTATCTGTTCGTTGATGCCATTTACAGTTGGAACTGCATGAGGATTCTCTTTTAAACCATTTTCTAATGCTGAAGCGGTCGGATGATCTTGCAATTCTTGGGGTTTACCTTCAAATAAACCGTAGTTGGCTAAAAGACAAATTAATACACGATATAAAAAACAATTTACAGTCAGGTAGGGACTTGTCCTTGGATAATGAAGCGGAGGTTAGTACGTTTTTGGTAGCGAAAAATGCTTTGGAAGGGCCCACTGGGGAACCATTGTCTTCTTGGTTTGTTGCTGAGGTGGCGGCTGCTGCCTTAGTTGTGTTGAGGGAGTTTTTAGATTTCGTGTTTGCGGAAGCTCCTCCGTTGGTTTGGCTAGTTATGGAAGTCATGGTTAGTGTCACTGGAAAAAAACTGTAAAAGTTGGTTTTGGAAATGAATCTGACTGATTATAAATATCCTTGCAATTTGGCCAATCATACCTATGATTTGGTTAGTTACCAGGATACAATTTTTTAGGGAATTGGATAAGTTGATTTGAGCGAGGTGTAGATTTCGACCTTGGTGTATTTTATTGGAGTACGATTCGTTTAAATGAAACTCGCTTCTTTCTATTGGCTAGGATGGTATCCCATCAAGCCAATTATTCCTTCTTTCGCTTGATAATTGCGTAATTTTTGATAAGGCTTTTACTTTCAACCTGGATTGAATACTATATCGATACTTGGCTTTAGGTCAAGGAAACGATTGTACATAGTAAAGCTTCTCATATAGCTATCTCATTTTCACTTTAAGTTTTATAAATACTGGTGAAATATAAAAGACAAGACTAAAGAATAGTTAAATTATGCTATTCGGTTATAGTCAAATATACCATGGCTATAATAGTAGGATGTGCTTTATATCTACTAAAGCTAGTTATGCTTGAGGAATTAACTACAATACTCAAATATCTACTTTAATAGAAAAGCGATATCTACTTTTGATGATTGATCGGTTTAAAGTTGACGAAGCGTCATGCCAACTTAAATTACAGAACTATATGATATAATATATTTGATTTATACGAATTTTAATTATAAATTTATACTACTGTTAGGCTTTTTCAACTGTTCTCAAAGGGAATTCAAAACTTGAAGTAATGGAGTGAGATAAATTTTCAATCACTATAAATATTTAATATGAATTAAAGAACTTTTATATAGGGAATATTTAGTTTATACATATTTCTACCCCAAACAAATTAATAAGCTATATATCCAAAAAGAAACAACAATTTTAATGCGTAATATAATAAAATATCCAATTCCTACTTCTCAAAGTATACTATTTCCTCCTCACCTAACTTCCTAGGGTTGAAATCGTCGACCAAAGTTACATCTATGTCGTGATTGGGATCCAAACTTGAACCTTCGCAATCCTCACCTCTGCTGTTAAGGAAATCAAAATACAGCTCCAAGATCGTTACCATACCTTTGAATTGGACTGCCCACTTGAAATGAAATAAGATGTCGTTGAAGTTATTCTTCAAATTCCAATTCATAATGCCCAGCAAAGTTACAATAACTGTCACGTCAATAAACATCAACATTGTCAACGTCTTCCACAAAAACCGGGTACAAGGTTTAGTTAAGTGCTGTTTAGTTAGGCCTTTGAATTTGATATTGGATAGTAACGCCATTGTCAAAAGATTGAAGGTTAGGAATAGGCAGTGGGCTAATACTTCGGTACTCAAGGATCTCAAGAACTTGGCAACATCCAAGTCGATGACACAGATATTGTAGTGGCTGATCATCCCTTTCAATGTAGTCATCAAATCGATGTAGCTTATTAACTTTATGGGAAGTGGGATGAGTACCATACCGACTATGACTAAAATTTTGATACCAAACTTCAATTTACCTAGAAGCAACTTCAAACTAGTTAGGATCCAAAAGCTAACTAAAGCGTCCATTACAGTAGTAGAGCCCAGGTATTGGGAGTAGACGTGTAAAGGTTTAATCGAACAGTTGGTAACAAACAAATAGTCGGTAACTATAGATAGATGACAGGCTACCGCTTCACCAAACGGAACCAAGTAGACCAAACTTAGTAAAGTATTGGTTCGTGATCGGAGTAAGGCAATAGCGTTTATGAGACAGTTAATATGCACTACTAAAGTCAAGGAGAACATGACCAGAGTAACGTTTATGGAGAAGAACCATTCTTGGTTGATTGGAACTAGGTCGTCTATGCTGTAGGGTGTCGTAGTGTTGGTTGCCATTTACAAAGTTACTGCTATTGGAGCTATGAAATAAAATTTATAAACTTTATATTTTTGGTTACCCATTTATACGTAGCTGTGAACCACCCCCACATCCTAGGTTTTACTCTATTTGAATATGTTTATACTTTGAAACTTTAATTTTTTATAATGCTAATTAATATTAGCAAGCTTCCAGATTTCTTTAAAATTCTGAGCTGAAAAATTAGCACATTCTTTTAGCTGAATCTGTGGGTTATCAGCTAATTTTTTGGATCGATATAATACTTGGCAGGTCTAAGTTACTGTTCAAGCACTATAGCTTCCGAAACTAATGAACTGAAGACTCTAGACAACCTAAATTTTATACCCCCCCACACTTCGAAAGTAGGTCGATATGTCCAATGAGCTAACGGTGAAAGCAGGCTCATGGTAGGGAAGAGTAAGGGCCTGATAAGCTGACTTTACGAATATTTTTTGATGAGCTTGGTTGGTGACAGGGCATGCTTTTCAAACTAAAGCTATTAAGATGAGGCCTACTGTTTAGTAGCTAAACTAATTTATCTCACTTCTTTTCCCCTAACTTTGATCTATTATAGAAATTTTTAGAATTAATATGCTTTTAGATTATGTAGCATCGGAGTATACATGTATGCCTGTGGATAATAGAGGCTTTTACTGATACTGTATCTTTGGAGGAAGGGGTTCATTGAAGTTGCAAATTAATGGCAAGCTTTTATTATGAGTATTTGATTTATTAATGATAGATATGCTGCTTTTCGCACAAACCTTCACCATACTCATAAACTTCTGTACCTTGATATTGTACTGCGATACTAAAGACTATCATTTCATACTCGAATATAAACAAAATAGCTGTATAGTACAAACAGTACATATGCTTATATAATATATAAGAATTGCTAGTATAAGTAATTGAATAATCAAAGTATTAGGGATGTTAAAATGAACTTTAAAGATAAAGTATTTAACAGTGCATCTCGAAGCTGTACGCTACATTTTAAATTAATCAGCTTTAATACTACATTGATCTTAGAATGATATTTAAATTTTATATATGCTCTCCTCTTTGAATGGAATTAATTGATTTGTATTATATAAAAACCACTAGGTTGTCCAAACCAGTTTCTTGGTATATCTTTGTTAAAGTACTCATACCTTTGAAGATTTCCTTTTCTATATATCTCTTGTTCTTATCATCATCGTATACCTAACCATTGGTTTATCAAATTCCATTGTTCTTGAACTTCATTTTTGTTCAAGCTTGTTTTCTGGAAATTATATTACATTTTAACTATCCATTAGTTCAAATTACAATCCACAAGGGACTCTAATGAAAACAGGTGGAATCAACACTTATGGGCTAGTATAATGATATCCTTTGGCTATGCTTTCTACTTTACGTTTCAACTTATGCCTCAAAATACGAAATTCAAAACAATAGATGGATGGGGTTAATTCTATATTTAAATTGAACCAACTTCTATTTGAATAGAATACTGATACATACAGAGAATTTGTACCACTAGAGTATTGGACTTCCAGTAATTGCTATCAGGTGGAAATTATTTCAATATCTTCGGCTTTATTTTCTAGATAAACTATTCATCGCATCTTTACAAAGGTTAATTACCGCTTTTTTAATATCTTGATATTTCCATATATGTACTTTCACTTATCACTCTTGTAATAAGACGTGCACCTAAGGCTTTAACAGCCCTACCACCAAGTATCTATAAATAACTTTAGAGATATAAAACAGTAGGTAAGTGAACTCTCTTTAAATCTCTAGCCTACTACTTCTATACCACCATATCGATCAAGCTCCTATATCCGAGTCGGCGAATAACTTATAAGTAGTCTAGGTTAGAGGAACATAAAAGGACCGTTTTGACTACAGAAATTAGAAATTCTGAGAGCAATTTATTCCTCCATCTCATTTGACAGCTTTTAATTGCTTGAAATCTAAAATTGTTGAGGTCTTGTGAAAGATGGCTAAAAAGTAAGTTTTTCAATCCCTGGACCTTGCGTATAAATACCGATCACCTCCAACTTTAGTCTACCATCTATCAAAACAACTTCAAACCAAAAATGGCAGATATCCAACGCGAGTTTCCATGGGAAGGTACGATAGCCAATGGATACGAGGCGGTCCAAACCAAATTCTTGGAGAACTTCCACAACTTTTTGGAGGTAGGTGCCGGTGTAAGCTGCTACGTAAACGGTGAACCTAAAGTCAATTTGTTTGGTGGCTTTTTGGAAGCTGAAGCCCAGAACCCCTACACGAGCAAGACTTTGAATTGCGTATTTTCAACTGGTAAGCTTCTATCTGGGTTCTGTATCGCTCGATTGGTGGATCAAGGTATTATAAGCTATGACACCAAGGTCTCCGAATTCTGGCCCGAGTTTGCCCAGAACGGTAAGGAAAACATCACCATCAGTGACGTGTTGCGCCATCAGTCTGGTCTAGCTTTTGTCCAAGGATCAGGGGACTGGGATCTTGAAGATATCGTCGATTTGGATCGGATGAGAACTCGCTTTGAAGAAGCGGTACCCGACTTCAGTTTCGGTCGTCTCTACCACGCCCACACTCAAGGTATGCTACTCAATCTCATCGTACGTATAGTCGATCCCCAGCATAGAACTATCGGTAGTATCTACCGTGAAGAGTTAAACGCCAGGCTAAACTGCGAGTACTTCATTACTTTACAAGGGGAAGACCAACTCAACCGACGTTGCCAGTTCTACAACCTGCCACCTAGAGGCTATAACCGAGCCTTGAACTATGGTGAAAACGTCGAAGATGATGGAGAAGATGAAGAACCTTTAGTACTCGATATCGCTTTACTTGACCCCGAAGATCTTATCTACAGGATTTTAAACTTCCCTATAGTTAAAGTCACCGACCATGAGAACCTACCCATCTTCCATTTGCAAGAATTACCTGGTACTAATGGTCACGCCTCGGCTCAAACTATCGCCAAGATCGCTTCCATCTA
Source organism: Capillidium heterosporum (assembly GCA_016630905.1). Lineage (NCBI taxonomy): Eukaryota > Fungi > Entomophthoromycota > Entomophthoromycetes > Entomophthorales > Capillidiaceae > Capillidium > Capillidium heterosporum. The sequence goes on from WBMQ01000006.1 coordinate 1,503,963, forward strand.
CTCCAACTTTGGTACCTTTAACGGTGAAGCTATTATTAGTGAAGATACTTTAAGACTAGCTTTCTCCGATCCCATCACTAGGCATGACCCCATGTTTGAAATGGAAACTAGCGTTACTAAGGGAGGCTTTGGTATTTTTAAAATACCCCAATTCCCCAATGTCACCTTCTACGGTTGGGGTGGCAATGGCGGGTCCATTATTATGTTTGAACCCAAGTTAAAGTTCAGTTTCTCGTACGTTATGAACGTAGGCAGGGATGGCTTCCCTATCACCGGTAGATCGGGTGCTTTGCTTCAGTTGGCTTACCAGGCTGCCCTCGACGAGGCTCACAGTGAATCTTTGTAAGCTATGTTTAGTTGTGTTGCGTAAGTTTAATTTTTGTGTCACTGGGTTTATTTGTTAATGTATTAAACTCGACCTTTTTGTTATTGACTTTGTGTTGTTTTAGAGCATTGTAGTTTTTATTTGTACGTATACAGTATAAGTATATTTATTAACATTGTTTATAGAATTATATATACTTTGATGATATAACCAACTATTTTTAGTAGCATATTATGTAAATGGCACTGTATTTTAAGCCTATAGATATCGACGTATACAGTTCAAATAAATACTCCCTTCCTATTCATCATCTTGCTGCTAATCGTATCTTATACTTTGATTTATTTATGTTGACTTCAATACAAAGGATAAAACCTATAAAACAACTATAATAACCGAGTTTTCTATATATATACATAATGAAGACACAGGCATAAGTTTTACTTTTTCAATTTTATTCCAAGTATACTATTTCTGCTACTCTTTCGATAAATATAAAAGGGTATGATATATTTCGGTTTAATTTGTTTCTTCATTTGCAAAGATCTTCACTCCAAAATGGCGATAAATGTAGCTTATTAACTTGCAAAATAAACGTTGATAGGTTCAACCTATTGGCTACAAGTGATCGATTTGAAGCTTGCCAGATTAGCCAGAAATAATAGATCAGAGAACCATGAAGTTCTCAAACATCGATCCCTACCATTCATGTAAGGATACCATTTTTCAAACTGATCATTAGAACACCTACCATTGAGTCTGGTTATCAATTTAGATATCCAAATCGAAAATTGTATAAAAGCCTTCGAAAGTCATCTAAAACTATCATAAACTCGAAGTTTAAATAATTTATTAATACTAGTTTGACACTAGCACATCGAATACTTTCCCTACAATGCTTTACTCCAAACAAATCGTCGTCGTCGCCCTACTAGCCCTCACCAACTTGAGTGGAACCTTTGCCCATCCCCAAGGTGGTGAACCAGCTGCTCCAGCTGCCCCAGCCGCCGGTGGCGGTAACGTAGCTGATCTCAGCCAGGATCCCGGAGCCGACAAACTACGCCAGACCGCATACGACCACAAGAAGGAAGCTATAAAGAACACGGAAGCCTCCATAAAGATCGCCTATGATGCTTTCAAGCTTTTAGAAGGACTAGCAGCCGATGCTCGCCTCAAACAGACCAACGCCAAGTACAAGTACAACGAGTTCAAGCGGTCTGCCGATGATGCCGAAATCAAGCGCAACTCGGCCAAGTGGAAGTGGGAAGCCTTGGAGCGTGATCTACGCAATTTGAACGATGAGTTTAAGCATGCCCAGATCGTCAACGATGACATCCGCAGACACGCTGAGGAAAAAGCCAAGGACGAGATAAAGAAGGCTGACAAGCGTAAAGTTAGGTCGGATCGTGAGAAGAAATTGGCTGAAGTCAAGGAACAGCAGGCTCAGCTGGAGAAGGAAGCCGCCGATAGTAGCGATGCTACCAAGGCTTAATTTTCTAGGTCCCAAAAATAGTATTCTGCCACCAACCCAACTTTTAGCCAATAATTTTGACCTATTAATAAATACTTTTAAACATAGAGTCAATCTATTTATGTACTATATATATTTTATATTGCAATTTACAAGTATAGTTTGATCAAGCAATGCTAATTTGTAGAACTATAAGAATATAGTATGGAGATACAGATTAGAACTCTAATTTATGCACTATTTATTTCGTGAGTACTCTCATACCTATATACTCCAGCATCTTAACGTTATTGCTCCTTGGCCTAAATAGCTCATTTTATAATTAAACTATGGGACGATATGGTGGTTTTTAAATATATACATTTACACCATTTTTACAATCGATGATTCCTAAAGCTTTTAACTGCTGATTAATTTTAAACTATGAAGCTACTACATAGTAGTAAAAACATAAATGTAAATTTTAAATCAATTTCTATATATCTTCTAAGAGAACCGGAGGCTAAAAGCTGAGAATAATTGTTCTTAGTATTGTCAAATTTACATTAGAGCTAATAAGTTCCAATCCTATATCGATATAATTTTTGGCTAAAAATGGATTTACCAGTGAAATGCAGGTTAGTTTATGTTTTAATAGAATATGTATTTTATATGTTTACATTATAAATATAGTACTATAAAACCATAGATGCAAATTTAGTAGGTAGTTGATGTACGCTGAAATGTAAATATTCAAAAGTACTTTACAAATATTAATATGTTAAATTTGAATTTTGAAACACAGTTCTTATCAGAAATAAATGCAGTGATATCAATATACAATTCAATAAAAATGATGTAACTACACTTTTATATCATACTAAAAAGGTTACATATAAATAGCAATAAATGAAAAGAATCAAAAAGTCGATTGAAAGAATATATTTCCCCAACCAATGGATGCCTCTTACCGGAATCGAACCAGTGGCCTTTCCCTTACTAGGGGAACGCTCTGCCCCTGAGCTAAAGAGGCTACTTCATAAAGAATCTTCTTAAAATCAATATCTAAAAGTAGAAAAGTTTAAATGGTATCATTAGTAATTTCTTCATCTTAGGAAAAGATTTCATGATTTAACACAGCCATAAATACACCTAAATCATATACTAGAATCTTCAAATCAAATAACACTATAGGTTAGTGTACCTACTTCACAATGAAATGTATACTAAACTGACTAAGAATAAAATAAACCTTTAATGGCGTCCTATAAAAATACTTAAATCCAACATAAAAATCTAGAGGGGAATGGTACGTACCGCCTCATCGACAGCTTCAGCAAAGTATTTGACATTTCTAGTGTTGAGGCCAGCCATAGAGATACGTCCGTTGTCTGACAAATAGATGTGGTACTTTTCTTTCAGCAACTTGGCGTGATCCTTGTTTAGTCCAGTGAAGCTAAACATACCGATCTGGTCGACGATGTGGTTCCAGGTACCAGGGGTCTGTAGCCTTTGCAAATGGTCAAACAACTGTTGACGGTTCAAGTTGATGCGATTAGCCATTGTCTTTAAATTGTCGAACCACTCTTGTTTCAACTTGGGGTCATTAAGGACGCGTGAAACTATATAAGCACCGTGGCGAGGTGGGTTAGATATAGTGGCCCTTGAAATCTTTTTGAGTTGAGAGAGGATAACTTCGGTGACGTTGGTGTCGTGACCTAAAAAGTGTAAAGCACCACAGCGTTCACCTAAAAGTTTACAATTAACAAAACTTTGAAATAGTAGTAATAATTACCGTAAAGTCCAAAGTTCTTGGCGAAAGACTGGGCTACGAATAGTTCCAAACCTTGCGAGTAGAAGTAACGTACGGCCCAACCATCGTTGTCAACATCACCACTGGCGAACCCTTGGTAGGCACAGTCGAAGAAGGTCAAATGTTTCTTGGCCTTGATGACCTCGGCAATCTGTTGCCATTGCTGACGGGTGGGGTCAACACCAGTAGGGTTATGGGCGCAGGCATGCAACAAAACTATGGAGCCGTCCTCGGCATCCTTTTCAATTTTAAATAAATTTGAGTTTCAAATAATCTTACGTTGAATGATTTAAGTAACCCGTTGATGTCGATACCACGAGTCTTCTGGTCAAAGTAAGGGTAGTTGATTATCTTGAGACCAGCTGAATTGAAGATGCTATGGTGGTTACCTAATTTAAGTTAGTATGCGAAAGAAAAGTTAGAAAGTTACCCCAGGTAGGGCTAGAGACGAGAATAGGTCGGTTGTAGAACTCGCGGCAGAACTGAGCAAAGGTGGAGTTGGCACCAGTACCTGAAACGGTTTGAACGGTAGTGCACTATATGCATTTATATCAATACAAGTTATAAAAGCACTAACTACCTTGCCCTCCTTCAAAGCGGGATTCTCTTCACCAAGTACCAATTTCAAGGCAGCATCAGTGAACTCTTTCAAACCAGGGATGTTCAAGTACTCATGGTCACGAGTAGGATCTTCAATAATCTCCTTCTCTACCTACAAATCTTAAAATTTAAACTAAAAAGTAAAATTTACTTTGGCAACGACGGGTAGGATCCATGGTTTGCCTTCCTCAGTCCTGTAGGCACCGACACTCAAGTCGATCTTCTGGTCAGCTGGGGTAGGATCTGACTTGTAAGCGTTTATTAAGTGGAAGATGGCATCAGGTGGGGCCAAAGGTACGTTGTTGAATCCTATATAGTTTATGAATTAAGTATTGTGGAATTTATAAAAGTGTACGTGAAGTGGACATGGGTTGAAGTTGGGTAGCTAATTTGTCAAGGCGAGTTTGAGGTTTGTTAGACATGTTAGGTTTAAGTATTCAAAAAATATTATGAGGCGCAAAAGGGAAAATGACAATTGGTATAAATACGTATAGCCTCAATAGGTTAACTTGTTTTCAAGCCCTTGTATATAAATTTCAAATTGTTTGGTTCAATTTCGCCTACTTCTTGAAAGTAAGTTCCTAGGTTTCACAATCTACAATAGCCTATACCTTTGATGCAATTTAACTTTGCATTGTGGTTGGGTAGGTTTTACTGATGTATATCGGATGGTGCTTCCTAATTTCTAAATTTTGAGGTCTAATGACGTTTATTCGTGAATAGAAGCGAATATAAAAGGTAAAATTTCTAGTAATTAGCGAATCACATGGCCTTTCGGAAACAACATAAACGCGATGTTTGTTTTGTCAAGTCTGTCAAATTTTGAACTTGGTACTTTGAGGAGAGCTTTAGAGAACATCGAGATGTTAGTACCCAGTCAATAATACCATGACATTCTTAAAGGTGTGTATATAGCACCAGCAAGACAATAAATGTTGTATTTAAACATATGTAGTAACTTTCACAGTCAATTTAAGACCATCTTTGAATCAGACTTAATGGAAAGCAGAAGTAACGGCTATAGCTAAAGAGGTATAAATAGACGGCATTGATGTAAATAAGATTGGTATCAAGTAAATCTACACACATCTGCGAGTTGACTAGTTAGTTGTTAGATCTCTAAATATAGTGTACTGAGTATACTGCAACTGTAGTCTTTACGACTTCAAAGCTACATCCTAAAAGCTTTCGCTTTGTAAATATATTCCAGGATATAGAGCTCAAAAATAAATACCTTGTAAAATTGTACCAACTATCTCATACCTAGATGATACATAATTATATTTATAAAGCTCTCTTTCAGTGAGATGATTACTGCAATTTCTAACATCAAATACAAGTATATATACATTAAATCATTTCTGACATGTCTCAGTAAATAGAGAAAGCTAATAAGAATATATAAGGAAAGTTGGTAAAATTTTTAGAATATATACAAATCATATTGTGCCAAAGTTGAAAGAGCAGGTACTTATTAACAAATTTTAAAGTTGCGGTTGACATTCTTGCTAGGCATGCCACTGCTATTCATTAACGGTTACATCAGTACAACATTCACTACAAGTAGTTACTATGTGGAAAGTTAACTATAAAGTATTATTTGCTATTAAAATCAATTTCTAAAGACATTTGAAAGGTGGAGTATTAATATCAAACACGCCATCCATATACTAATGCAAACACTATATATTTAACAATACACATAATGTCCTAAAATTTAAATTTGATAGTTATCTATATATGGTTTTTGTATTTTCGAGGCAAGCACTGAAAGCGTCTGCTAGGTTCTGCTGGATCAGGACGATACCAAAAGTTTTGGTCGTCGATTCAAAGGTTTGGTCAGACTACCAATCGTTCTATTTAAGATGCTAATTATAAATACATTTTCTATATTTAAAATGTTGATTTAATGGAACGGGCTGTGCTCATTAACGGAAAAGATTCTTATAGTTGACAACTTATATTTGCCAGCACTGAATTAAACTATATATACTTTAAAGGAAATATCCTACAAAGAAGGGAATAATTAAGTGAGAAAGAGTTTTCCCACCCAATTCTCAATAGCAATATTAAAAGTCCTATAAAAGGCTATAGGAAAGTTTTAGGTGGAGGTCTACTACTAAAGAGTTTATAAGATAGCTTGCTAGCTATATTACTATAAAATAATCCGAAGCTTCGGGTTACTGCAGGTGTGGAATAGTACTTTACTCGCCTTACAAGCCAGATGCAACACAATAAAGACAGTGTGGCAGTTTAATATATAAATAGTCCTAATTATCTGCAGCACTTGATCTATATCCAAATTTTTTAGTTTATTATTGATTAGAAATTCGACTTTAAATTTAAGTAATCATCAATCTACTTATGGCTGGAAATACATCCTACCATTTTAAAAATAAAAAGTAAAAGATATAGGTACTAAATCTCCTCATCGTCATCCTTATTGAATATGACTCTGAGTGTAGTTTCTAGATAGTAACTGGAATAGTAATATCCAAATTGGTACCATATTTCAAGGTTGCGATCAACTTTGGCTAAGTAATTTGTCTGACTTTTATAAAAATAGGCAAATATTTAATTAACTTGGAAGCAGAGTTTATAGCCCACATCCTACAAGGCTGTAGTAAATACGAACTCTTAAAAATATACAATAGACTCTCACAAAAGACAAACTACAGTCTTATCGAAAAACTTCTATCGATAATGGAATGGAAATCTATGAAAATGAGATATATATATGTACAACCAGCAGTTAGTATAAATTCATACTATGAGGAAGGTTTGCAGTAAGTGTAAACAGAAGACTAAGTGCATCCTAATTGAATCGGAGTGCTTCAACTGCAGTCAAAAAGGGTATATCTGCACATTCAATTACACATGCGCAGTATATATTTTGAGTCAAAGTGGATCAAGCCCTCAATATGCGAATATCATAGTGATAAAAACCAATATATCTTAGTTTAATTCAGTGGAGAGCAACCTCATATCGAATGACTTTGATAAATGTCTAATTGTCTACTTCCTCGACAACTTCAACAAGTCCTTGAGAAGTATACTCAATCCAACTAAATTCAATTGTATAAGGTCATTTAGCCCAATCCCACCCCAACCTTATTCTTTTTGATGTGTGCCTACACCTTCATGCACAGTGAGTTAAGCCCTATCAACGAAGCCTTCTTTTACTACTAGAGGCAAACAGTATACTTGATGGATTTAGCTAGACTAAACTATAACTATTATTAGTTTGATAGCTTGGAGATTTTGAAATTGCAGATTTTTTACTACTTTACAAACTAGCTATACTTTCATTTCCTTCAAGCTTTTATGTAGCAGAATAAACATCTTGAAATTGTACTTTTGGTAGGGATACAATCTATATAGTTCTTATACCACTGTATAATGTTATTTCGTATTTACCTTAGGTTGTAAACTGGTCATCTGGATGTTTAGAAGGACGTTGCTGATATTTATGAGTTTAGGATACCAAGTTAGCTTCAAGTGATTAATTTCAAAAGATGAATTGATTGGTTTTAAAAGCTTTTATAAATAAGATGAAATGGTGACCCAGGGCTGTAAGACAAATGCAGTATAAAGGCAGAGGTGGAAGAACCAGGAAATAGTACTTTGTAACTTACGGGGGGTTTAGAGACCAATACAAATGGTGTTTTATATGTAATCACAAGGATATAAAACGAATGCATCTGTAATTCAATAAGAATGCCAAGTTAACATGAACTATAGTTTAGCTTTCCTGTCTATATCGATTTGATCATAGTTTAATGGAGGGTACAATTTTCAAAGTCGCTCTAAGCCTATATTTTTATCATTTAACCTCAAAGGACATTTATTATGGCTTTTAGTAGGCCTAACTGCCATAGTATCTCAGAGCTGCAAAGGTAAATTTCCGGCATGCTATATCAAGCAGTTGCCATGAATACATATATGTTGTAATGTAGCTACAATTAATTAAACTAAATTTATTGGTAGACCTGTTCTACCAGATCTACTGCATTTCCATCAAAATCAATCAATTTTGATGGGGTATATCTAATACATCATATATTATCGCTATCATCAATCGAGTAATCACTAAACCTATTATTATTTGTGAATACTTTAAAACTATATCATGATAGTAAAGTATGCCTTGATTTGGATGTTTTTTCGTAGAGCTAGTACATCTATGTTAGTTCAACTTCCCATCAGATCAACCTTGGCTCATTGAGTTTCATTTTGCTTCATGTTCTTTATAGAGTTATACTATATTTTTGTTATTGAGTTGCTCACCTCCTTTACAAAATATGTACTTGATCGTCAATAAAATAAGCTACATAGGCTCTATTGCCTTGCTCCCTATGCACTATATACCGATAATGGTCTTATGGAGCTTACATATTCCTACAAATAATTATATTTTAAAAATATTGAGATAAAGTATTGGTTTCACTATCTGATTAGCATATTCTCATATTTACTTGTAGTTTGAGCTGAATTTACTGTACTTGAAAATTTATATATTGAAGCTATAAACTCCTCACGAATTGAATTCCTCCCTAAATAGTAAGGGTGATCAAGTCTAAGACACTGCTAGGTTTACTTTGTTAGTGCTATAAATACATTCACTCTGCTACCATCTCAACTTAAACTATAGTTAGTATATATTAAGCCTCATAGAGCGTAAAGCTCTTATAGCTAATTATCTAGCCAAGCTTCATTTTGGCACTGATGGCTTGTGCTTTAGCTACTGGCAACAAAATATAACAGCTGATATATATTCTTACTCTTTAGTTAGCCTCATTACAGGAAAATTTAATAGGTTTGGTTGTAGTAGCTATCATAATTGCTTCACTTTGGTTCTTTGACACAAGCTGGGAATAGAGCTTCTGCTGGCAAGGTACATTCTACTTACACTCGATTCCAATATATAATCTAGAGCATATATACAAATAGTCTTGCTATCTCTCCTTTGTTGCTCTAAACCTAGATCTTCGTATTTGTGTCGATTTTTAACTTAACCAGATTTGAGCCTTTAGACTGGATGTATGATACATTTATACAAATTGTTTAAACGGGATGGTGATTTCCATTTCTATATTTTGCCTTTAGATCGACTGCATCCTTATTTAAGTATATGATTTTACTATGGACTTCATATTGATATAGTAAACTAACAAATAGGGATAATTTTTTGAATATGATTGCTCAAAGTTTATTCTACTTTATATTTTAGTTATAGTACCTACTATTTATACATTTTTGATAGAATGATATCGATCTTGAAAAGAATCTCCTCCCATAGAAATATACTAATGGATGAAGGAATATGTAGGATTATCAAGTTTCTAAGTTCTAAAAGCTTGGTCGTTTCGCCTAAAAATGATTGCGAATGGTGCCATCAGCTAAAGCTTTAGTTGTAACTTGTAAATATTTACTCTTCATTACTAAAGATTAGGTCAGTCACGTATCAAGGTAACTTTTCAGAGATTTCGATATGCTAAGTTATAAATGATCGGACTTATTGACCAAAGTAGCTTGGCTGTTGGTTTAAAAACCGACTTACTATGTAAAATAATCAATATTTCGACGATAAAGCCTTTTTAGCAACCTCCAAGCTATCTAAGGTAAGAGAGATGGAGTTAGTCAGAATTCGGTAGCAATTTTGGAATTTCAAACGGCAGTAAAGTGCTGCTTTAAATAGTAGAATATAGTTAGAATGAAATTACAATGCAACTTCTCTCTCGGGCATAATTAGAAATAATAATGGCAAGGCTGCATAATTCCTGTTCGTAGCAACCTGTAGGTATATAATACTGAATTTAATAGTAGAGAAAAGTAATATAATGCAGCATATATAATTAGTAGTTCTCAGTAATGCTGAGTAGTAAAGAAGCAAGAAGCTATAGAAAAGCCTGGAAATCAATATATTTTAAATATAAAATGGCGTTGGAAGTACTCAACAATTTCAAGATATATATAACTTTATATAGGTATTGATGAAAGTTCATTTGAAACTTTATCTAACTTCCAAATTATATAAAAGTTGGTGAAAAGCTCAATTATTTTATAGAATCAAGGTTGAAAGCTTTAAGTTTTTATCATCTATTGATGTCCAAATTGTATCAAAGAGGTCTACTCAACACAAGATCAATCACATATTTATATAAAGCCATGTCAAAAGCGAGTATACAAAGAGGAATCAAGCTACGAAATGTCGGGACGGTTGTAATTGGAACGAAGGTACTTGTTCAAGATCTTCAATGGATTGAGGGTTGAGTGATCCATAGGTTGGAAGTAAGTAGCGGTCTCAGGTTGAGCCAATCCCGTCGAATATTTGGTCAGTATGGCGCGCCCACCTAATATCAAATCGGGATCTACGGCGTCACCAATGCGTACTAACGCCATTCTACGTGCTAGCATACTGTGAATATCTTTATCTTTGGAGTGAGGTAACAGTCCGTTGCTTATTAGGTGTTTGAGTAGTTGTTTGGCTAAATTTGGGAGATTAGTTGGTTAGAAACAAAGGTTGGGAATTTTTACCTTCATCACTTAACAGATATTTTTCGGAATTGGTGGTAATGTCATTGGCAGATTCTTGAAGTTGGCATCGGTTGATGTGATGGAGTAGGTAGTTATATACTTCGTTTATAACTCCATCTTTATCTAAAATTTTAATTTTAAATGTGTAGGCTGAGTTTACCTTGTAGATTCTTTTGCCGAAGCTTTATGAACTAAAATAACGTAAGTATCGTCCAAGTAGCTATTTGAAAAAGTACATCAGAAACCGATTGATTCCAGACATTTGCATCAGGGTCATCTGGTATTTTGAAGACTATATTTGAATTGTCTTTCAAGTTGCCTAAATAAAATAATTAATCGTTATAAGAGATAAAAACACGTGATATATGTATTTATTGAACTTACTTAGTTTAAAAGTGGTATCCAATTGAAGGTTGTCTTTTAATAGTGCCTTGAGCCTCGGTCTGGTTGGTGGTAACTTCATGTTCAGTTTTTCGGCCAAGTTGATGCGAGGTTTCTTTTTCATTGGCTTTATTGATGCCTATATCAGCAGTTTAATACATATTGACAAAAATATGAATAAATAGGTTACCTCAGCTTGGGTTGAATTGCTTACATCCTATTGAAATAAGTTATAAATACAAGTTCGCATGGGTAAACTAGAGGTACTTTATCAATCGGAATAAAACTTTTCTAAAAGGTACAAGGTTATTATATATGGTAAAACATCAATACTTACTATATCAACTAAGCTGGGAGTAGCTTTAATATAAACTTTAGTTATCGAAAAATAGATAAATTTACGTTGTTTAGGTAGTAAAGGTTTGAACCCTGCCTGATTTTGCAAGCTAGAAAGTATATTAACCGGCCTAGACTTATACTTGGATCTTTTATCGTTGATATACTCGACTAAAGTTTATAACTATCAGCTTTTACAAATTTGAACAAAATAGTACCAGTGGGGATATCTTGATTAGTTTTTAGGTTCGACACAACCGATTGAAGTACACTTCCATGTCCATTTCTCTTTAAATTGGAAAGCTCTACAGTAACTTTAGTTTTCTAATTTTGAAATGTCGTCTTCCTAGCTGAGAGCAGTAGGTGAGATTGGATTGTACTGTATTACCTTGAGTTTCCGCAGGTTGTGAGTTATTAACGTTATCTTCCATGTCGGTTTGTGGGATAAAATTTTTCTAAAGGTTTAGCTAAAGATTTTTACATTTTGGCAAAATTATAGGATTTGGAGAAAATAGAGCCTATTAGATTCTTCACAGTTGTTCTTAATTAATAGAGTGGGATTTGAGTAATATTCAAACTCAAACTTATGAGTATTTTGTATAAGTAACATATATAATTCAAAACATATACTAATGCTTTGTAGAGCTCGTCAACTCCAATGTATTTATACCACATTTAAATGGTTTAATCATGAATTAAAATACATTCAAGTAAAACTAAATTTGATAACCTTAGCTATGCCTCGAAGTTTATATTGGTCAATTCAATATACGTTCATAAATTTGATAAATTTCCTGATCAAACTCTATTGCAAAAGACTTCTATTTAACCTCACAAATGCTTTTAGCACCTTTGATACTTTTTTATTCCCTTAATAATTAATATCCTTTCACTCATTTCCATCCTTCCCATACTTCAACTATCTATGGAAATTGGAGTAGATGCTAAGGCTGAAATTCAACATAAGATCCCCATCACCAACAATATCAATATTTGAGGTAGAAATTAATTTGACATTCTTTCTCCATCATCAAATTTGATCTACTTAACTTTGGTAAATTTTACGCTTGTTTCAATTTTTAATAGCCTCTATGAGGATGGAGATGATGGTAGCCGTTAAACTTAAATTGTAAAGCCTTAGTTCTATCTATGTAAATTATGAAACAGTATACAGATATCAATGACTGCCCTTTACTCTTCAAAAAGCCAGTTAACTTGTGTTGGTGGTTGGACTTATCAATTTTACTATCTCCTACAAGTTGAAACCTGCATAAGCTACTCACTTCGGTATGAGAAGCTGTGATGCGAGTATATGATATTTATTATACCATCGGCTTACCATGCAGTGCAGGGAGTAGTTTGTTATTTGAAGGGTTATTGAATTTATAAGAGTGTAGGTTGACTGCACTTACGAATATATATAATTATGAAGACAATAAGCTGTACTCAAATCCAGCTATTCAAAGTAGTCTTTTACACTTTTAATGGAAACCTACTTTCAATCTACTGACACATATTATCTCCGTTCGGATTTACTCTTCACTTTGATCAAATGTATTTATAAGAAAAGAGCAGGGTGAAGCCGAACGGAAGTAATGCATCCAAACACTATAATGGTATACCTCAGCCAAGAAATAAAAGGATAATTTCGATCTACCATAGTGCTATCTACTTTACAATCCACACCTATTTAGAAGTTCTTATAGTAAAGCCTTCGGTTCACTTCAAATTACGAACTTTCTAAAAACAGTAGTATAGCGGGCTTGAAGTACAAATCTTTACGTATAAAGTTTTATATATTCGATTATATACTCGACAAAAAATGATTCCGCTATCTTTTGTGACCTATACCTTGAGAACTTTTATTAGTAATCCTTGGTAAAGCCGGGTGGATATGTATCAAAGTTTTAGGTGCAAAAAGCCCAGCTATGAGAAACGATTGTTGAAACCTAAATGACAAAATTTGTACGCTGCCACTAAAATACGAAACCTAATGCCATTTTGGTGGTGCTTCTAATTTAAATATACGTTTATAGGAGAAAAATATATGATTAAAAGTATTTTTTGTCCCAATGTTTTATATACATGTGGTAGTAAATGAAACAGAGTTTTATTTATAGTGATGGGTTTTAGGATCAAGGTCAAGATTACGACTTCTTAACCTTCTGTCGCATGTTTTGGAACCAAATTTGAACCGATCGCACTTCCAAGTTGAGATGATAGGCCAAGTAAGCTCGTAGTTGTAAATTGGGGAATTTGGTTACCTTGTCAAAGGTATAAGTTAAAGTTTGGATCTGATAGGGTAGTAGTCGGTTTCGGGACTTTATGATGACGTTGGAGTCGGAGGCCATACGTTGCAAGTCTGTTGTATGCAATGGTAGGTATATGGTAGGAATATTAGCACTGCTGGATGTCGACGCATGGAGTATTTTATGCTCATTAACTTCGTGGTTGTGGTCCGAGCTAGTAGTCGCATTGTGCAAGCTAGTACTTCTGTGAGTGTGGATGTCACTGAGCATATTGGATAGGTTGGATTCAATGTTGGGCAAAGTGATCTCGTCGTAGTAAGTGTCTTGGACGAAGCTAGTCTCCTTGCTGCAGTAGTAGTTGGAGGGAAAAAGTTCTTTGAGGCCGGGTAGCCTGAGGTTATTGGATTCTTGGGCGTAGGAGTACCTGGTGCTCTTGATCTTGACGTTGGTCTCATTACCTTGGTTGAACTCGGTATCCTTGTTCAGGATGGAATCAAGCCACCGTTTGGACTGGATATTTTGATGGGTGCAGCCACTGGTTGTGTTTTTTCTGTCTATTGGGTCGAAGCTTCGGTTGGTTTGGTCATTCATAAAGTCTATACTGTTGTTGGATAGAAAGGGCATTTTCTTTACCGCTATTTAATTGCTAGTCAAGCTAAAGGTAGTAGGGGTTGGGGCAAACTGATAGAAGGATGTTTTTAGTTTTATTTTTATAAAAATTGGTGTAACCTCCTACCTTTATATACCACAAAATTTACAAGTTTCCTATTCCTAAAAGAAAGTTAGCTAGATGCTGTTTTTGAAATTTCGGATTGGGACTAGACTTTCAAGCTGCTTTTTCGTTAAAACGCGGGTAACTTTATTTTGCACAATTTACCAGGTTGGTCAACTCCTTATTTGGTAAAGCTTGATAAGGCAATTAGGGAAGTGGGTTTTATAGTCTGCATCCATTTTTGTAACAGTAGTTACTAATATAATGGCCGCCTAGCATTTATTAGCTACATAACGAAACTAAAACTTTGGATGCTCTTGTCCATGGCTGGAAAAGTGGGCTACGCAAGTAGTTGGTAGGATTTAATATAAATGGAGTGCGCATTAAATCCTACTAATCCTGAACGTAGCTGGGTTATTTCATTAATAAGAGATTAATGTTTCAGATTTCCCATCTATTCTGTTATGGCAATAAGCTTCATTCAAATTTCGTACAAGCCTAAACTTAATTAACGTCGGGCCAACTGAAATCAAACAGAATGGCTGATTCATTTGACCAAAGTCGAGAACTTGAAAGTGATGCACAATCTATTAGCCAAAAAGGCAAATCATTCGTCTGGCCGTACAATCTTGAACGTGGCTAGCATAACTAATTGGAATCCATTTGCTTGAAGTGCAGCAGAAGTGCTTACATCAGCCAATGATCTTACGCCAAGCCACTATAGCCTATGCAGCTCGTTGATCATGCGGCAAAAGAGGCAACGATTAATATAGGTTTGCTAATGAGAAAACTCTTCCTAATGCCCATTTGATTATAATATTACTCTTTTGGTAGTGAGGTTGCTATGAAACCTAGTTTTACACGATTTTAATTTGGTAGTTCGACTCCGAGTTTTGGAACTAGGGTGCAAATTACAAGTCCGATTGACGGCAATCTACAGTTATTTTTAAGGAGGATGGAGGAGGTTTAAACTGGATCGGGTTGTAGGTCCAATATATGTTATAGTAGCCTTTTACAACGATTTATTAATGAAAAGAAATATGTCCCTAAAATTCAAACCCTATATTTCATGATGCTAATGATATCGTTTATTGAAGCTTATTATCGTATCGTATATGCATTCATTATTATAGTAAAGTGCAAATGGCTAATTGAAAATCCAGTATTATAGAATTGTCATTAGAGGTACGTCTACATTTAGATAAAAGCTGACAGCAACAGCAATTTCAGCCCATCTATGCGTGAGTGAAGATATCACTGTAGCAAGCCGTACCACCTTAGTAGAATAAAAAGTACAAAGTGCCGACATATATTCCTAATTTGGAATCTCAGCATCTAATAATGAAATACATAGCGTACAATATATAATTATGGCAGATATTAAATATACCAGATGGGTATAGAACCGTTTTGTTAAATGTAATAGAGTATCAGTGGTATAGGTAAAACATAGGCTGTCGTTCAATAGTTCAACTAATAAGGTTTTTATGGTAGTATGCATATGATATAAAGGTGAAACTATTACTTTCTTATACAAGTATAACCATCGATACCAACATCAATATCTAAACCCTTACCTCATATCAAACATTACTTTTTCGTAAAATTCAAATGAATGGGTAGAAAACTGAAAATTCTAAAGAACTTGCTTATTCAACTAAATAAGCTGCATTACTTACAATTTAATTTAACAGCATTATAGCTTAAAGCTGTCTTTACCCAATATATGTCAAGCCACAGATCCATATTAGGGATTTCTTACTACGTTTGGACGCATTACCGCCGATTAACTGTTAAGGACCTACTCTAACTCTTGCATAAGTCATTTATTTATTTCTATATTGACTTTTCAAGTGCGATGTATTAATTACAATATGCTACTGAATAGTCTGCAACTTAGTTTAAACTTGATGGAGGTGTCGATGAGAATCTTTATAAAGTAAAATATAAGAGGTACATGTATGCTGATCAGTTAATTTTGAACATATATACTGTCTATATCTAAATTGGTACAAATAGGGTAGATATGGATTATATCCTATATTTGCTTTAAGCTTTAAATTGGTGGGTTGGGTATTCTCATGGAGCATTGCCCTTTTCAACACACGAGGTACCTATCGACAATGCCGCAAAGCTATAAGAAATAGATACACAAATAAAGATTTACCTACTATTTGAATATGCATTAATTGTCCTAGTTCTATTATTAGTATTTCAAATTCTACGCATTTTATCATATAGCCTTATACGCAAAAAGTATTGAGATTTGGAACGATGCTATTTACCGCAACGCAACTAATCCGAAATAGCCACACAATCAATATTTTACGGTTCAATATCAGCCAAGTAGCTATGTAAAATTTCTATGGATTTATATGTCGAAAATTTGCGCATCCTGCCCATCTAATTATACATGAATAATAGTAAAATCTTTGCAACCCTAAAATAAGCCCATTAGCAATATTCTAAAAATAGTAATTATTAACTCGACGACCAACTGATGAATACCTATCTAAAACCGGATGAAAAGTATAAAAAATTTCCTATTATAGCAACACTGAAACAAACTGTATATTCTACCGCCACTTATGAATCATTGATCCATTAGTCCAATTGTAATATAGAGTGTATTTCATCGGCCAAGCTAATAAGCTATATGGCAACCAACACTTTTAATGTAGCATTGCAAAGGGTACATCATCAGTGGCACTAATTTCAATGGAGGTTGAGCATGGTTTCAAGCTTCATTCGCATCCTTTATTGCATTTACATAATGTAGCTTGATATATTTTATACTACAAACTTTGGGCAGCGGAAAACTATCCTTCTAGTGGATATTGGCATATCTATGTTTCATGTTTAAGTATATTCTCTACAACTAATAAGGATATAAATAAATGTATAAGGTAATCGAATCTTTTTAAAGATAGTTATGTTTCATACAGTACACTGTTTGAAACGGAAGGGTATACCCTTTGTTCTACATAGATCTTATTCCTTTGTTTTAAGTAACACATCCCATATACGTTCAAATAACGTTAGCATTCTATACTTAAAAAAATTAATAATTTGAATCTCTGTTGATTAATAAGTTTTAGCATCTTTAGGTGGGTATTATTCAATATTTTAATATAAGATTGTATCGACCTGTTGCATATATTGATTTGAATCCATCATACCATACTTGTTTTCATTACTAATATATGTATGGTAAAGGATATGTGTTAAAATTTCCAGTTAATTATAATTCATTAGCTCCTTACATAGAAGCTATAAAGTTCTTAATGTACTGAATTAAAAACAGTTGTATAGACTCTAGACTGGTTCATTTTATTATACTATAAACGCTTCTAGATAGGATATGTGGATGTCTTTAGAAACATAAATAACCTTTATAGTTAAAATCTTTACATTTATGGCGATGGATGGCGTAAACCTCTCCTACGTTTAAACCAGGTAGGCGTTACATACATAATACCTGTTTATACTTCGAGTATATACTTTTGCAAACTAAAGTTTAGCTCAGACTTGGTTATGTGGCTGATCAATATATTGAATATATATAACTTTAGCACTAACCCATTTTAGAATACTAAAGCAACGTACCATTTGCAAACGTGCCCACCAACTTATCCAAAACGACCCTAAATTCTGTAAATTACCCTTAAATAAGTATAATAATCCATCCTTTGGCTCGCTACAATTTAATTTTTCGCTGGAATCCGACTTTCTCAATGTTTTTCCTCCAGCTAAAAGCTGTTTGAAATTGATGGGTTTAGGGAAAGCTGACACGTCACCAGTCGGAACCTGATTTGTTGAAGATTGTGGGATTTTGCGAATGTTTCAGATTCAAGTACACCAGCCAAATTAATCGTTTACTTCCTAATTCAATGCTTCAAATCGATCTGCTAAATGGAAGAAATGTTGTAGATACATGTTCCAAACACTTCAAACAAGTGTACACCTACTCAGATTTATTATGTGGAGAATGGATGTTCGAGTTTATTGGATACCTACAGGGCCATATCTAATAGTATTGCTATATATCGATATATGATCTTCGGTAGTATGTTCGGAAGTTGGTAAGTTACTGTCCATTTATGAATTTCAGCTGTACAAGCATCAAGTATATCGAACAAAGTTTCAAAGTAAGTTCATTCCATGACCTTAGCTAATTAAATTGGTTCCAACGTGATAACCAATAAATTGTTTAGATTTTGCCTAGACTAAACTTTACCGTTTTAGCAAAAGTACAATTGGTTTATAGGGATTGAAACATAAGGGGTGGCTGGAGAATCAAAGTGGCCCATAGAATCCCGGTTTGAGATAAAGGTCAAGACTACCTTGAGGTCTAAAACGATTTCACTTTGAGCTTGATATGGACAAGCGAGTACCTATAGATGGGACGGGACTTACCTAACTTATAACTAAAGGCAGGGAATGTAAAACTACTTTAATGGCACTTTTAGTTTTATTAGTGTTTCAGAGTCAAGAACCAGGTTCAACCCTTGTTTCGGGTCTACAACTGCTGCTGTGAAGATAGAAACTCCCATTCACCTTTCAGTATAACCCGATCCTTTGCACAACTTGTAGTTGTAATTTATACAGTATTAACGGCATTTTTTACTATTAAATAGCAGGGTTTATGTTGATACCCACATCGCATGGACCAGAATTGAAAAAGTATACTTGGAAATTTATAGATTTTTTACATCGGAATTTATGACTCAATTTGAAGCAAAGGGAGATATATGGTACGGCAACAGTCTGTATGTAACTTTCCTTGCATGCTCGTCTATGTTCTAGGTTATATACCCGTGATGATTCCTCTTATCTGTTGATCAAATGTAATTTATTTATTGACTGTCTATCTAATCCCATCCATCATCTATATCATTACTGTTGCTAGCAATCTTGGATGTATTTACTAGTTCATCGACCTGCTCATCCATTAGCATAGTCGCTACCAAATATACATCAGCCATATATTAATTCAAGAGCTAAGAATATAGTGGCCAGTTTATCTTTTGTTGACTTTTATAAAAACTTTGGATTTTAAAGTTGATTGATCAAGGCTTTCCATCCATCAGTTCTTCAAACTCCAAACTTCAAAGATGAATCGACTCAAGATAAATCTTTGAAGGAATTTCACAAAGGTAAAATTCCCAATTATGATAAGGATATGGCTTTTGCTATTAGTTTATTCCTATTAAACTTTGTTACATCAATTTACAACAAGCTTATGCTGTAGTTATTACTTGGTGGTGGCTTTGGATATAGTGCTATGATAGGATGATATGCTCAAGGCAATCCAATTCAAATATGTGAGCCTGTTTCAATATAAACCGATTCTAAATTGATGCAACATCGCCTTAATTATACATATAAATTTAGATTAAAATAAGAACACTACAATGTTTATTTTTAGTTGATTAGTGCTTCTAAAAATTGATAAAAGCAAAAATATTTTATGTTCCATCAACTAGCTATAGGGTTTTATATGAATGATTGGTTTATTGAAGAAAGTTATCTGTTACTCCTATAGCTGATTAAATGTACTGCAAAATTACAAAAGGAGACCATAGGCTAATATCAGTTTTGATTTGAAAGGTCGGTATAATTAGCTTAAAGTTTTGGCTAAGCACATGGATGGATTAATTTTGTCGATATACAATACTCTTTCCTGTCAATAAGCACAAACCAGCATTATTACCAACTAATTCCAGATCATAACATGCTTGTTTGTCTGCCTTCAAAACTATGCCGAGTTGTCAAAAGGATGTGTCTAGTAGTGTACTTTCTAGGATTCCTTGGAATATTGATATTCAAGTTTGTTAGACCAAATACCGATAACACCAGTGACTATGGCTTCTTCAAATTAAAGCTCAAGAATATAACTGTTGGTATCAAACATACCTACACATCACTAGATATCGACTACTACTTCCCACTTTCAGACCGAGTTTCATTGTACTACTCAGTTGGTTCGACAGGAGTTTTTTGGATTAAAGGGTTTAGATTTACGTTTAGAGTTGGTATCGGTACTACTGTTGATAGATTTATATGCTATAGAGATTCCAGTATAATGCAGTATTTTGAAGATTCATGTGGGCTAGGTGAAACCTTTTCCAGTTTATTGCCTGTAGATATACAAAACATGACTACCAAAGTTCCATTAAGACCAAGTTTCACTGGTGGCACTCCTGAGTTTAGTGCCATTTTTCTTCATGGTGGAATTTATCCCTTGACGAGCAATCCAGCTTTAGAACATATTGGTGATCAGACTTTCTATCCCTTCCCATTCCTAACAAGTGGATATCTATTTAGCATAAATCCTACTACCAAGACTATTAGTATGATCAGCACTGAGGGACCCAGACGCTCAGATCACTATATAGCTAGGCATGGTGATAATGTATATCTTATAGGCGGATACAATCACGACTTGGATAGGGTAGCATCTTTAGATGAAATACCTTTTTACGACCTTTACAGTCAATCTTGGGGAAAGAAAAGTACATACGGAGATAAACCTCAAGGGTTATTGAACACCAACAATTTCAAAGACGATTTTTTGATATATCTATTTGACAGTAGCTGTAGTTATTCGACCAACTCATCTTGTATCAACCCACTGTTCAGTCTAAATTTGAGAACGTTCGAATGGAAGAAGTATGAGATTCCTCAGCTCAGGGAAATGTTCTACCTAGGTTCGACTTTCGACTACTACAACAGGTACTACATCTTCGGTAGATTGAAGGATAATGACTCAGTAGGATATTTGGTCAACCTCGACAAGTTAAGTACAGCCACTTTACCCAAAATTCAAGTTGGTCCCAAAAACGAATTTTGGGACGGGTTTAACTTCTACTCCTATACCTACCTATCTCTTATCATTGGATTCATTCTCTTACTTTGTATTCTTTTAATGTTAGCAATTATTGTGGCCTTCTACGTAGATTCTCGTATCAATCGAAAAAATGGCAAATATAGGTTAGCTATCCCAGTGAAGATGCAAACCGAACTGCTGTGGTCCAACCCTACCTTGGCTCCTACCGATATAGTGGATTCGGAATTTAATATGTGTCCGATATTTGAGCTAAATGAAAGTGATCTTAACCATCTACAGTTACGACAAATCTGCCCTTATGTGGCTAATATGCAAACCCATAAATGCAATGATGAGCAGACTGAAGTAGAAAGCAATACCTTTCAAGCATCTAGTTCGAATGTAACTTTTCTGCTAGAAGGCAATATCTACTTAAGCAAAAATTTCAAGTAGGTTAAATGTATAAAAGGGAATTTACGAAAAGGCGTGTATTGTAGCTTAAAATGCTTTCAAATATATAAATCTTTTTTTTAAAATTATCAATTTACCTGCATTACTTCATCATAGCTTCTCATTCAATTGACTGATATAAACGAATGCTCATAAAATTACATATCTTTATTTCGTGCCTAGTTATGTACTTTTCGCCTTATCCTTTTGTTGACTGTATGCAAAAGTTACTTGTAAAATTTTATTTGTGGATTATAATTGATAGTTGAATAATACTGAATAAAAGCTTTAGCTATAATTTTGAGTTTGAATGCCTGAGAAGAAAATCGGTTCTAAAAATTTACCCATTCATTTTAAACCCTCAGCACTAATTAAATATCGATTTCTAATACTTTCATAATTAATTACAAAACTCATCAAACTAGCTTTTGATAGAAATCGTACAAATGAGCAAATATTTCCATATAACCAAACCCAAATATGCAATCCAATGATTTTCAATTTAAAGCCTATAGAAGTCAATTTTAATTGAATGTTAAATTAGGCTTTGTATCGTCAAGTGATGGGAAAATAGAAAGGAAACTTCCAACACGAACATTTCCCATGTATGCAAGAGGAACTCGTACACTAGAACCTTATACTTTAGAACTTGTTATTTCTAATGGATTGATGAACAACCTTGACAACTAGTTTCAGCTGTTAGTATGTGTGCTTGTATTTCAACTGTGCTATTTCGAATTTTAAAAAGGCTGAGTTTAGTAGCTTATTTAGCAACTTTTATCGCTTTTCTACTGTTACAATTCTACCAACCCAAAGATCTCGATATCGATGCCTATAGGCACTTCAACTTAAAGGATAAGAAGTTAGTCGTTGGTATCAGATTGGATTCCAGTATCGGAGGAGTCAGCTACTTTTTTACACCTTCCAGTAGTGGCTTATATCCAATCGATTTTACCTTTACAAATTTCACTATCGGCAAAATTGAAATCACCTTCAACCTTTATATCAACACTACTGTCGATTGATTTATATGTTACTGAGATTCAGGTTTAAAGAGCTTTATTCAATGTGTCATTTAGGTAAAATGTTTATTAAACTCTTGTCAGTAGCAATGCGGAATAAGACTACTCAAGTTCCGATAAGATCAAGTTTTACTGCCAGTGTTGGAGAGCTCGATACGTTTCTATTCCATGGCAGGATCTACTCGTTGACAATAAATCCAACTTTGATGTATTTTGAGGATCATACATACTATCCCTACCCTTTCTTAACGAATGGTTACTTGTTCATGTTAAATCCAATTACGAAAAGTATAGTTCAAATAGGATCGAAGGTTCCAAGCTTTCGGCTCATTACATAACTGTGACTGATTCTAGAGTATATTTGATAGGTGGATACGGCCATAGTTTAAATAAGGTGACGGCATTAGCTAGTATACCGTTTTACGATCTATACAACAAAATCTGGGGGTAAGGGACATTTTAGGAGATAAGCCGAGCGGATCTTCTTAGTGCCAAAGCTTATAGGATCGATTTTTAATTTACTTCATAGACAGCACCTGTAGCTATTCAACCAACTTTCCATCTATCAATCTACTGTTCAGTTTAAGCTTGAAAACTTTTGAATGGAGGCGGTATGAGATTCTCCAAATTAAGAAATGGTGTTCTTAGGCTCAACTTTTGACCATTACGACAGATATTATATATTTGGAAAATTGAAGAATAGCAGTTCGGTAGAGTAGATGGTCAACCTTGAAAATCTCAATATAACGACCTTACCATACTCTAAAGCTATCCCTCAAACCAGATTTTGGAATGGCCGATATGCTTATTTTGGAGACACATTTTCGGTCATAGTTGGTGCATTCCTTTTGGTAGTTATCGTTTTGGCTATAACAGTTGTAGTTGCCCTATACCTAGAGTATCATTTTTATTGAAAAAATATCGCCTATATATCGATTCCACAAGCTATAACCAAGACCGAGCTACTTTGGGCCAACTCTACCTTGACCCCTTCATACCCAATTCATTCGGATTTCAATACGAACCAGATCTTCAATTTTAATGAGAGCGATATCAATCATCTACAGTCTAGGCAAATCTGTCTTATTGCAGAAAAGCATTCAACCGGTGAAGATATTGAAGAGCAAGTTAATGTAGACGACAATCCTTGTAGAGCGTTTAGTTTGAGTGAAATTTTATTACAGGAAGATAATCCCTATTCTAGTAAATATTTTAAACCATTTTGAAGATGTATATTGTTTCCATTTGAACACCATTTTTAAACTAGTTGTATTTAATCAGCGATATTATACTATACATTCATTATGGCCCCCGATGTTATAGCTTTAAATTTCAGACTATGTACGACAGTTAGTTTCGAGTTCGAGAGTAAGTGATGCCAGAGTAATAGCCTTTGACGAAATTAAGTAAAGCTGGTGAAGATTACATTTTAAGCCTACAGATCATTTGCTTTATATATAAATTGATACAAATCTAACCTGTATGTTGATAAACCCCCATAGGTTTATTGGAAAGTGTAATATATAAGGGTAGGCAACATATTGGAACGTCAGGTAAGCTCAAATATGATCCAAAGCAGTGATGAATCTATCCAGCCCCATCTCAACCTTATCCAATTCAGCAAACGTGAAACAAAATCTAAAGGCGGGATAGGTCTCGAACTTCACCACCTGTTCTTTGATGTAGAGCTGGGAGTCAAAGTAACTACTGGGTACCATCAGCACCTTATTCTCCAGCAATCTGTCAAAGAACTTGATATCCAAATTTTCGCCACTATCCCCTCGCTTGACAAATTTAGGCCGAACCCAAAAGAACATACCAGCCAAAGGTCGATGGTATACTAGCTTTGTTCCACCTTCGTTGAATTTATCCAAAACCTTACACAGCTTCTCAGTCCGCAGCTGGATATTGTAGCGAAGTTTAGCGACAATAAGTTCGAAACTGGTTGGTCTTCCAACCGTCAATCAATAGTTTAGCAACTATGGCCTGTGAGTAGCCGGATGGGAACTGGGTTGAGATCTCGTTGAATATCTTGTACTTTTGACAGAATAGTTGGCTTGCAGTTAAGAAACCTACTCGTATACCGGGTGCTAAAGTCTTGGCGTAGGAATCCAACCGTATTACCCTACCATCTATATCTAATGATAGAAGAGATGGTAATAAGTTATGGAATCCAAAGTGGGCCAGCAACTGGCTATCATTATCAGCATCGAATTCGGCTACTCCTTCTGTTAACTGTAAGTAATAATAAGGGTCGTCTTCGATGATGATAAGGTCATGTTTCTGGCAGACGTTGTAGAACTCCTGGCGACGATCCAAGCTCATAGTTGCCCCAGTTGGGTTCTGACCACAAGGTACCTGAAATGCATTTAGAAAAGTTTGTAAAAAATGAAAGCTTACCAGGTAAACCGATTTCACAGTATTTCCAGGGAACCTAGCGTTCCAAAGCTTGGCAATCTGATCCATAGATTCAGGAACTATTCCCTGTTCATCTATATCGACAGGAATGACGTTCAAACTTAAAGCTCTAAAGGTTTCTAAGGCGTTGGGATAAGACCACCTCTCTACCAAAATGGGTTGGCCTGGATCCATTATTAATTGCAACGACTTGTATAAGGAATCGGTGTTTCCAAGTGTCATCATAACGTCGAAATCGTCATACTTGGGATTGTGTAACTCAACAACATGAGATTTCAAGTATTTGAGTAATGTTGGATCACCAAACCCGTCATAATATTGTTGAGAACGGTCCAAGTTTACTTTAGAATTGGGAGCTGCTTGACGATCGATCGTAAAACTTTGCGGCTGAGGTTTGTCTACCTGGAAGGAAAGTTGATTAATTGGGAAGGTAGCGGGGTTGGGTAGACCTACTTATGTGTTAAAAGTTTAAAATGTGGTATCAATGCTACCTCCACCAAGGAATATGATCTCAGGATCTTTAAGGTGATCTAACAATTTGATAAAAGGGTTCTGACGTAGGTTTCTACCATAAGTACTCAAATACTTTTCGAACCCTTGAGCTTCGAATCCACTCTCCAACATTTCTAAAAGTATAAGCAATGTTGAGGCTGTATGTTACTAGTTTCAAGCTTTTATACTATGGGCTGGATTTAAATGGTTGTCTTGTTTGGATATGTGGTATATGTTTTGCGCTAAATCGGCTTTTTATATGGGTCTATACCGGTTTATTTATAGTTGGAGATAACACCTGATCTAAATTCAGAATCGCAAAGCATAAACATAATAGCGCGAACTGGATTCCTGGATCATGCTGGTTCGGAAGTTAAAGGAGGAGGATGGGATAGTCCAAGTGACTCAAGTTGATTATTAATGGGTTTTGAAGTGGGCTTTACTGCGAAATGAACCACCGTTTGGTATGTAGACCGGTTAAACGGGTTAAATTTAACTTTAAGCTATTATACAATAGCTAAATAAAGGGAAGCATGATAAACTGGCTGAATCTATTGGACTTTGAGACCTTGGAATTATCTCCCAAATAAGTGAATAAATAGCGTACAATTTCCGTTAGACTTTAAGCAAGAAGTTGTAAGAGCGAGGTAGCCTTCTAGACCTTGATATTTTACGGGAGTGGCTGTAGGTTACACCACGCCTGTCTCTCGGAATTTAATGCTAAATAGTAGATATTTATAGCTCTACTCGGCCTAGCTTTCGTTTTCCAATTTATACATTTGATATATCGAGTCAAAGGTTTATAAGTATAATTGGCACACATGAGTTTATCAATATTTATCGGTATCCCACACCTATATATTCAAAATAATAGATTTTTTACTATTTTAGGAAAATCTGTTGTAGGAGAATGTCTTAACTATCTTATATCTAACTTGTAAAAGAATGATGAAGCTTTAATTTGTATATAAAGGTTTCAAAACTCTAATTGATTAAGCCAGTCTACTTTACACTAAAAATAATATCTCTTATACATATCTTTATACAAATACTACTATAAAGCCTTGTCATAGATAAGAGAATAGCACTTTAGTAGTTTTGTATAAGTCTATAATGGATAGAATTGTTTTCAGGTTGCAATATTCGACATTTCATCAAAGTTTTAACGTCTAGTTTCGTCACCAAATGTTTTGATCGAACTATCTCCTCACTTCAAAACATTGGAATCCAAGAATAGGGTTAGCCAAATTGAGATGGATACCAGACTAAAATATATACAGTTCAAAGTTCGCCCCTATTTTAGTTTAGCTTAGAAAGGCTTAAGATAGCTCCATCGATTGCTGCTTCAACGTCCCAGAATAGTTATACCATTTCCAAGCCTAAACCATGAGTTTAACATCGAATTAGAAAGTCTTTATAGCAATAGATGTCTTTATAAAGTTAGCTTTACACTATGCATTCAGATTCCGTATAGCTAATTTAGTCTTGATATTAGTGGGTTTTAGTGTTTATGTTAAACTCAATCGGCTCGGGCTTTGCAAACAAACATGGGTCGCTTACAGTTTTACTACCCACCCACTATATAAGCTAAAATAACTAAGGTGCTAAACCTTTGTCCCTTAAATATACTAAGCCAATGTTTAAATCTCCATGTGTATCACTAGAAGCATGTATAAATAGACTAGAAATCTTATATTGAACTCACTTTACATCAAAAGTTTTACTTTGCATACCTACCATCTCTTTCCCCATCCCTAGCATTGCATCTTATTACATCTCCCACCATTAATAAATATAGATCCCTGATGCATAAACTACCAACATTAAAAGTTACCCCAAGCTCTAAGAAGAGCTATGAATCCGACTTGGAGAGCTCCAACCTCCAAAATGAAGCTGATACCTTCTCCGACTTCAACTTTAGCTACGAGTCCAAATTTAGAAGAAAGCATAGAGTCACCAAGAAGTTCATCAATTTTTTCAAGTTTATCAAGTTGAAGAAGAGCATCCAATAGCTCTACCGTCGACTTGAGCTTCAAGAGCTTCTACAAGGTCAATCCAACCTCCACGTTATTTAGGTTTCAATCCAACAGCAATTTAAAATCAAAGTCTAACATCAATACCAACTCCAAACCAAACGTCAACTCCAATTCATCCTCCATTTCCAACACTACGCTGAATCTATCCATCAAAAATGTATATCGTACTAGCACTTGCATCCCTGAACGAAATTTTGACAGCATGTCTAAATCTAATTTACACAAATTTATGAATGGAGACAAGTTACCTACAATAGTCATCCCCAAGCCAGCCAACCTAACTACCAAGATGCAACAGTTGGGTTATCTCGATCGAAAATTACAGCTTACTGACAGTGTAGATACGAATAACGAAAACGACGCAACTAGCGACAACAAGTTGAAGGTAAACCAATTCGACACTATGCTGAAGTCGGGTCACGGAAGCAATTTTATCACTGGGTCGCCCAACTACACTTTGAAGTTAACCCTGACACCCGATATCCTATCGAACATCTAGCACCTTTTTATTTTTTCAAAGCAACATTTGAGATATCAATTGTATTTATAGGAAATATTTTACTTTCCTGCCAACAAATAAATATTTTGTTATGAAGGTTTATATTTGTCTTTGTATTAAAAGAGTTACTTACATTCAAACATTTTTGATACTTGTTAATCATGTAATGAATATTGCGAGTATGAGGATTGATTTGTTGACGAAATTGGAAGCTCATTGTTGCCTAGTGGTTTCTCTTTCCAATATTCTACGGTTCTTTTGTAGTCAATAGTAAAAACAATTTTGAAAATGAATATATACCCTCATTAATGACAAGAATCGAAAGATAAATCAACATATTTAATTAAAAATTACCTCTTAATGGATAAAAACGCTCTATTTGTTACTGGTTGGTTTAAAGCTGAATCGATGATAAATATGGCTTATATCTAGTGATGCGTTCTCTTTTGCAAAGATAATTAGCAGTTCAATTACCTGTCCTAACTAAACTTCAAATCAATAACTTATTATTAGCTGTGAAAATTAAAGCATCATTTAAGAATTTAATAGGCTACCATCCTAGTCAGAAATAAACACTACAATACTTTCCAATTCTGTTCACAAAAATTGGGCAATTTATATAAGTTCAGCTGTAAAAATACAAAAGGATATGCGAACTAAAAAGCAGACAACTTGTAGCGCTTACTTTTGACCAGAATAATACAATCTAAAGCTCCAGCACTATACCAGAACTCTCAAGTTTTGAAATGGAAAGGTAATGAGCGAGCTTCAGATTAGAATCTACAAAGTCGAAAAGGTAACACCCAAGCGAAACAATGATCACAGAAGGGCAGTTAAACAGAACTTGATAAAAAGGAATGAGCAAGTGGAATTCCAATTTGAGAAGGTAATCACTTTTTTAGATGCAATTGAGAGAGCTTTAGAGTCGAAACAACAGTTTTCGGAGAACCAAGCTATCAGTTCCAACAGTTGGGCCAAAGGTTGCAACAGCTTGGATGAACAGCTGTTACTGGTTAGGAAATATGCAGTCTGGTTGAGCAACCAAGTAAAGAGTATAACCAATTCACCTTTCGCCTACAACCAACAAAAGTTAACTCCTGAACGTCTGCTGATTATCGAAAGTACGCTAAATAGAGTTGCTGTCAAGACGGGTATTTTATGCGGAGTGACAATGGACCAAGTAGTTAATTTTACAAGAGGTAGGTTCGATGTAGAAAGCGTAGATGCTATCGGACCTTTTGATTATGGCCGTTTCCTCGAAGTCGCCACTCATGCCAATTCCTGCTATTTACATATCCACAAGGATCTACCAACCCAGCTAAAAAGCTTCAGCGACAAAAATGGTAAACCTAACTTGCTTTCGTACGCTGTAGTGGCTTGCTTGAGTCGCTTCCTCGATCCTTCACCAAAATTTACCTACTCCGATATCTACTATTCTGCGATGCAAAGCATCGAGTATATCTTGCCCACTATCTACGCCAATCCAAGCTACGACAACATAAGGGCATTTTTAACCCTGCTGCGGCTCCCATTCTTTACGGTCGACTGCATACTCGCCCTCAAGTACATGACGATACTGGTACATATGTCCAAAGCGTTAGGCATCGAGCTGAAGCCTTACCAAAGCACCATGAATTTGGAGCTGGTCCGAGCCAAGAATTTAGAGCAGTATGCGATCGCCATGTACGGAGTAGGTAAGATTATATCCCACCTCAAACTTGTATATAGGGATGGGGATTCTGAATTTACTTCCCTACCCAACTACTTCGTCATCAGCCTCTTCCTGCCGCGTCAAAATACTTGGACTAGCAAAACTAGGGCGATAACGCAAGGTTATGAGAACAAGATCTGGGGTGCCAACGTCGAGATCATCAACAACTGTCGCAAGCACTACAACCCTAAGCTCAACCTTGAAAACTTGAACATCGTGCTTCGACTTCCCCTTACTAAGATAAAACTCATATACCAAAACGTGTCGTCCCAACTCCCAGCTCTCAAAGAACCTTTCTCCTTCCTAGTGCATATCACCCCTGAAGCTTACCGGTACATCAGACCCAGCACCTTAATTCACGAAGATACCAGTCGTGCCTGTGAACATTCCAGTAACCTAGCCCTATTTTATTCAATGCTGGCGTACAGCTCTATAATCACTCTATTCTACCCCAGCATCATAATCAAGCCATACCCCAACGTATTCTCCTGTCATGATCTGATTCAGTTACTGAAGGCTGCCCATCACCAATCCTTACTATACCTCTACTCGGGGAAGATCCACCTGCAGGAGATGTTAGCAGCATACTCCAACGACAATTCCCCACCTGCCCGCAAAATCGTTCAATCCATCGACAGCTTTCATGAAGACCTACCCCCAACCGATCCCCATTGGTAAAGTCAACTATAACGCTGCCTTCAACCGATACAATTTATCCAATTCACTGTTCAATGACATGATGTTCACCTACTTTGTTTACTTGAACGCATTGTATACGCTGCCTAAAATGAAGGATTTGAATTTAAGTTTGTTTGGATTGGACAAAGTCACCGATGCCAAGGATAAGGAGCAAAAGATTAAAGTCGTTGAAAAATCGCTACGTTTCCGTATACAGCACATCCTAGCTTTCTTTAAACTGTTTGCATCGTTCCCCAAATCGGAAGAAAATTTCGATACCGTTTCGACATTGGAGTATCTGGTGGAAGCTAGTACGAACTTCGATTCCTTATCAGGCACGCCTAGTTCAAAGTAAAATTTATTTTATTGCTAATTTATCGTTTACAGCTGTTAAATTTCTTGATAGTGGAAGTAGTGGGTTTCTACATGTTTTAATATTGTGATAGTAGTATTTTTTCAAACTTGTTAATATCGTTGGTATTGTCAATGGTTTAAAATAGTTTATTGAACTCCATAAGTTGTAGATAGAATTGTTCTAAATCAATTTTATACCAGTAAATTTAGCTTTAGGAAGCTAATATTTAAATGTTCTCTTTATAAGTAGTAATTCGGAAAATGAAACCAGCAATAGCGTAGAGATTCGGTCTAAAACATAGGGCTTGGTCAACAAATATACTAGGAACCCCATAAGCAGGGGAATGGCAGTATTTACAACAATTTACTTTGACTAGGCTTGCCTAAGCTCTGGGGAAGATATCCTTATCTAGTAAAATATTGAAGATATAGTATTATTTCCAAAAATGAATAAGCCCTCATCTTTCAATTCTAGAAAACCCAGATACTTGCTATCTATTAATCCTGCATTTTTGAAATGGATGTGGCTGCTTCGATGTATAAAGTATATTTGAAAGCCGAGAGCATTGGCTTTACCTTCGTTACATTGATGCACCACAAAGTCTTTAAATTGATGTCTGTTGACCTCGTAGCTAAACTTATACTTATGCTAGTCTCATAAGCTTTCAAATGCTCAAGTGAAACTCAGATTCACAAGAGCATAGAAGGCTTTAGTCCAGACGAACTACAACGTTTCTTCGATGGCATCCATCAGGTAAATTCATGACTAAACGAGCTTTGGATTAGGTAATCGTGAAGCCTGTTTAATTTAAGGAGAAAATCCATGACTTGTCGGTAAAAGACCCCGTGGCATCTTTTAACCTGACAAGTATTTTTATAGAATATGAAGATCAAATTGCAAAAGGTTGACCTCTCCATTATAATCCCCTATTGAGATCGGTCAATCTGATTTAAGGAGGATCAGAAGTTTAACACACTTTCTGGCATTCATTTTAGAGGTGATGATTCCCAACACAACTCCTATGTCAAATGTGATGGCTTCAAAGACTTTAGAAGCTGCATGACTGAAGCTTTAGTTTCATTGCTAGTGCTTCACTCAAAAAATTTACTTAGATAGCTCGTATAAATGGCACTATCATCACACCCCAGTCCCCTGAGTTAGAAACTATGGTGTAAGCCATAGAAATATAGGCTACGAGAAGACTATACTCGAGCGAGAGACATACTATATACTACCTATATACACTATAAATATCCTGAGGATAGCTTCAAGAAAATGGATCCCCACCAACACGGCTCCGTCTAGCATCTTCCTTTCGAAAGTCTAAAGCTGAACCTTACAAGGTACCTATAAAATCTGACATTAGAGCAGTTGTAAAAGCTCAATTGGGGCTAGGTAATAAGTGAATATAGACTTGTACATAACTTTAGCTAAATGCAGTATGCCTGTAGATTTGGTTTTTTACTTACATGTATTTGATTTTTTATCCTCCAAATCGGCTCCTCATTAGGTGAATTGACTAACACCTTTTATGAAAATATTTAAGGAATTTTTTCAAAATATCAAAGTTCCTAGAATTGAAGCTTAGATATTCGATTAAAATTTCTAAATCAATAACATAACATGTGTTATATTAAAAGAAAGCTTCAGATTACCATTATGAAGCTTAAAATATAGATGCTGATAGTTGGAATTTCAACCAAAATCTATTTACTACATATATTATATCCCGTTAACTCTATAACATCAAGTAGATTTTATCAAAGCTATTGACGAAAATTAATTATATTTTATTGCAAAAACTTTTAAAATGCTCTCAACCATTCCAATTTCATCTTGGTAATGTATAAGGTGCACTGTGCCTCCTATTCGATTTTATCCCTTTCTTATTTTGCTGAAAATATTTCCTAGGGCTTTTGAATGGCTTGGGTATTAAATCTATTAGATATCATTAGATTTATATACACTTTACAAGTCAAACTATACCTTTGATCTTGAAATCGTACCATATGGAGCCGACGTCACATAGACACAGTATCTTCAGAAAATTAGCAGCCTAATCAAAGAGTTAGAGGATGATGCATTTGATCCTTTTACGTCAATAACGTCATCCAATAGATCTTCGTCCATGTTGGCACAAAAGTAATGATCCCACTCGTTAAGTGCGATGCCAGAGAACAGTTTGAAATCCAAATTGAAGTTGATGACTGGATCGTTTAAGTGGAACCGGCAGTACTCTAAAATCTTGTCGAGAGCTGTCGAGTGCACGCCCCTGAGGAATACAACTGGTTTAACTGGAAGGTTAAAGTATATTCTTGGAGAAAAATTACATATGCTGAGGTACTGATTGTTTTTGAGGAGATCACGTATGTAGAACGATCGTGCCACTACCTCGTACTCTATTTCGAACTGCTTCAAGTCGTTGGTCACTAGGATTATTATCCCTACAACAAAGTTAATATCGAACTAAAAGGTAGACTTACTGTTGGTATTCTGTGCCATTATCGTAGCCATAGCTATAATTGTCTTCGATACTAATAAATGTTTGTAGATTTGGATTCGTGTAAGACCGCTTATATGGTTTTTCGAGTACCCATCGACAATTTAAAATAACTTATATCAAGCTGAGTACTTCTACATATGGAAATTGACGAGACATTACTTTCCTATTCGCCCCACCTTAGTACGATACAAACCCAGGATAATATAAATTGCCTTTTTGGATGCCAGCAATTTATAACTAGGAATGTTTGAGCTGGTGCTTTGTAATATATCCGGTTTCGTCTTGGCTTTACTTTAGGTAAATTAAACTTGAATGTATAGTTACAGCTTGAAATTCCATACTTATAAATGAACATGTTTCTTCTAGCGGGACTCCTTCCTCAGCCTTTTTTACTCCAGTTGATCCTTTGGGAAGGTATATTTTCAACAACTGCCCTGGCTGAGTTGGAATTTCCTTGAATTTGATTCCAAATAAACATCAAAGAATGACAAATTTGTAATTATATAATATGTTTTGTAATAACGAGCCGACTACAAAAGTGTGACTTTGGCAGGGTGCTGGAATGGGACCTACAGTAGCAGCTATATTTTTAGGAAAATTCCTTCCAATCACTAACTGAACCTGGAGAAATATCTCGTTTTGATCGGATCTTATTTATTGAGCTAAACTTTGTCCAGGATGTTCGGAACAATTTACTGTATAAGCACACTGCCTATTATAGCCTAGCTTTGTTTACAGATAGTGGCCAATTTAGAATGAAAGGAGTGCTGAACTATAGTTGGATTGTATCGAGGTAAGCTGAATACAGTTCGTTTCCTTATTTGAAAGGTAGATGCTTGACGCTTGGCTTGTTTCATATAGATGTAGCTTTTCAAATAGGTAAATAAGCTGAAATAGAGTTGCTGTAATGTTAGCCCACATTGTACTTGGACAAGACAGAAGCAGTCCAATAGCTCGGCATTCTTCGTTACCAAGCAGTTTTCATCTAGGGTTAAAGTGGACAGGTGATTATATAAACGCTTGGAGAGATTCTCTTATTGACCAATAAATAACCAAGACGATGTATATTTACATAGCCATATGAAATTATACATCATAGGGTTTGTAAACTTTATAAATTTAAATTTTGTATTTGCTATATAAAGTGTCGACTGAAAAGTTATAAGCATATGTATCTAGATATTAGAGTGAAAATCGACGCTATACCGACTCCCTATTATATACGTATATATATTATACCAAAGTGGTCATATTTGTGAGGATAAGTAAGCTGGAACTATTACTTTCATACATCATTTAAAGCCCATCAGTCCAGCGCTAGATAGAACTTTCGTAACTCCAAATTAAGCTGAATACACCTTATGTATCTGCCTATTCACTATAAAGTTTATAGCACCATATCAACCTTTATATCGTAGAGGAGTCCTAAAGAATAATTCAAGCAGGTATATCAAGTTCACGTGAAGTTTAGGTTGAACGTCAAGCTATTTAAAAGGCAATTCGCTTTTGGAAAAGCTTTAGTTGGTTACTCTTTGGGAAATTGACGAAAGTTGAATGCCGATAGAATAGGAGTTGGTGTGTAATTTAGCTGGTCATAACCTAACTCAAATGCTATTTTTACGAGCCGGTATATGGTCCCATTCTTTGTAATGGCTCTAGATCGAGGATAGAGGTGTATGGGTCCATCGAAAAAGAAATAGGCTTAGTAAGTATACTTTAAAATCTTTAAAGCAAAGGCCTAACATATAAATCTGTACGTTTTATATAATCACCTAGCTACTTTATGGGCAAGCGGTTACTCTGTAGCCTGACAACTCTTTAACCAATAAACTGTCTATCTGAAATCATCTTTATATGTAAAGGTCCATAGCTTCTGATATGGGCTCTTTAAATGAAGCAAGAAACTATACTTTGGCTTACCAGCTATTTTTATCATACATCTAGCCTCAAAGGTGGTTCCTAACATGACTCGAAGGCTTTTTACCTATTCCTTAGAAAAGATTCCAAGGAAATCCGCTTATTGATAGTCGATTTCAAATCCTACAAACGACTTCGTTCCGATAAATTAGGAAAACCTCATCCATCCCAATATATATAAAATTGCTCAGAATTTCGGATCAAATAGTAGGTCAGAGGTAAGTTGTCAAATCTGAATGCTTAGCAAGTATATTTTAATTGAGAACTGTCAAGTAGGTCCTTTTATTTATAGAGCTTGATGTTGCTGATTAGAATCAAAATTTTGAAATCAGTTAAGCTTGCAATAGTGTGACTATATTACAAAAGAATGTCAGTTTTATTATTAGAATGCTTTTAAATAGAAACACATTTTAGTTCATAAATTAACATTGTAGTGAAATCTATTGGCACGTCCTTATATTCAACTTTAGAATTCGATTAGGTTGTTGAAGATCCATTTCAAAGCAAATGGCAAATGTTTATTCAAGGAGCAGAAACTATAAATTACCAAAGACCTATATATTTGCTAATTATATATTGGAGGAAGAGTGTATCGATACTACCTGATTAAAGTTCAGGCACTAACTTAAACCTTCATTTTGGAAGGTGCTACCTCCAAGATCGTGGACTCTTTGAGGGTCCTTCAAGTTAATGAGATACAGCATTATCCTGTGTCTTACTGCAAGGATTAGTCCAATCTTATTGTTTACAGATTACCACCTTTGAATTGTTCAATAATATATATTGGAAGGCTGAATATAGGTTCTAACCCTTAAGCCATGTTTAAAATACCTTGAGGAATATGGCTGAAAATGTAAGACAACTTATTATATGCTTTAATGCAATAAAGGTTGAAAATTGAGGTGAAAAAATCAATCTATTGAAAATTTTGAAGTTTATTAGTTCGATAGTGTCAATAAATAGGGCTGTTGGGTTAGCATATGGTTGTAGGAGGATATATTACAAATCAATATAATTAATATTTTTGGGTATGTAGGTAATAGATTAGATGGTGGTTGAGGTGTCACCGACACCTACCAATAAATAGGAAAAAAACCGCATCAGTAGCGTAGGACCTTGGGTGTTAAAGTTAGCTTCAAAGTGTAGTTAGGGCAACCTAGGACTATCTTTGCCGTGACCATTTACAATCATATCGTCAAAGTCCTCAACGTACTCCTCGTTGACGTTGGCGCCTATAAAATTTTCAAAAGTGTCCTCGAGGAGGTGGGCCGGCGAAGAAGTAAGCAAAGTTTGTGAATTCTTACGGACGCCAAACCCTTTCCTAAAGTTCTCAGAATCTTCGTCCTTGGGCTCAGGAACGACGATCTTGGGTAACCTTTCGCCATTGATAAATTGGTTCAAGTTGGGGAGACTTGGTGATGAGCTTAGACTCGAAGGTGGGGTCAACGACTTTTCGGATAGTCTTAGTTGATGTTGCTAGCAACTCCTTCTTGGCATTCTCGACCATGACTTCCAACTTGGAGCAGTTGGAATAGGAAGACTTCTTGAGTTTGGATACCAGGTTGGAAGCTATGGCTACTGAGCTGATGGTACCACTTGACAACCTACGCTTGAATGCTGATAGGAATCCTTCTTCATCCTTCAAGTTCAAGTTCTGAATACCTACACCGCCCTCCATCACTATGGGTTTACTAAAATCGTAGGCTTGGAGTGGCGATGATGATTCGATGTCCTTGATCGATGGGCTTAAACTTGGTTTCGTCCTTCTACTTAGTCCGCTCATATCGATAGGAGGCTAAGTTGTTGGTAGCTGAATGGTCCTGCATTGGGTTGGCTTGTGATATTAGCTCGAAAGTAAAAGTAAAAGGAAAATTAATTTATTTGTAGCATTTACACTTGCAGCTTATATACAAATTATTTTTGCTAGAATCCCCATACTAAATCAAACACCGCAAATTTAGTTATCGAGTCAAAATTTACTAGTTGCAAAGTGAACTTCGCATACTCCGGTTTTAGGAGCAAGCCTTACAAATAATTTCAGTTTAATTCGTATTGCCAAAATACCATATTTGTGTGTACTTTAAGTACATCTAAAATAAGTTCATTAAACTTTATAATACTTTAACTTTTCCAGTTTTACCTTGCAACTATAAGAATGTGTTCCAAACTGACTTGGCGGCTCACAAGTAGGCATTTCGGTTAGTAACCGTTTGTCGATAACAGTTAAAAAGAGTATCCCATTCGTTTTACAATTCTCAATCATAGAAGTAAACTACAACAAACCTTAAAACTAAGCTTTTGTAAAAATAGAAAGCAACGGTAATATCAATATACCGTAGCAGTACGATGCATCTCAATATGTTCCGAGAATCCACAGTTGAAAATTTGCTGGAGTTGATGTTCTAATCTTTTTTACAGATTGGGTTCACATCACTATCTGGGGTAACTTCGGCATCTATGAAAATGTAGACCTGTAAGTATGTCTTTATTAGAAACACCTTGCATAGCCTTGAAAAACTTCCGCAAGTTTAACAGTAAGACATATTTGCCGGTTATTTGTTTTTTAAAATGTAGTATTATTGGTTTAGTTAGGATAGTATATTATATTAATCGAAACGTTTTATACTACTATTTAATTTCGTATTTAAAGCATAAATATATATGGTGTACATATATTAGAATCTAAAACTCAAAGTTACTATTAAAATGCCTCTCTCGATTATGACCTTTGAAAGCAACTTCTAAGATTATGACTGCAGAATAGGATACTTATACTAGTATCCATATTTACCAAAGCCCACAAAACTACGCATATAGCTATTTTACTTCTCTATAATAAATTTCATCAGGACTTTGCCCAAAACTAATAGGAAATCTAACTCAGATTATAATCGTTAGCCTTAGAAACCATTATCCATGTACTATATTACATTGTAGTCAGAAATAGCTAAGTTTACCTTTGATTACTTTAAGTTGGATAATAGTTTGAAGGATCACTTGATTAGACAGATAACTCCGGTTCTTATACAGCGGTATAGCCATCATAGTTAATGGACAAAAGGTATTCAAATAAAAGAGCCATCAGCAATTCCTCCTATTTTTCTATACCAACAACTATATTTCTCAGAGATTATCTATTTATAACTCCCATTTTAAAGGAATGTTGTAGGCTTAAAGGAGAAGCATACCACGAATAAAGTAATGGAGATACATATATTCCGTCAAGAGATAGAGATATTTTTCTCAAAGCAGCTTGCCTAGATCGCGGAGGTTTTAATACCTTTGAGAATTCTCAATGTGATTTGATATGAAAGCTCCAGTCAATTCCGTCTTTTGTGACGATGGTGAAAATTTTGAAAAATACAATTTACGGCAAATCTAATGCAATAACTAAATTTGTCCATTTCTGCCAAGACACCACTATATAAAGTCCATCATGCTTTCTATTACTATAGTTATCAATAGCATACAACAAAAACAACAAATATGAAGTTCACCGCCATCCTCTCTATCTTAGCTGCCAGCGTTCTTGCCAACAACAGTGTCATCATCCACCGCCCCAACGGTGAGAAGAGTTTCATTGGCCCTGGCCCCGGTTGTTTCGGTACTACTGGACCCGTCAAGTCGGTAGATGTTCCCCACAAGCAAACTATCGTTTTGTACTCTGGATACGGCTGTACCGGTGGTCAAATTCATACCGGTGCTGGTGTCTGGTTCAATACTGCCGTTCAGGTCAACTCGGTAAAGATCTTCACCCAGATCTAAGTATGATTAACTTATTGTAGATATTTAATAAAAGCTTATACATACAAACCTATATTTATGTCCTACTATTTTTTAAAGCATTATATTCTACCAAAAGCTATAGTGTTTCATTTGGGTTTGTAGATGTTTTAGAACAATTTCCTATCATTGCTAATAAATGTAAATACAGGCAGTAGAGCAACTATGTATTATCAGGGATTATGCTTTATAGCTTATAGTGTTGAGCATATGTTTTATTGGACTGTTTTAAATTGGAGGCCATATATTATGATGTCATTCTTGTTATATATTGGGAACTGGCCCTAAATTTTAGATTTACTGAGTATATAATAATAAAGCCACTATAGTTAATCTGATTTGCTCAAATCATGACCTACGTAGAATATGAAGGTATTTTCGAATATTCTAATAATTACATGATACTTTTTGTTTCAAATAAATATGTATGTTACAAGTTATGCTGAATTATATTGAAAAATACAGTAGTTTTTTTAAAATTAAACTTATTGCAGAGAAAGTTCAATGCATTCAGTCTAAATATACATTGTAATTCTATTTTTCTTAAAAGGATCAATTTCTCCAAAAGAAATAGTTGAAATCTGGCAATATAAAAGGGACAGAGACAGTATATTCTTCTATAAATTGTCTGTATCGTCTCTCAACAACTAAAGATAGTACCTGTTTATTCTTATCGTTAAAGCAAACCTCCATGTAAATTTAGGTTTATATAAATAGATGGTAGGCTTTCCAAATAGTAAAGTTTACTGTTCAATTGACAAACGGATTAACATGGCGGTAGTCAAGCCGTGGCATTAGCAAAGTGAAAACTACTCAAAGTAACAATTAGTTTCAAATTATATGAAGCATAAATAGAAATTTTGATATATAAATATTTTAAAACAGTGTACAAATAGATCTGTTAATATTGAACATAAAATGGCAATATTCACGGAGCGGGCCAAAATGAAAAGAAAAATTTCGGCAAAATTGAATTATGGCAGTTCAAGAATCTCCTTTCGAATCCAAATTTTGATGGTCAAGCCATCAACTCCTGCGGCATATCTCAAAAATAGACATTTAGCACCTAAATTTGTCCATCACCGAAGCGGTATATAAATCAAGAATTTTCCCAGAAAACCTGACAACAAACATACAACAAAAAACAACAAATATGAAATTCACCGCCATCCTCTCTATCTTAGCTGCCAGCGTTCTTGCCAACAACAGCGTCATCATCCACCGCCCCAACGGTGAAAAGAGTTTCATTGGTCCTGGTCCCGGCTGTTTCGGTACTACTGGACCCGTCAAGTCGGTAGACGTTCCCCACAAGCAAACTATCGTTTTGTACTCTGGATACGGCTGTACCGGTGGTCAAATTCATACCGGTGCTGGTGTCTGGTTCAATACTGCCGTTCAGGTCAACTCGGTAAAGATCTTCACCCAGATCTAGAGCAGATAACTTGTAAATATTTAAATAAATGTTCTATATATACGCAATATCGATTTATTTAGTCTTTAAAAGGCCATTGTATCAATTATCGAAAATATATTGAGAAGGGACTTGATTCAACAATACTATACAAGTCAATTCTATAAAAGCTTCTCTTAAACTAATATTTTACATATAGTAACAAAATAACTTCAAATGGAAGGTTAAATTCCAACCATTATAAAAACTACAAATGTAACAAATAATTCAAAATTTACTAGCAGGCAAGAATCTTATAATCTAAGCCCATCAGCCCACCTTCTTGATATTCCGATGACTGGAAGAGTTCTTACTCGATAACGATGTAGAACTTGGGGTAGGTCGACTGATATGTGACAATGGGGAATCAACACGTCGCATCGGTCTAGCATTCGCTTTGTTCGTCTTGTTGGCGTTGGGAAGGTTGTTGATATCCCCCTCGATAGTAGAGTCTAGTGAGATGGAATGCATCTCCGATACAATAGATTCGCTGGTCGTAGGGAACTGAGTACGGGTATGGCTGGTGTTAGTAGCCTGTACGGTAAGTCTGCGTGCCTTCTCATGGCGATTTTGGACAGAACGAAAGTGGCCCAG
This sequence comes from Capillidium heterosporum, assembly GCA_016630905.1. NCBI lineage: Eukaryota > Fungi > Entomophthoromycota > Entomophthoromycetes > Entomophthorales > Capillidiaceae > Capillidium > Capillidium heterosporum. The sequence goes on from WBMQ01000006.1 coordinate 1,545,103, forward strand.
TAGTTCATTAAACTTTAAAGTCGAGGGTAGTTGTTCTTATCAACACCAGGGCTCGTTTTACCTAGAGTACGTTTACTGAAATCGGAAGCCGTCCTTTAAAAATGTTGGTATATTGATGGAGATAAAAGTTACCCTCGCGTAGAACCGGAACTGGGGTTAGCTACTTGGGAGGTACCGTTTGTAGTTATATTCGAATTTGAAAGAGCTAGGAACCCGTTGGAGTTGACACAGTTCAATCGATTTTTAAGGGTGACGAAGGCTGAGGACTGCGGTAGCAGCATCAGCAACCCGTACAAGGATTTGAAGAGGTAAGGATATTTCTCTGGCTCCAGGAGCTGTAGACGTAAATCTAAATAATGCTTTAATATATATAAATAGTAGATAGGTACATGTAAAGATGGGGGATTCCAACAACTGAACTAACTTGTCTATTTGAATCAACATAGTCACTGTAATTTCAAGCTCGGCACTAATCCAATATAAGTCATATTTCAAATGAACAAAAACTTACAATGTCTGAAGGAGGTTGGCAGCGTGCTCATAATTTTGAGATAGTAAGCATAGGGCAAAGGCGGCAGTCGGCGAGTGGCACCAAGACTTATACAAACATACAAACAGTTGCTGCCCATCCTTCTGTGAGACCGAATTCTTCAATCTCCTTCGCAAGTCACTTAGCTCTGGTGCGGTAGCCAAAATTATGTTGAGGTGCTGCACCATTATACTTGCGAATTCCAAGTCCTGTTAAAGTTAACTACTATAAATCTATTTGAAATCTACCTTATCTTTCTCGAGGATGGAAGCTAAGCTTCTGAATATCTGGTCAGAATCCAGAGCGGAACACAGCTGTCTAATGATCAGAGAACCCCTGTGCTCCAAAAGTCTGCGATCAGTGGAGAAAAGGGATAGTAGATTTATCATAAACTGAGTAAAATAAGATCCAGTGGCAGCAGGGTTGGTAACGTTCAAATCGGCGTGGCAGGATATCTGAGCTAATAGCTGCAGGTCTCTTTTGACGACCTCCTCGGAAGGATCGGATAAGACACGCAGTAAAGCGGGGGATAACCCGTCAGTAGGCTTGAAAACTACAGTTGGTGCTTTACGGTGTAGCATCACGAGCCATTCCAAAGATTCGACGCGTGCTGCTTCGTGCTCGTTGAGTAGTTGGAGGGTGAGTAGCTCCTTTAAAGCTTGATAATCCACAAGCTCACCCAGATTGGAGGCTGTTGGTTTGTCTCCGTTGACGGGCAAAGTTTTATCGTCAGGTGGTGGGGTCTTTGAGCCTTCTGTATCGTTATCATTCTTTTCATCATCTTTAGGAGATTCTTCAGAATTTTCATCTTCATTGACTTCTTTAAAAAGGAATTGTGAGTTCAATAAACAGTTTAATAAAGTTACCTTCGTCATCTTCAGGGGGCAAGTCGGTATCGTAAACAAGATAATAGAGGCTTGCGTTAAATTCAGCGGCAGCAGAACGAATGGTGGGTGTAGAATGAGCCAAATTAGGTAAGGTAGCTTCGACGAGCTTCGGAGTCAATTTCAACGTGATGGGTTTGGCAAATTGAGCAAACTCGTTGGCCCATTTGAATGCTGTTGCCTGAATTGGCTCTTGACTACTTATCAAGTGAGGAAGGAGGAGGCTAAGGATCCTCTCGTAATCGACTTGGACACCTTGTCCCGAAGACCAATATCCAGAACCAGTGCCAACTGTTGGGTTCACTTCCGGGAAGTTTTCGGTATCACTCTCGTTCTCTAATTTTACTGCCGGCATTGGGTTGAGTTGAACTTTAGCTGAATCCCGTATATCCCTTAAAAAATCGGAGAGGAGTACCTGTGTCATAGTCGCTACATCAGAGTTGGGATCAGCTAGGAATGTCAACAGGCCATCCAGGAACCGGGGAAGATATGTAACCAATTCAAGATCGGGAATCGAGTTGAGGATCGATATCCATCCCACCAAAAAGGTTCGAGTAAGCGGATTGATAGTTTTAACGCGTTCAGACAGAAGTGGTATAAACCTAGGTAAACTAAACTGATGAGTGTTGGGATCTATCGGCCCGTTGGGGGATTCCTTTATGCTCGCTTCCTTGACCTTGGTATCTATACTCTGTTCTGAAATGATATCCTTCATCAATCTATCCAAGAGACCTGCCCCATCCTTAGTTGGTTTATCGGTATCGGATGCCAGTTTTGACAATGCATCGAATATCTCGTTGAAAAATCGCAATACATCTCCTTTAGCTACCTTGGCTATATTGTACATTGCCTCACAACTGTAGTATCGAACCTTAGGATCAGGGTCGCTAAAGCAGGCCAGGACTGGTGGAAGGATATCGTCCAAGTAGTCGTCAACTTCCTTGTTTTAGGTTACTTGTTGAAAAATGAAAATAAAAATCTTGGTACTTACTGGTCCTAAAGCTATTGAAACAGCTGCTAGCCCTATCAGTCCCCCATTTTTGGCGTGACTTAGATGCGAAAATGCAAACTCCCTAACCAAATAAAAGATAATGTTGCGAATTGGCTCTATACCAGCATCTCCATGGCTTAAACAAGTCTCGAATGACCCTTAAATACAATCAATTAAAGAAAAAATATATATTACTTTTCGATATCTAAAGCAGCAGCCTTCCTCTTGTCGTAGAGCTTGTCGCTTAAATTCTTCACTATGTTGGCATTCAAAGGTGGTTCCATGTAAATAATTTAGGCTGATATTTGGATCTATTGATTCTTATTGTATTTTGCCGATGGTTGTTACTAATCGTTTGTACCCTGTGTTCTCTGTATAAAAAGTATACAAAAAGTTTGGATTTGATAGAAATAGCTGAAATGTTGGTTGACGTAAAAATCTAAAATTAGAAAAGGAGGAAATATGAGTCCAATAAATTCTAAATTAAATGTCTACTAGTATAGCTATTAAGTTTAGTTGGAAGGTATTTAATTTAGGACGACTGATACATTCTTTAGTTTTATCTACATTTACATCTTATTTTTTTGAAGCTATAAAATCCAAGTTAAATCGACATTAAAGATAGTAGCTTATACAAATAATAGTGCTATAATTCTGATAGAATTACCTTTAGTATGTAATGCAACATCACAATCGAATCAAAGTAACTTGTGCTTTGAAGCTTTAATAGATGATTTATAAGTACTGTTTTAATGAGATTGTGGGTATCAGAATCAATAGATACTAGCACCAAGGCATCTAAACTGTATCTCACTATTAAAGGGAAGAATGTACTCGAGTATTGTCAAAGATAGACTTGCCTAAGTAATATGTACATGTAATATTCACTTAGTGACTATATCGACACTTCAATTCAAGCAATTCATTCACCTATATTAGAAGGTTGAAGGATGTATATGGTTTCGAGTTCTCGTTCAATAGGATGGTAGCTCAAATGAAAGATAGAACCACTAACTTATAGTCAATACAAGTTTAAACTTGAGTTATAATAGATTCCTGATAGCCATTCTTAATGAAAACTAAGTAGTCTATAATCTGCAAGTACATTAAATGGCAACACCAAGATTTTCTAATAAACTGAATAAATGGTTTATGCTATATTTGAAATAGTGTATACATATGTTACTATTTTAAGGCATACTTTCTTTTGATCCTTAGATGGACTCAAGGCTATCGTGTAGCACTATTAGCAGCTAAATTTCCCATTAAAACAAGAGCTAAATCGATATTGAAAATATTTGATAATAAATAGAATCAATCCTTTATTAAAGAAATTTTAAAGTTTGTACTGAACAGCCTTCTCGTTAACATATTTGACAATCTTAGCCTTATCAGCAGGTCCAGTGTACTCTTCCTTGTTCTTACCATTATGGAATAGGAACAGAGTGGGATAGCCATCAATCTCATTTTCGTCACAAAGTTGGGTGTTGGCAAGGCAGTCGACTTCACCAAAGAAAAACTTTTCATTTATCATAGATGAAGATTGGTCAGCAGCATCAGCAAAAGGCTTCAACATACGCTTGCTGTAGCCACAGCGAGGGGAGTAAAACTTGACAAACCAGTTGCCCTCCTTGATACTACTTTCAAAGTTCTTTTCGTCGAGGATCTTGCTCTTGGCCAATACTGAGCTTACTAGTAGGATGGTTGAAGTCAATAAAGTCAGTTGCATGTTGATGTTGGTGATGGAAATAGCGTTTGCTTAGAAATTAATTAAGAGAGGAATAATGGTCAAGTTTAGGTTGACTTGGGTTTTAAGGTTTTCTTTGTGCTTCTTTCTTTTGGTAATAGTACAAAATCCTCTAAATTTAAGTACTTATTAGAATAATTCTATAAAAAGTGATCTATAAATACCGGATTTCATTACATGTTCATCCACCAGACGACCGTCCATTGGTTAAGAATGGCTCTTCACCTCCAAGAAAGGATCATTCATGTTATACGAACAGGGGACCTGCTTTAGAATCATTTAACCAGAGATTTGGAAAGTAGATGGTGTACTTTGACAGAATTAAGGGTGCTCCAATAGAGAAAACTACTTTTAGCCAATAAAGTAATATTATCCCGATAATAATCTTGTTAGAAGTTGTTCCTTTTAGTATCCAGAGAAAGAACGCACCCCATGTGTTAAGTATGTGGGTAAAATCGAATTAAACAAATTGTTTAAATAATCGAAGTTCATTTGTTGAACTAGTCAACAAATATACTTTTCACTGATAAGCAATAAAACCAAGGCATTCAATCCATATATCTGTCATTAAAAGTTTCAAGCCAAGTGATTTCTATCAAAACGCAGTCCTGTCAATCAACACAACCCAGCAAGAGAGTAGGCATTCAAATCCACATCTAAAGAAGGTTTAGCCCATCGAAAACTTAAGTCTTTAGGAAAATTACAAAAGGTAGTAGATAGATGGCTAGAGGTAATGAAGCTGATGATGAAATGCTAGAGAGGCTGCAGGAAGCTAATCTAAGGATAGGTAAAGTTTTTAAAAGTAAACTAAACTTATATTTAAATTTAGCTACTTCGATTACCAAGTTAGATCAAGTTACTTCTGGTTTAACAAAGATGGTACAGCTCCAAGTTCATATCAATAACGTAAGTTTTAAATTATATTTATATTTACATTTTATTTTTATAAAAAGGTTATTGATAATATGAGCTTAGTCGATAACAATACTTGGAAATTTTTGTTGAATGAGGAGGATAAAGTTGCTAAGAAGGCAGTTACCAATAGACCTCAGTTATCGTAAGGGTAGATACATTTCATTTCATTACATTTAAGACATTGAAGTTCTTTGTAGTAATAGAAAGTGCATGTTTGTTTAAGGCTAAATATTTTGCGACTATTAAGTAGACAGTTTATCAATTGCTTACTGCATTATCTCTTCTTTTATATAGTTCTCAGTATTAAAATGTTATTTTTCTGAAGTGATAATCTTAGTTTGACATAAATTCTTAAACGAAGATTGAAATTTACAATTATAGATATACTCATTTGATAAATTAAATATAATAATAATTTGATTAAATATAACTTCTAATAAGCTACTACAAATATAAACAAAGTAGATTGGTTTTAAAAATATACAAATGCTAATATATTATTTAATCCAATATAAGAATAAGTTGATGGAATCAAATATCACAGTAGCTAACGTTTATAAGACACATATGCTTACTGCAGCGTGTAAAAGTACAAACTTCACCATACAACGGTCGTCTCAAAACAAATATTAAACTTTTATAAACAACTAACGGTTAGGCTGGTAGGTGCGGTTTAGAGGGGTAAGTGAAGATTTCGATCTCAGTGAAGAGTTCTCACTATCTCCATCCAATCCAAAGTCTAGATCTTCAAACGCATGTGGTACAGGGAGTGAATCAGCGTCATACTTACCTAAAATGATTTAATATACATATATAGCGATACAAAATGAAAGTAACTGAATTTAAAGCTATCAATACAAAAGGAACATCAAAACGTAAAATGCAAAGGTAACTAATAATGTAAGTTTAAAGGTAATGTATAATGCAATTGGAATGCTCAATAAATAAAGAATGATGAATAAAGGAATACTAACCGTCAGCACCTCTTACTTCACCAGCAACATTGACGTTGGACTTCTCATGATCTCCAGCTAATGAAGTAGTACCACTCGAGCTGTTGGTATTGTTGCCTTTAGTGGTAGGTGAGGTAACATGGTGCAATGCAGTCCACAATACTACATTTGGTGGTGGCAGTCGAATCATAGCCTCCATCTCCAGCCTCAACTGCTTGCAGTATTCATCCAAAGGCAAGTCGTTGTCATCATAGCCGAATGGATTTTCTATATATTAAAAAGGCAGGTATCAATAAAAGTTTATAAAATATGCAAAAAATTCTTACCGATCTCCTCACCGATGTTGACAATACCGAACGAAGTGAAGGCGGTAACTGCAACTATAGGTATAACTACCCAGTCCAAGCCGGACTGGACAGTAAAAGTCTTGAAGAGTTGGAAGGGTAAAGTCAAACAAAAGATCCAAATCAGCTGGCTTAAGTGGACCGAGTAGGCGGTAGGTATAGGTGTTCGCAAGATGCGTTCGAACCCGGACAAATAGTCGGTCAAGCTATTGACTGTACCGATGAGTACCATCTGCAATGGAACGGTAATTTGGCCCTTTCTAAAATTATCGGCAATATAGTTACTTAGGTAGAAGGCAATCTCCAAAGGTAAGTTGGTAGGGATATCTTCACTCGTTGCGCCCACTTGCTTTAGAATCATGGGATTTGATATGCTGTAAAGGGATGTTGGGGTCGTTGACAGTTTGAGGCAGATCCAAAACCATAGGTTCCAAGGACGATGGAGTTGAGTACCTAGGTATGTGTGCTATCAAGTTGGCGATGTCATCGTGATGAGTACCGTACTCCTCCCTCAAGTAACGTTTTACGGTGAAAGGGAAGGCTATCATCAAATTGATAACCTTCAACTTGGCGGCTCGATCTTTCTCGACATCAACTTCAGTTACGTGGATCCAAATTAATCGAGCCATTGATCGTAAGGAAGCTTGCATGTTTGACCATAACCTCCTACCCTCCCAGTACCGGTCATAAGCCGTGTTGGTTCGAAAAACTAGTAGTAAAGAAAGTACCAACGTCATCAAACCGATCAACGAACCGTGGGTAGCTAAACTTACTTGGCCGAAACGTTGGATCAACACAAAAAACAAGGTCCACAGTACGAAGAATATAGTCTTGGGTAAAACGTGACCGATAACCGAACCTCGGTAAGTTAAAGCTGTTAGACCGAACCCGTTGTAAACTAATTCACTCTTCGACATGGTATTGAACTTCTAACCTATATCGTCCTGTCTTCGTATTAAAGCTTGAGTGGTCGTTATCAAGTTAAATAGTAAAAGTGGATTTGCAGCAACAGAAAGCTCTTATAAATAATTTAACGATTGCCTCTTTGTTTATGATACGCCCTTAAACTAATCTCCAACTTCTTCAAGAATGTCACATTCAAATCCAAGTCGTCAAGAAGATGGTACAATTAACATTTACGGATTCTCTGACCCCCTAATTTAGGCTAATGTAAAAATTATCAATAGATTTTTGGATAAATGGCCTATCAGCAATTGGCTGCGCTGGTGTTTTCACTCCAGATCTGAGTTTATACTTTGGGCAATAAATTACTCCTACTTTTGCCCGATAAGAATACTATGCATTCATGTCCAGATTTACTTACCTTTGATTTTAATTTGTGAATTCAATATATTGATATGTAGTTCTAGGAAATAATAGAGTAACACCCTGTTCTTGCACGCTTGCTGCTGCCTAAATTTGAATAGCTTTCCAGGTGTAGCTGTCTCGATTTTTCAAATATGTACCTAATATTTGTACAGATTTATCATTCGGTTCATATTTACTTATCTAACTTTCAATTATACCCCACATACTCAAATTTATTAGCTGAAGTCGTAATCGTAAATTTAAATTAGAAGAGTCTTAACTACAAAGGAGCCGTAACTGAAGAAGCCTAAAAAGATATATCTACCAACAAGCACATGCCAGTATAAAGCTTTCAGCGATATCCACAAGTGAATTTAACCATCCAACAAGCTAAAATGGACTGTAAATTGAAGTTCAACAAAAAACTCTACCAAAAAGGAGTAGGGCCGTCTTAGATGAATCATAAATAGTTTTACTCAAAGCTGCGGTCAAACGGCCTATAGTCGAAATAGATTCACTTAATGAGCTGTCGGCTCATAAGTAACCTATATTGGATAGTCGTTACCAACTTTCCTTAGTGCTCTTTACAAGAACATGAGGAGTTACTCAAATTAAGAATCTACTAAACCGGATTTCATTGAATCCTGAAATTTAGCAAATTTGAAGTACATTTGAAAATATTTTTTTAGATCTCAGATGATATTTCTAGAAGAACAGGTTCATGGTTTTTATCAGAAACTATTAGAAATGATGAGCTTTGAAAAAGGTGAGCTTATTCTTTACACTCAAACCGACATGAGCTATCAAGAGAATTCGAAACATATTTCATAGCAGGTAGCTATCAACTAAATAATTTGCAAGAATTAGTTTTCTATTAGTCAGTCTAGTATATCCAAACTTTGTAAACACGATTTATTTCATTTATATTTAAGCTTTTTTAGTACAGTTTGAATATATATAACTATAGCTTTTAATCATTTTACTAATTCAATACAATTTAGTTACTATAGAATTAAAGGTAATTTGCTAATGCTATTTTGTTATAGGCTATAGTAAAATTTTATCCCGATTCTTTTAACTTTAAATATGTGATAAAATATATGTAGAAAGATAATTGCCAAGTACTTTAATTTCAAAAATACACATATAGATGTCAATACTAAATGGTGTATTTTTATTTTCAATAAATGTTACTATAAATGATAGCTTACTTTAGTGAGAGTTTATCTATTTCTAAGTAGAAGTCAAAATAATAAAGCTAGTGGCATTACCTATATTTAGCTAATTACTTGCTCTTATAGTCAACTTTATTTAATTTTAATATGAAAATGAAACTACAAAGCATATCGTTTAAACCAATAGAGTCAATACTATTTAGTATCTCAATTTAAGCAATGTGTTTATAAGTTAAATGTAAGCAATAAACTTCACCTTATTTCTTTGTTGCTTCTTGGTCCAATGCTACCACCTACTCATTACCCATCCTACATCCTAGTTGACTTCTCAAATACTCCAGTTCAGTCGATTGCGCAGCATTTCAAATATCTTTTAGTTTTCTGCAAGAGAAATTAGTTAATTCCGATTGAACCCTCTAAAAATTCTTGATCCTTTATTTTGAACAAATAGTGGGTTCTATTCCAAATTAACTGCCCATAATTCAAAAATACAACTAAGCAGAAATGTAGCTAATCTGGAATTGTGATGGTATCGGGAATTCTTGATGCCAGTTTTACCGAGCCTCAATAAAGGAAGTATTGGATTAAGGAGAAATCTCTACTCTTTTGTTCAGAAAAGTAGTATCAAGTAATACAACTGGTGCTGCATCAAAATGCACAGAAATTCTAAACAGTGCGGCATCCTTAGTTCTAAATATAAACCAATAAATTTGATAAAAGAACTTATCCATCAAAACTTTTAATAGGGGAAAGGAAGTTGAGGTTTCATATCTTTTACAACGGACAGACAACATTCCAGGAACTATCAACAATTCTTACGAATCGAATAGCAAAGCTTATTTTCTTAATAGTGTAACATCATGAGTAAGGACAACTTAACTTATAGTGGGTTCGGCTTGACCGCATTGACCTACCGAGGCTCAGTCATCGGTCACGTATTACCCAAGACCATCTTCTTTATTCTTTGGACTTTATTCTGGGTTTTGATTCAACGGTATATACCCGTATCACTAGCTACCCACAACTCTTTGATCAATTTGATGACACTAGTACTCTCCTTACTTTTAGTCTTCCGTACCAACACCGCCTACGACCGATACTGGGAAGGAAGAAGATTGTGGTCTACCATGCAGGCCAGTTTACGTGCCATGGCCAGGTTAATTTGGGTACACATGGCCGAAGTCGACAAGGAGAAGGATAGAGCTTCTAAACTCAAGGCCATAAAGCTAATGATCGCCTTCCCCTACACTATAAAACGTTACTTGCGGGAAGAGTACGGTACCCACCACGACGATATAGCCGACTTGATTGCCCACATCCCTAGGTACGCCACCCCTTCCTCGTTAGAACCGATGGTTTTGGACTTACCTAACAAAGTCAATGACCCCAAAGGCAAGCTCGAGCCTATCAAGAGTCACGATTCCAACGATAGCCGTCGCAAGAGTGAAGATATCCCTACCAACCTACCTTTGGAGATCGCTTTCCACTTGAGCACCTTCATCGCCGACGTAGCTGGACAAAATTTGATTTCAGTACCTGTCAACAGCATGCTAATCGGTAACGTCAACGGTCTAGTGGACTGCTTATCTGGATTCGAACGTATTTTGCGGACAGCCTATTCCAACTGCCTACTCAGTCCATCTCAACCAACTCATCTGGTTGTTCTGTTTGGCTTTACCCTTCCAACTCTTCAAACTTTTTGTTGTGGAAAAGAATTTGGATTGGGTTACTATCCCCATAGTCGCCGTCACCGTGTTCACTTCCTTCGGTATCGTCAACATTGGTGAAGAGATTGGTAAAAATATACATTTCTAACTTTTACTAACCCACCTATTTTTTTCTTTTGTAATGTAGAAAACCCATTCGGTTATGACGACAACGACTTACCTTTGGACTGAATACTGTAAGCAGCTGAAGTTGGAAATGGAGGCGTTGATCCGACTACCACCTCCTAATGTCTCATTGTGGACTTTAACCCACCAACCAACTTCGCCTACTAAAGCTCATGGAGTTGGTAACTTGGGAGGTATCGGTTTCGTAGCTGGAGATGCTTCTGGTGCCGGTGCGGCTGCTGCTGGTGGAGATGCCGGTGGCGAATAAGTTTTTTGATTTAACTCCAATTTTCCTCTTTTAATCCTATTTCAAGTCAAGTTAAAGTTTAATTTTTGATTTACTAATTTTTACAACTTTCCTACACTGTTTTTTCTTTTTTTACCCAAAGTCTAAGCTTGAACTGTATTTGTTCTATAGTAAATTGGAGGATTAAGAACTACTACCAAGTACTTAACCTCATAGTATTTTTTGTTGGAAATAACTATTTAAGGCTTTTCTATTACTATATACTATATCAGCATTATTTGTATTGTATTTTATTGATCAAGTGATAAGGTAAGTTGTTATATATATTTGCTTTAATTAACTTAGTTGCTTTAAATACTTGTCAGCATGAATTTTAATGACAATCTACTGTTTACTACATCCCTAATTTTAACTTTAATAAATATGTATAGCTAATTATTACACGTATATTTTGTAAATATATAATGTAAGTATTGACAACCTTTAACGTACAAAGGCTTTATTAACTAGAATATAGAGATAATTTGATATAAATTAAACCTACTATATATTTTACATCCGCTTAAGATCTTTACTAGAATATAGGTTGCTTTCTGGCACCAAAGTTTCGTTTGATATGGAGGATTCGTGAGTATTATTATTCTCACTAACTTGCTTTTTGCTGCTCTTAGTAGTTGACTTCTCTTCTAGAGCGGGACAGATCTGCCTTGCCTGTAGATGGTTAATATCACTTTGACTGTGGTCGAATATCTGGCTCATGTTGAAATCTGAGTTAATGAGATCGAAAGGAGCTAATGTTGGATTACACCAAAGTAGTTCGGGCCGAGTTTTCACCGGATTCACCCAGCTATACTTGAATCTTGGACTGAAGTAGTAATCCATATATAATGTTACTAAAATAGTGATGAGGAAGATACAGTAGTGGCTAAAAGGAATACATCCCTATGTATTCTGAATAGTTTCTAAAGAAGCCAGTAATAATTGGTGTAGTGTAACTTGCCGTGATTCTGCAACCTGGACGCTAGATAAAGTGATTACCTTTAGATTTGGTGCATTGAAGTCGATTAGATATCCTACCAGTACATCTTCATTTAGTTTTCCAAAGGCATAATACTTATTGTAGTTGATCGAAGGATAGAGCCTAAGTATAGGACTTCCCTAGGTTGGGGGATCACATATTTCTTCCATTCAAAGGTTCTCAAGTTTAAACTGAATAATGGGTTGTTACAGGGAAGACCTTTCGAATAGTTGCAGTTGCTATCGAATAGATATAGTGAGAATCCGTTCTTGAATTGCTTTGGACTTAAAAGCCCATCAGGCTTTTCTCCATAAGTACTTTTGTCATCCCAGGTTTGACTGTAGAGATCGTAGAATGGTATACTATCTAGAGTCGCTACTCTATTTAAAGTATGGTCGTATCCCCCTATGAGGTAGGCTTTATAAGTTGCTGATAACTATACAGTGTGCCTGAAAGTCTGGGTCCCTCTGTTTTACTTATACTGATATCTCTTATAGCAGGATTTATGATGAATAGATAGCCGTTTGTTAAGAAGGGGAAGGGATAGAAAGCATGATCATCGAGCTGAATAAATTGTGGATTAATTGTTAGAGGGTAAATACCACCATGAAGCACAACAGCGTCAAACTCCCCGATACTGGAAGCGAAACTTGATCTTAAAGGCACTTTGGTAGTGGTATTTTGTATTGTTATTGGCAAGAGATTTGCAAACCTTTTATTTAAGTCCGATTTCTTATTATCAAACGTTGCTCTTGAATCCCAGCACCCTATAAAATTATTTATTGTAGTGTCGGCAGATAGATAAAAAAAGAATTGAATACCATTGAATCTGAATAACTTATATCCATAGTCTTCTAACCTTAAGGACATATAGGTTGGTTGGATGAAGTAATCGATTTCTTGTACATCATGAGCTGGTTTAATACCAACTACCAGATCTCCTTTTAGGCCAAAATAATCGTAACCGCCAACATTGGTAAAGTCAAGGATGATTCCTTTTAATACTAGCACACTAATAAACACTAAGAAGTAGGCTATTATAAATGTTTTCTTAAAAGCTCGATAATATTTTGATATTGCCAAAGCACACATGTTGAAAAACCGTACTGAATTGTTGAAATATGTTGTTTGTTTAATTAAAAGCAGGAGGAATCTCAAGAGCTACAAAAATCAAATAGGACTTTGATAACTACAATAAATTATTCCCAAACACTATTGCTTGAAAGATCTATGCTATTCCATATGACTCGAAACGCCAAGAAAGCCGGAGATTCATTTAGCTAGCAATCCATCACTTTAAATGCATGCCACTTTATATTGAATAACTGATCAATTGGTTACTATACTCTAATTAGACATTTAAGCTAATGAACTCAACAGCTTGTACCTGATATTCTAAACAAAACTATTCAAACTTTGCTACTAGAACCTTGATATCTTCATCCATAAGGATATAGTCCCAATTGAGTGAGCTGTCCTCTTCAAAACTATAAGATGTATAAATACGACATACTCGGATGTAGTTTTCAGTTTAAGAGTATTCAGCATCTGAAAGGGATTATCGTTGAATTTTTAGAGCCAGGGGCAAAGAAAACTTTTCGTCTAATTTCAACTTTTCTTTATTTGTACGCTGAAGATTGGGGTTTAGACTCGATAGAATAGAAACAGGCAATAAGCCACTGTAGTAGGGTGTACAGCCCTTGCCTTATAAATAAACGATAGTGTCTTTTTATACAAAGTACACTTTAGTTTCAATATACATCGTTCAACAACAGCTTCATAATTTAGACTTAGACATTGGTTAGCTAGTATGGGAAAGAGCAAGTTGAAGTACTCTGGATTTGAGATGACGGCCCTGACTTTAAGAGGTTCAGTAGTCATACATGTACTACCCATTACCCTATTCTTTACAGGTTGGGCCTTGGCCATGGTGCTCATACAGCGTTACACTGGGACCAACCTAGCTGTACACAACTCGTTGATAACTTTAATGACGTTGGCACTGTCCTTTTCTACTAGTTTTCCGTACCAACACCGCTTACGACCGTTACTGGGAAGGCAGGCGATTGTGGTCCAATATGCAGGCCAACTTACGTGCGATATCTCGACTCATCTGGATCCAGATGATCAACTTCGACAGCCCAGAGGACAATATCGCCAAACTAAAATGTATAAAGCTGCTGATGGCCTTCCCCTTTACCGTCAAAAGGTACTTGCGTAGTGAGTATGGCATCCAACATGATGACATAGCTAGCTTAATCGAGCATATACCTAGGTATGCTACCCCCTCCTCGTTACAATCTATGGTATATGATTTACCCGATCGCATCAATGATCCAACCGACCCTTTGCAACCAATTCCTCAACAGCCTATCAAGGAAGGAGAAGAGGTACCTTCCAACCTACCTTTGGAGATCACCTTTTACCTCAGCAACTTTATCGCTGACAACGCAAAGCACGGTAGAGTACCTATCCCACTGAACATGATCATCATCGGCAACATAAGCAATTTAGTAGACTGCCTGTCCGGCTTCGAACGTATTTTACGGACTCCTATCCCTATGGCTTACTCGGTCCATCTCAGCCAGTTGACTTGGATATTTTGCTTGACATTGCCCTTTCAACTCTTCAAAAATTTCCCTATGAACACTGGATTGGATTGGGTTACTATCCCTATAGTCGCTGTTGTCGTCCTTCACTACCTTTGGTATCATATGTATAGGTGAAGAGATTGGTAGGATAGTTTATATACAAATCTTTGCTAACGTAGCTTTTTAATAGAGAATCCTTTTGGATACGACGCCAACGATCTACCTCTGGACGAGTACTGCACTCAAATTAAGTATGAATTGGAAGCTATGGTCAAATTACCTCCTCCAAGTGTCGCCTCTTGGACTCTAACCCATGGCTTAACCTCCCTTAAATCTAAAAAATCGAGTGACGGTAGTGAATTGGATGAGACCAACAGCGTAGCTAAGAACTCTGTCAGCGTCAGTACTAATGTCGCCGCTGCTATTGTTGGAGATGAAATTCTTGATACATAAAATATTTTGAAGTTGTAACTATCTTATCATGGCTCTAGCTAAGGTACAGTGATTCTATACAATGTAGTTTGAATGGTTTAATAAACGTCATACTTGTATACCTTTACTACTAAACTTTTAAAGTCTACCCATGTTCTAAGGACGACATAGTAGCTACTTATACTTGTATCTCCAACTGATTATATCTTTCAAAAAAGCTAAATAAGCCTGTAATGTATATACGTTAAATGTGAAGGCCACAGTATCTTTTGAATAGCTACAAGTTTTATTTTGGTTAACGTTGGAAACTATAACTATACTCTCGATCTTCCTGATACCTAGCTAATTTAAACTTGATGCTGTCCCATCCAGTCGAACTTCTCGATATCAAATCTAGTGAAAAGAACGTTTATTAGTTTAAAATATCACCTTGTAAGTACTACTTTTTATCCTCGAATCGTACCACAGGGAAGCAACGTTACAGAGACAGTATATTTTTAAGTAGTTGGCAGCCTTGATTTGAGATTAAAAGAGCATAAATTTAGTTTGCTTACTTCAATAACATCGCTTAACAACTCTTCATCCATATTTGCACAAAAGTCGTCGTCCCATTTACAAATCATAGCGCTTTGAAGCAGTCTAAAGTCGAAATTGAAGTAAGCGATGGGATCGGCTATATGGAACTGACAGTATTCAATAATCTTTGTCATTGCCCTAGAGTTAACTTCCTTTAAGAAGAGAACCGGTATACCTACAAATTTAGACGTCATTTATGATAGATCTTACATATATTTAAATATCGATTGTTTTCCAAAGTATCTTTTATGTAAGACGATCGAGCTATAGCCTCATACTCCACTTCAAACTGCTTGAGATCTTTCGTTATCAGAATTACTGTCGCTTCGTCAGAGATTAATACTTTAATTGCTATAATAAATTTACTATTTTTGTTGGTTTTTCGTCTGTATCATGTTTATCTAAGCTCGAGTGGGTAGGGTAATAGGCCTTTATATACTTTTGATGTTTCTAAATATTGACAAAGACAGGTAATTCGGTCAAGTTGATCCGGTACTCAACACATCTATGGATCACAAAGTTCAAATTAGGTAATCTCAGTTTGGAACAAGCTTCTATATATACTCATTTTATAGTAACTGGTATCCTTTATATTCCCCTAATTTGAAATACTTATACTCTTTAATTAGTATGAGCTAACATTAGATATCCATCCTAAATGTTCAGACGAGTTCCATAAAGTAAGCCAAGGGGAAATTGGAAAAAGGCGTTATATATCAGTCTATGGTAGTTTGCGCTTTTTGAAGCGGATAGTCTAGGCTGCTTGTGCTAATGGCATGGCTTTACAGTATATACATATTTCGAATAGCAATCCTGGAGTCTTTCAAAACCTATACCCAATAACAGGAGTTAACGGCAGTATAAGTTCTATCTAGCAATCTTGGTAAAGAGGTATCAAATTCCTATATAAAGTATCCTAGAAAACTAATCAAAATTATGGTAATTGGATGACTTATCATAAAGGAACATATCACCCAAATTTGCAATTGGCATGATATATAAGGAAATATCATCCTGTGTTCCGGCATGAATTTCAGAACGAGGACCTTGACCAACAGGATAATTTGCTTATGAATTGAGAGCCGACATAAGTCATCTATGTCTTAGATTTCGATGGGATTCATCAGAAGGAAAAAAGGAGGGTTTGGTAGCTATATATTACTATATTTTTGTGGAAATCACATTAATTGAATATACTGCTACAGCATTTTCACAACTAAAAGTTATAAATGCGTGAGTTAGGAACACGATTTGATGCATTTTGATAATGAGTACTATAAGAATGAAAAACAACAGCACTGTAACCTAAATTAGATAAAAAGTGATGGATATATAGCTTTCTTTATTTATACTCTTTGAAACTAAATAATACATGGGAACAGATTTCTGGAAGTTTTTAGCACAAATCAAGATTATATAGGCACATATTTTAAATATTGATTTGCACTTAATATGGGTTTCAAAGTACAGTATATTTTTAATCCACCGTATGAAATAAAGTTCAAGTGACACAATTAAATGCATTATATAAGTATGTTAGAATTTACTACAGTTTCTAATATTTAAAATTTCCAAGAGGAATAGCAACGTTATTACAGATACTTGTATAAAATCCTATTATAGATTTCAATCTGTGCCATTAAACGAGTTTCTGGATTTTCAGTTTGATTTTTCAAATATGCATTAAATATATCACATATATAATAATTAACTTCTTTTCACTTAAAATTTTTGTATATAAAATCTAAAATATTTATTTAGATATCCAATGCTACTTCAACAGCATCCTCGAACCGATCCTGACCCCAAAAAAAGTCGGAGCTGTTGTTTACTGTGAATGAAGGAGCTCCAAACATCCCCAAGTCGATAGCTTGTTGCGTATTGCTGACAACCTTAAGTTTCCAATCCTCATTGGTATCTACCTCCTTCAAAATATTCTCCGCTTCACTACCTAAACCGACATTGACCAGTACTGTCTTCAAAGTTGCATTGTCACCAATATCTTGTCCATTAACCCAAGCTGCTACAAAGATCTGCTCTAAAAAGCTAAGCTGAATTTCTAAATTAAATTTCTCTATCAAATATGTTGAAATAACTAGAGCTTTCATCGATGGTAAGGGGAACTGAGCTGGAAAGCTGATGGTGATATCTAATTTTTTAGCTTGTCGGACTGAGGTCATTGCGTAAGTAAGCTCGCTTCTGCTCCATGGTTAGAGTTGGAATTCCGCCAAGGCCTATACCTTTAAATAGCTGTAGTAAGCTGATTGGCTTCAGTTCTAAATTCAAGGTAGACGATCCGTTAGCTTTGTATAGTCTGACTAGCTTTATGGCAGCTAAGAATGAGTAGGGACTGGCTAATTCGTACCAGAAAGTTAACTTTGGGTTGGTAGGGCTCATTTGATGTTTCTTTAATTTTTAGCTTGATAGCCTTTGACTCTTTATATAGATTTGTTACACAGTTCGTTTGAACAAATATCGGATATAAATGGCATGTAGGATTATCGTATACAATTAACAGGGACCTTTACAAAGTTACTATTAATGGTATATCGATACGATTCTACTCTACTTAGCGTTGTGATTTTCATCAAAATACTTGAGCTTAGAGAATTTGAGTGATATAATACTATTCGGTAAGGATAAACTCAATGTTCGGTGGTACTATATCCGTACGGTATCGGGTTGCTTGAGGATATATATAGCTGTATATTTTTGCCATGTGCAAAAGTGGTTTAGTATAAAGAGTATTGTAATAGGTATACTATTTCTTATGATACATCTATTATGATCGAGTTTATCTTGAAATATATGTAGAGCGTCAATTTCGGTTTAATTAAGTAATTTTTCTTCTAGTTACATTGAGTCTAAGACTAAAATTTAATCTTTATTGGTTGAAAGTAGATGGAAATTACGATTCTATTACAAAAAATCAAATGGATAGCTCATCCAATAACTGTCATCTATGTGATTCAAAATATACTTTATTGGGCCTAACAGAAAGGAAATGCGATGTCGGCTAGCTCATAGAAATAGAATAAGGTTACTTAGGTAAGCTTTCGTTAGTAAGGTTTCTAATTAAAATTCGAGTTTAATTTACTTTTCAAGTGTTTTTGATATCAAAATTTCGATACTTTAAGGGCGCAACCATTTAAAACAAAATTTTCAAATGTCAAAAGAATATACTCGATTAAAGCACAATGCGAATACTGACTAGTATCTAAAGAAATGGTCTAAAGGGTTATAGTGCCGATAATTGAAGGGCATGTTTATAGCTTTATAGGCTAGCCGACTTTCTGAACCTACCAGCCATAGTCAAGGCAAAGAGAGAAGCTATCCTACAAGTAACTATTCCTTTACCATTTTTTAGTTTTATTTATATATTATGAATTTGTATATGCTATATTCATTTTGAACGTATTTAATGTAAATGTTTTTAAAATATTTTAAAAACAATTAGAGATGTTTATTAAAGCTTATATTACTGCAGGTAAAAGTAGGCAACTAGCTAGAACTAATGGTCGCATTGGAAGCTCGCTCATTTAGAACGATCTCTCCATTAACCTTACGGAGCGGATTAATCCTATCGGCCAACTCCTTCAACAGTGTATACGTCTGTTCATGTAGAAAAGTAGAGTTAAACAGTTGGAAATGTTCAAGGACATGATACATATAGACGAGATAGAATCTTCAAGCATACTTCGGACCTTTTGCGTCGAAAACTCCTTAGCTATTATGATGAGGATGGGTAGCATGTTGAAGTTATAGATGAAAACGATGAGCAATACCTTGAAGGTAAGTTTGTAGATCCGCTGACTCGAAAATTTGGTCAACAAGTCTTTGGAGTAACCTAAATTTTTACCATAAAACTTGATCTTCTGATAGTGTGAATACAGAAGTAGTGGGTAACAGACATTTAAAATTAACAGAGCGCCTAAGAGCCATACAATTATTGTCACTAGCAAGATCTTTGTAAACCAATTCTCGGTCGTTGGACTGGGGAAGAAGTACCTGCCTAAAGGTAGCCTAATGAAATCGTCCAATAGATATACCGTCATTACCAAAACTGTTACTAGAATTTCGATAGCGGCGAAACTTATGTACCAGGATTTTGAATTTATACGTATCTTCAAGAAATTGGCACAAAACCTGATCAACGTCAGATAAACTACACATAGGATCGAAGTCCCTATCAACAGTAAGGTGACTATACCATCAGCCTTGCCGAAATTTCTATCACTAAACGCTTTGTCGTAACCTACAATGGAAGTTGCCAGCAACTGGATCAGCTTATAAATCAGCATTGTGGCATCACTTATTGTCAACATTATCGCAAACTTCATATCAATCTGCTTCAACCCCTGCTTCCGGATCAAATAGATGGATAGGACACATAGTAATAGACTTACAACTTCTACGACAACTATCGTATCTCGTGTTATGGCCAGCAGACTTTGGCGCTGTGTGAAGTCTTCCAGGTATCCTTCAACTTCGAATTGAGACATCAGATCTTGAAAATAAACCTACGAAAATTTCGAGAACTTTGACTTTCCTCCATTTATGTACCTATTAGCTAGAGTCTCCTTTTTATAGCCCACTATTCCTTAAATCTCCTTTATAGCATTGACTTATTGTAATTGGGAACTGGACTTTAATGTCTTTGTAGCATTTCTTTATTACATGTAGGAACCGCATCTCCTTTATGGAGTACGAGGTGATTTATTAAAGTTTTGAAGCTTTAGGTACCAATCATAACTGACACATTATATCGGTACTGCCTGTCAAAAGTATTACTGATGATCCTTTTAACATATAAAGATCCATAGAAGAGAGATATTTTCCAGTTCCCATTCCAATTTTTAGATAGCTATTTTAAGTATAGCTATTCCTTTTGGAAGCTAGTAACAAGGATATCATTGTTAGGTGTAAATCATTAGATTGTATAGGATTTTTGACACTGATATTGGATCATTGGATGTAAGTTCTTGGAAAAGTAGTTTTATATTATATGCATGTTAATTAAAGTATACCATCACAAAGAACGGTTGTCTTTTCAATATGTTCATTCCCTTTTTCACCGTAACGAAAGCAGTTATTTGATAAATTGTATTTTAAGTTTAGAAATCCAATTATATAGATGCTCCATACTTTACTACATCAAACAAAGGAATCCATTTATATGAGGGATATAAACCGAATATTTCAATTAACGTCATATAGTGTTTCAATACAACACAAATTACATACAGCTTACTTAACACTACATATACAAATAAATAACTTTATTATAAATACATTAATTAATTAGTCGCTTCAACATATTTTTAAGGTCCCCCAACTTATGTAAATCACCTACCAGGCATTCGATTAGCAACCAGCTACCATTGCTATTGTTCAAGACATTGAAGTTGCTATTAGGTATAGCGATCTCCAACTTGAAGAAGCAAGTCAAATTGTCGTCATCTACTACTACCATCTCCTTGTTACTACTACTATCTTTCAAGTTAGTGTACAAGTCGTCGTTGAAGTTGAAGATCAGACTGGGTTTATATTGGCATAAATACTGACAGTTGTTGGTGGAGTTTGCCTTTTTGAATAAAAGACCTAGTTTTAGTAAGGACAACTCGAGTTTCAACTTGAGGGTTTGAGGTGAGAGGTTGGATTTTAGCAAGGGCTTGAGTTGGATCGATGACTTTATCGTTAACTTGCGGAAATTGTTCTTGCTGCTTTCGGGCTTTTTCGATGGTAAGGTTGATGCTGGTATTGGTGGAGATGATGGATCCAATTTTATCAGCTTGTAGTTCAACTTAGATATTAGAGATGGCTTTTTACTGTGAGTACATTTAGTCGTACTGCTGTCCTTGGTAGCTTGGGTGAAGTTAGTGTCGGCTAACTCCAACTCTACGAACTTTGTCTCCATATCTTGAACTTTGGTATCTCCGTCGCTGTCATCATCGTTGGCAAAGTCCATAGCTTTAAGTTGTAGCTTCAGCTTGTTGATCGAGTTCAGGCTTTGGATCTTGTTTTCTATAGACGTCAGCCTTGACCGCTTACTAACTTTGAAGTTAATCTTGCGACTTATTAGCTTTCGATACACTTTCCTTGAGTTCAAGCTTAAAGTCCAGTCCAGGTTGTCGTCCCCACATCCATCATCGATCGTGCCATCGTCCTTAGCGTTGCTACAGTTGAAGTTGATATTCATCTTGTTGGTCAGTAGACTGTAAAGCGCTACGTTGGGGCAGTTTCTACACATTACCTTGCCGTCGTTGCAGTCCCACCCTTGCTCCTTCTCCGTTATCAAGCTTTTGAGTATGGTCAGCTTAGGTAAATTCTGTAGCCTGGCCATCTCTTCGATGATGAAATCGTCCAAGTTTAAAGGCAAGTTTATCGGATCTAGAGCTGGAAACTTTAAATTGAACTTGGCACTGTTACGTAGTTCGTAACTTTTGGTAAGGAAGGGGTGGTTCAAAATCATCGATGT
The DNA here is from genome assembly GCA_016630905.1 of Capillidium heterosporum. Classification (NCBI taxonomy): domain Eukaryota; kingdom Fungi; phylum Entomophthoromycota; class Entomophthoromycetes; order Entomophthorales; family Capillidiaceae; genus Capillidium; species Capillidium heterosporum. The sequence continues at coordinate 1,567,123 of WBMQ01000006.1, forward strand.
TGTTATCCGAGTCTCCGGGTTGGGATCTAGACATAGCCGTATAAGGTCCCTACATGCTTTACAATAAAAATATACTTGTGAGGATTTAGTTGAAAATAAGTTAAATTACTTGGGGATAAGTTGGGTGGGTAGTTGACTTGGGAATGTAGGATCTTGAAATAGTTGGGTGGGTACCTGGGGTCTCCAAACGGTAGTTTTCCGGTAACCATGGTGAAAAGTACGACCCCTACAAAGGATTGGTTATTCATATCGATTATATTTTTTACCTAAAGACCAAACGTCAACTTCCGGGCCTAAAATAAGATTCAAAATGTATAAGCATTTTAGTATTATTAAAGTAGTTACCTGTATAGCTGATTCCTTTTAAAATTTCGGGGGAAGTATAGGGTAAAGTCCCACACGAGGTTTTCAATTTGTTACGTAGGTCAAAGAAGTTGGCTAAACCAAAGTCGATTATATAGAGCCGGTCCTTGTTATCCACCATTATATTTTCAATTTTTATATCCCTATGGACTACCGCGTAATGGTGGCAGTACGCTATATATATATCAGTACGAGTCCTAATTAGCATAGCTACCTATAGCATTGACGATCTGGTAAAAGTATAAACTAGCTTTCACCTCATCCAGCCCTTTCTTGCCAATCCTATTGGAAAGTTGATCTCCATCTACATACTCGAATATTAGGTAGTAGTTTAGCTTTGATACCCTAAAGTCTATCAATTTGACAATGTTGGGATGGTCCAATAGTTTGGATAGATTCGTCTCTCGCAGTATGCGATCCTTCAGCTGCCTGCTACGCCCTTGCGATAAATTTTTGTTGGTGTTATAACTGCTTGTCTCGGTGGTGGTAGTGGCAGTGCCTAGTGGATTCTGGTAGCGGTACAGTCGTTCTACTGCTTTAATCGCTACCTAAAATATCAACATTTTAGTACATATATATTAAATCAAGTTACTTTTTGACCGGTCAGGTGAGATACCGCCAACTTTACTCTGCCGTAGCTACCCTGCCCTATAGTTTTGATAATCTTGTAGTCGATCAAAGTGGGTACGAACTTGGTTGCTGGTAGATCATCCAAGTTATAGACTATCGGGTTTCGTCGCTTCATACCTTTCTTTATCTGTTTGAGACGGTAGGTCATTGTCGAATTGTACAATATAAGCTATATACTGTAGCTAGAATTGTAAGCTTGTTGAATAAATTTTGTATGGTATTTAATTAAAGAATTTTAGGGAAAAAGCATATTTAATTTTTTTACAAAGAGATGTAAAGTATACTGTGATGTTTCTAAAATCTCAATAGGGATTTCTACAGTATACTTCTTTCCCATCTCCCTGTTACGGTTGAGAATTTAAAAGTTCAAACTGGGTTAAATCATAGTGCTTGAAATTTTCGTAAACTTTAGCTTGGGATGGTGATACTCCAATGTCGTTGAAAGCTTCTTAGAGCTGGGGTAGCTTTTGAATAGAGTGGGTCCAAGGTAACTTTTCATCTCCGGGAAAATTATAGGTCTTGAAAATCAAAAAATCGATTATTGACACTACTCAACCTTTAGAGTACATAGAGTTATTTATGATTTGTAATATTTCAAGGTCTATAGATTGTTGAAGGTAAATTTAAGAAGCATAGCTTTGACTTGATATACGAAATACTATATTTGTACTTCTTTCATAGAATGTTAGAGCTTTATGGGCGATTTACTGATACTAATCTGCATAATTAAATTGCTTTATAAATCTAAGCAAACTAGAAACAAGAAGGTTGCAAGAAAATTTTAATAAGCTAGGCAAAGGCAATATAAACAAGATCAAGGTGGTTTAAATAAGCGTATGTGCTATCCCAGGAGAATCCCAAGTCTTGACAAGTGGAAGTTTTTTAATAAGAGCTTTTTATATCTATTTAGTGCGACCAAACATTTATAAAGAATGTGTTTTGTTCACTTTTTGATAGGCAGCTTTAAAGATATCAATTCCTCTAACATAGTTTGAAATAGTACTGATTCTCATTACCATCGTCAACATATCAAAGTGTCCTTTTTAATAAGGGGTATATTCCCATCACTATATAGTTGTTGAAGGAAGTAGATTAGTATTCTTTCAATAGTTTGGATACAAAGCTTGTGAAGCGAATAAGTTGCAATTGATAAAAACTTTCATCAGCAAGACATATTTTCAGTAAGTTATACTAAGAATTTACTAAACGAAAGGCAGTAATGATTTGTCAGAGGATTCTTACTTTTTATACTGTCATAATTTTAAAAATATTTCTTGGCATTGGTTAGCTAATGTTCCTAAATATATTGCAGAGCCTCCATCCAATTAAACTAGCGAATAGTTTAATTTATTAAACATCTATTTTGAAAAAGTAGATAGATTTACTAATGCTTCTTGCTTTCTTTTTACTTCTACTCTCCTAGTCAAGCTTTCGATCACCTTTTCTTTACCTCCTTGAAGATGTTCGAACCGAAAAAGCCCAAAAACATCATAGTCAAGCTACTCCTCATAGTTTACTTTACATTTTACATATCATTTTTACTAGTTAACTTCGTCATGATCAGGAGAGATACTGCTGACAGACCTGTCAGACGGAGTCTATCTCAATTTTATAGGTACAGGTTTTTTGAATTGAAAGAGAAGGGCTCGATAGTTGGGATCAAAGCAAATCAAACTTTGCATGCTGTCGATTTCTTTACGCTAAGCTATAGTGATTATTACGGAGTTCAGAGTCACAAAGACGATAATTATACGCTAAACTTTAGTTTACAAAGACATAACAGGTGGTCTAATCAAGAAAACTATAGCAGCTGGTCTAACCAAGATATTGAGTTTACGGTTTGTCCCCCAAGCTATTCATATTCTGACTATTCCAAGTATAAATGCTACTATGGAATTAACTTCTCACAACTCTTACCTTTATATATCCAGAAGGAAACCACGAAGGTGCCAATAAATCCAAGTTTCACAGTAAGCATCGAAGATTACAATTCATTTCTAATACATGGTGGAATCTATCCGATGACCAACAATTCAGAATTATTTGGAACCAATAACGATTTATTTTACAATTCCACCTATTTAACTCACGGCTTCCTATTCATTTTGAATCCCATTTCAAGTATGTTTAGTAGAAGTATAATTGAAGGACCACATCTATCAGACCATTATATAACTTCATTCGACGGAAAAGTATACCTGATAGGTGGGTACAATCACATCACTAAAAAAATTTCAAGCCTTGACACCATTCCGTTTTATAACCTTTACAATAAAACTTGGGGCTTAAAAGAGACCTATGGAGAGAGGCCAAGTGGACTTTTAAGCGCCAGACATATGAAGGAGGGGCATCTAGTATACTTATTTGATAGTAGCTGCGATTACTCAACCAACCTGCCCTGTATAAATCCACTGTTTAGTTTCAACATGTTAACATTCGAGTGGAAAAGATTCGATTTCTCAATACTTAAAATGGCGTACCTAGGCTCAACCTTCGATTATTACGGTCGATTCTATATCTTTGGTACGCTAAATAATGGGAGTATAGCAGGCTACCACCTTAATCTAACCACTCTAGATGCAACCAGTTTAACATATAATCCACATTATTTAGAGTATAGTTATGACTACAGGTATAATGAATATTCTGGTGTTGGTTTTTTTATATCGTTTGTAGTTGGATATATTTTACTGGGGATCGTCAGCCTTGCAATATTCGTTTTGATTGTTATCTACCTTAGATCATTGTTTAGTAAGATAAGGATCGAAATCAATTTGGATGGTCCTATAAAGTTGCAAGCTGAATTACTGTGGTCCAATCCAACAGTATCCCCTTCCAATATCATCAACTCAGAGTTTAATACAAGCCAGATGTTCGACCTAAAACAACCTGAGATTGGAAACATACAATGCAGCTTAAATCAACCGTCTACAAGTAAGAAATCTATTTATGATATCCATAGTATTCAAGTTAGTATGGACTCTGAAAGTAAATCAAATGTAGATCTGGATAAGACCTTGGTATTGGATGATCACCTCTATGTAAGTAAAGATTTGAAGGATGTCTGATTTGATACCTGTGGTTGAGTATGTAGCTAGCAAGTATTTTAAGTAGTATACTTTCACCACATTGTATTAGTTAAACACATAATTTTGTAGTCAAACTTCTATCTCTAAAACTGCTAATTGTAGAGCAGATTTATCGTGAGCATTTCTTGATATTTTATAAGTATTGCTTTTAAACATATTTCAGTGCTTTTATTCAATTGTATTAAACATACATTATAGAAATCTACATAGATTTGACTAGTGCCTTTGATTCTTTAACTCCAGTAGTCCAACTTCAGCTTTAAATCACTTTTTTACTATTTTTATGAGGATATTCATATAGAAAGGGACAAGATATATCATAATCAAGCTTTACGCTATAATCTATTTTTTACTCTACAGAATAGTTTCACTAGTTTAAACATACAAGATATCAACTTCATCGTATCAATTTTTAAAATCAACTACGGCACTCAGAATTATCGATTTGGCAACTGCGTTATATACTTTTACCCTCAGCCTAATAACAATTGGCAATATGTACTACGATTTAAATCGATCATATATGACTAGGAGGTATATCCATCAGATTCTAGATCTTCAAATTGGGTCAGCTTTGAAAGTAAGTCAAGGATTCAAACTCAACTTTAATAGTGAAAGGCAATCTCTAGCTAAATAAAAACTTAAAGAAAATATTATTTTATATCTGTAGTTGAATATATAGTTATCTTGTACTTTAATTGTTGTATTTTCAACACTTTTCATCAATAAAGTCATAAATTTCGCTTATAGTATTGAGTTGTAGTGAAATTAATAAAAGCGTAGTTTATAGAAATTTACACTATTCTTTACTTTGTGACGCATAATATATATATAGCTTTACATAAGCAACACATATTTATATAGTTAGTTTTCTCATAAATTTAGTATACCATCATTAGTCTGTTAGTGTTATTATTCCTTATAAATTGTTCAAATATTTACTTTATTTTTGAGCACCAACTCCTCAACTTTGATCTTATCAGAAAAAATCAAAAAGGCTCATATAAAACAGCTTTTAGAAATACTTATACTTCCTTATTTCAACAAAGCTTAAGTTAAAAAAGTAAATATATTAGAGTGATGTATCTCTTTTAGAAAAGTTTATAATAGGCTTTAATGGAGCATACAGGAGAATGCTAGAGATATGTTTCAATTTTTCTGGTATTCGCAACATTGTACTAATGTTTGCATAAAACACTATTTGATCAATTGCTAATATATACATATAAAATACAAATGAACTTAATACCTTTTAATTTTAAATATAATTTAAACAGCATGTGAGCATATATATATTCAGGAGCTTGATATTGCAAGAAAAAAGATTCTTTGTGAAATATAGCTTCTTTAAAATGAAATCATTTTTGTAGCCTTTCCAATTGGCTCTTTTTTGAAAAGATATGAAAATACAACTTTCACTTTCTTTCAGAGTCAAGGTCAAGAGTAGGTTGCTATATCGACACCATAGAATCCAACAATAAATATACAAGCTCTTCGTTCCAAGTATAATACTTTCGCTAATAACGAATACCGGTTGTTGAAATTAGCTAGTAAATCCGATATTCAATCTCAATTAATTTAAAGTGTGTTCATGCATCGCAACAACGGGAAGGATAATGGAAATGGCAACTACGGCAGTAAGGAGGCAGGCACTGGCCGAATAATTCCAATAAAATTTAAAGCATTCAGTACCAAACAGCTTGTCGGCAAAGGGCTACGAGAGGGTAGACGAATAGTTAGCAGTAAGTTTTCATACCACTTCCAGATGGCTAATTTTGTTTTAGAAAAAGAAGGTGATAATGAGAAATTGGATGCTCGTGAAAGTGGAACCTTTCGTGAGGAAGAGGAGGCCTTCTATTTTACAGTTAACCCTTCTAACTCCGCTTCTAACGTAAGTTTAAATTCACTTTTGGTTTTCTAAATTTCAAATGAATGTAGGAACCAACACGGAAATATGAAGGTAGATACGACACCAAATATACGAGATTTTCTTTGAAATATGACCCCATAACTGAGGTAATTTTTACTTTTAATTCTGCTTTTTTAAAGTTTTGAAACGATAGACGTTTTTGAGTGAGGAGTACCTCGACTCAATAGTATTGAAGCCAAAGCACCAGAGTCAAGGACAAGTTTTACAGCCGAGTGCGGACCGACCCCAATCGCAAAGTCTTGGCCAGAATCGACGGAGGACTAAGGATCGTGATTCAGCTCTTAGCGACTGCGGAAGGTCGATTGTATCTCCAAGTACAAGTAATGCACCGAGTACTGTAAACTCCGAATTCCGTGAACCAGCCATTTTAAAGAAGGAAGTTGAGCCTCCGAAAGATGAAGATATTGATACTGATCCGACCAAGTCTGAATTCCTTGAAGATTTATTGAATGCAATCGATGGCCCCGAGGATGGAGATACTGTCGAAGTTCCTACAGTAGAACCTGAGTTGAAGCCTAAGGAAGAGGATGTTGAAGAGGATACCAGCTATACTTCATTAGGTACCATTTATACTTTTATTTTATCTGACAATGGTTTTTAGGTGAGGAGGCGATGAAAGTTCTAGGATTAGACAAACCTTCGTCTAAAGATGCCAGTCCACTCTATCCACTCTCCCCTAAAATTGTCACTACCACCAATACTAACCAAGAAATTAAGAAAGAGAAGGAAGCCAGCCCTGTTAGGAGCCCTGTGGGTTCGGATAAATCCGATCGCATCTCCATATCTGATCTCTTCCCCGATGAGAAACTGAATGACGACTCTCTGAGAAGCCCTGAAGTTAAAAATGTCGAAGTTAGAATACCGACTCCCAAAGTTCAAACTCCAATTCCAAAAACTTTAGAAAAGGTGGAGGATGTTACCATACAAGCCAATGTCACCTCAAAATCAACCAGTAAGCTGTCACGTAAACCATCACAGGAGAAGCGGAAGAAGCGTACCAAGGACTTTCTACCCAGTTCAACCTCATCGTCTGAGTCAGAAGATGGGTCATCGAGCTCTGGTTCAAGTTCTTCAGGGAGTAGTTCTTTATCTGGCTCATCCAATTCCTCGTCTTCAAGCTCGGAATCCGATTCTGACCCGGGTCGACCTCGAAAGCGTCTGAACTCAACTTCGAAACGTCGTACCAAGGTACCTCTTTCTATTGTCGCAATTCAATTTCTAATAGCTTTTAATTTATAGACACCGAGTAGTCAAAAGATTAAACCACAGCCAGTTATTAATCAACCTACCCTATGTAAAATTTTAGTATCCATTCTATAAACTAATATCGTTAATTAAAGCGGATAACGAGGACCTTGGAAATTTGGGCGATAGTGAGCCGGCACTTCCCCACGACAATCGACCGCCAAAATCACCGATTTACCACCACTCTGATCCCGCTTCTCCAGAACTTCAAAATAACAACTCTGACGATGTATTTGATGATCTGTTTGAGGACCCTGAGTTGCAGGCCGTTGCCTTCGATAACAGTGAGAATCAGTTGGATACCGCCCACCAAGCTATATCTGATCATTCCGATACCAACAAAGAGAGTGTCTTCAAGGATGATGAAGATTCAAGAGCCTTTTTGCCAACTACCGATGATGAGGCCGACTTCAATAGTCCCACCAGTGACTCTTTCAATGACCACGATAAAGATAGGAAAGAGGAAGTTAAGGAAGCGAGCGATTTTGGCGAAACTAAGCAACAAGTTTACTCACCTACTACAGAGGAAGATGATGAGCAAGTTGAATTTAAAGAGGTGGACAATAACGACGAAGGAGCTTTAATTGGAAAGAAGGAGGAGCTCTCTTCGGAGGATACCAAAGTCGTAGATTACTCGGCCTTTGCCCCCAGCTCGGATGAGGAGGATGAATAGTTTAGCAAATGTATGTTTGGAGTGAACTACTTAATTACCCATGCTGATAATAAATAGTTTGAAGTCTAATAGGTAAGCTTGAATCCTTTTAATAGTGTCAACTTAAAGTAAAAGTAAAGTATTAGTTTCATTTTATATATTCAATTGCTTTTTCTACTCTCTATAGCATTGATATGGCTATAAGCTTCAAATAGCCAAACCTTTTAGTTGATATATTCTACTAGACATCCTAATGGCCATCTTATTTAAAATAATAAATGCATAGTGCAGTTTAATATCCGAAGCGCATTTCTTTTAATACCTATCTAGATATTTGATAGTTCAACTTATAATAGCTAGATAATAGAGCCTACAACCAGTTAGTCTGGTGAAAGAACGGATGCTTAGGTGCCTTTGTTGCATATTTAGACACTTTTGATTAAATATTTGAGTATCAGTACTTTAAAGCCAGCTTCAAGTCTAATTCAAGGCATCTAAACAATGTCCGATTTTAGATGGAATTAGACTAGATTCAGAAGATAGCAAGAACATGGCGAGCAGTGATGGTACGTAAATAAAAGCTCTATGTATATTATGCTTTATCATATATAAACTTTAGATAATATAGCTAACAATTAAGCCTTATGTTTTGTAAGGCTACTTTAACCAACTATAGAAATGCATCTACTGGCCAGATCACCTTGCATCCTTTCTAAAAATGGTGATCTAGTTGAAAAGCCTGAAATACCTTGGATATCTACTTGGAGATATGTAAAAAACATGTTCTGAAAGGAGAGTCTAGGTAAACTTTTTTACTGTCGTTTGTAGAACTAAACCACATCGCTAATTCTTTGATCATTACACATAGCCTATTGGTTGCAAGTTTAACACACCCTTATACTATATTATATTCATACAGTAGGGAGATACAGTTGAACGGGTATTAACTAGGGTCCTAACAGGTAAGCAGCCACCTAGTCAGCCTGATGGGATTTTTTATTCGACAAATCGAACAAAAGTTGTATCGATCACAAATCTGAACCAGCTCAAAAGACATAGGGGTCGTAAAAATTATCATAGAGCTTTTGGCTGGCTCCAAAGTCGTGAATAAAGTAATGAAGCACATTTTAGCCTAATCTAATTCACCTACATGAAATTTATTAAAGCCAAATATAGCTCGGCTTCTAAGCGTTGATTTCTCGTTTTCTAAGGCATTTAACTAAATGGTGAAGGTATCACCACTCTAATGGAGTTTATCGTCTGGAGGGTGTGTATTTAATAGCGAGAGCCAGCTTTCAACTCGATCGACTTTGGGATTCAACTACTCGGCCCGGATGAAACCTTCAACCAAACTCGATTACTCAGTTCTATTGGTATATTTTGTTTATCTAGCATATACTGTCGATCAACCAGTATTTTAATTATCTAAAAGATGAAGGTCATTGGAAATCAATGTCAGAATGCAGTTTAGTAAAGTGAAGCATAAACAAGGCCTTGGTCATAGGGCTACTCCTTTTTAATGAACCTTTGAATGATTCAACTTAAAACAAGTGCTTTTAGTTAGAGGGCTGCCTTGATTGTTTGTCATGCGGCCTTGATGGTGGAAACCGCTTATGGAGCTATGTATATGGTCAGCAAGCGATCCTTTAGATCCACTAACTTCAATCGCAAACATCCCTAAAACTTTGTTCGATGTGGCTAGTGGGTGGGATCGTATCGGTTTTGTCAACTTGCCAAATTTCAAACACAATTTCCATTTTTGTCAGGCATCGTCAACTCTAATTTCCTGGGTCTTATAACCGGTTTTGAAGGCCAATAGATTGTGTAAACTTTAAGATGATTGGAAACTTAAAATCAGTATAAATACCTTGGATCAGCCACCAACTTTTCTACAACTAATAAAAGTTAATGGTAATTTAAGTGTGGACATAGAACTATCAATTTGGACTCAGCATTAGTATCGCGTCAACCGCTGCCTCAAGTCATACCTACTTAATTATATCACACCCCTATTTTATTACGTTATGGACATTTACCACCAAGACAATGCCAATTACCACACCGACAACTCTTATGAAGGGCGCAACAGCAAGAACCACTCGCTTTCGTTCTTGGGATTCCCTAGTGACTCTTTCTTATCAAGTAGCTCCGGTGATTGTGTCATACGAAAATCCTCTAAACAACTATTCCAGCCCAACGAGTTTAACGCCGTCAGTGGTGATCAAGAGACTGCTATATCCATCAATAGAGATATAACTCGCTTCAACAAGTTCGTACCTCACCTTCCAAGCGACCTACCTAAATTAGAGATGCTTATTTCCAAAGGAATCGAGAACTTTGGTACCACTGTTCCTAAGCCAGTCTACACCTCCGACCCGACCTTTTACGCCTTTGACAATAAGTACAAAAGCGAACCCATCTCAACAAATCAAATACCCCACCTCACCAACCCAACTCAAACTAAAACCCCCCACTTGAACTTAAAACCAGTGTCTTATAACCCCTACTCCCTAAGTAGACTGGTTACTCCACTTTCCAATTCCTGTAACCGTGTCAAGTACAATTACCCCCTTCCAGTCAAAAAGCGCAACAGTCTGTCTTTGGACCAGCAGAACGAGCTCAAATATATTTTAAATAATATTACCATATTCCCTAACGCTAAACTCCGCAACGAGCTAGGGGACAAGCTGGGCTTGAGCCCCCGTTCTGTTCAGATCTGGTTCCAGAACCAGAGGCAAAAGATGACCAAAAAGTTACATGTATGATTAGTATTTCATATTCAAAGTTTTCCTATCAAATAAAATGTTTTCTCTAGTTTACACTACCTTCAAAGCTTTGTAAATTTTGGCATACTATATAAAAAATTAATACTAATGCTATTTTTAGTTCCTTGGATGAAGGGATTATCATCACTAAAGCATATCTATTGCAAAAATACACAATACATTGTAGTGATGAATATTAATTGATAAACTAGTTTTGATGACTTGCAGGCTTTAACTGACAAAAACTATATCCAGGTTCATTTATAGACAAATCATCTACTTGAGAAGGAAAGCACGGCATCCTACATAGGAGCGCCCTTAAGTTTTTTAATACTAACGCAGTATAAAGATAAGACCTAAAGTATGCATTTTAGGATACAGTAGCCTATATCGAAGGGTAACTTTTATTGGATCTTGTGGTAGATTTACGATGCAAATCCTTACTGTAGTTGGAGATTAGTTTGAATCAATTATGGTATGCTATCCCTGGTAGGACTCAGAGCTATACTGCTTCGTAATTTAGATTACGAGATAAGCCTGTAATATATTGAGATTGTAGAACTTGTATAACGGTACCTGCTTTTGAATGAGATGGGTTTTGAGTTTGCAGGTTGGATGGTTAGATTTGGAAGGTAGAAAGTCCGTTTAGTGAAGCTATGTTGGGAAGGTAATTTGAGTAGATAGTGGTAGTAGATGGTTGATAGGTTAGATTTTTTTTCCTTTGAAACATGTCTATATAAAAGCTTTTATACATGGATTCTTTTTTATAGACTATAGTGCATAGGATACTATTAGTAAATAATGACAAAGAATAGCTAAGTTTGCTTAAATACCTTCCATTTTCTACTAACTACCTCCTTTTCAATTTTAGCGATACCATTCTTCATATATGTGAGCAACAGTAGATTCCGACCTTGATTATTGTTGCCAGTTTAATGGTTTGCGATGAAATTTTATCGGACTGATGCCCACCTTTGAGCGGAAGATGTCAAATTTGGAGTTTTATAGCCAAGATCAAATGTTCACACTTACTGAAACTAGATGTAGAAACGAATTTCAATTATGCCTCTAATATATTTATATAGACATACTAAAATCCTACATAGAAACCCGACTAAATAGTATGTTCCATCACATTATAGCCATCCATGAAACCTTCTATGTTATGGTTTACCGATTCACATTATTTACGCTATATCGTCTTATTACTATAACTACTTTAAATTTTCGCGACAATAAATAAGGAAACCAGTCTCGAACATAATAGAGATACTTGGCACACTTCAAATTGCCTAAAAAATTAGCATGCTGCTCGGGATTCTATTCCAAGTGGATTATACCAAAATAGCCAAAGCTCGGTGACCCAATTTTGTAAAGTTAAGCATAAGTCTAGCTCGAGCCAATGTGGTGATACCCGCCTTTATACAACCTCCTTAGATGCAGGGATAGGTCATCCTACTACCCTAATTTCAATTTTGCCTAATCAACAGAAACTTGTAATTTCTTTGGCTGCCATAAGCTTGAAATTCGGGAGTTAGTAGTATAGATAAGTGCCTTGAAAGTTCTGGAAAAAGTATAGCTGTAGAAACCGTAGTAGTTTGCAAATTGGTATCTAAAATAAAGGAGGTATGGTGGACGAAAATCACTAGGTTGAAGGGAGATTTAGGAAGTCAGCCTTGTTGAATTTTGTAAGTTTAGTTTAAGGATTAAAGTGGTTACAAATCCCTCGAACCTATATATAAAAGGCTAGTAAAAGTGGGTAGTCGAAACATAAATTTTATTTCCACCTGCAAATTCAAAGAGCAATTGTTCACTTTTGAACTTAGACTTGGATCGGAAAACTGGTTGTATCCTTTACAGCATGTCTTACACTGCAATATCCCATCTCACCTAATGATTCAAAGTTTCGTCAATTTACTTGCTTTCTTTAAGGATAGTTAATTGATTCGGGCTAAACCTTTTGGTTTTAGGTTGGATTAGAGACCCTGGTTTACATTAGCTGCTGGATTGTGGATAAAAGTTGATATTTCGATCAGTTTGTAAATCTAGGTAGTGACTTGCTTGATTTGTATGCAAAGTTAACAGCGAAAGGAGTACGTCGTCTTAGGGACATGGAATTTTCCATTTGTACATCTGCTTCCGAAATCGATCCATGTTGATGTCTATTTACTTAAATTCCATATGTAAAAGACATCCGACCTTGCATTTTTAATAGATTATGTGTTTGTCGAAATATTGATCAAGAGTATAAGATATTATAATTTAAGTTGGTGATTAGCACCTTTTTATGCCTAGAAACCCCTTGGAAAAATCTTCTCATGGGTTTGAAATATTTCCCTAGCTTATTTGAATATAGAGATGACAGATATCTCCATATTTACATAAAAAATCAACATTAAGGCAATGTTTTTATAGCTATACGAAGGTTCAAAAGCATATATGGGAGCTTTATACCAGGAATAACTGTGCTAAACCAGTGAAGAATTCCTTCTGAAATTGTATTATATTTTGTGCAAATTTATTCCATTGAACTTTTATTATCCAATAAATTTGAGAAAGCACTTATCATTTAAATAAGAGTATATGTATAAGCAGGTAGTAACGTGTTATAGTAAAATTATCAGGCTAAAAAATAGTAATATATAAAACTTTAATCAAATATTAGTTTATTATATTGGATTGACATTAGGTTGTAGGATTAGATGAAAGCTTTAGCAAAAGTTAGAGCCGAGGTTGACATTCCAAACATTCTTGTGAGGACGGATGGATAAGAAAGGTACGTTTTCATTTGAACAGTTGGAATCCTCAAGGTAGCTGGTATCGCAGATCTGAGTATAGCCATTGTTGATGTACATCTCAGTGAAGACGTGTCTGTAGCCGGAGAGCATAGGTGGTACATGAGGTACGAGGTCATTTTCATTAACAACTCTAGTAACGGTGGTAGGAAGTTGATTGTACCAGTAGGCGAATTGGCTATTACCGACTCTAGGCTGGTTGTAGGTATAAACTTGAATACGTTCCCAAGGTACTGATTTGTGGACTTGTTTCACATAGACAGCGGCGATAAGGGCAATGGCACCGCCGAGAGAGTGACCTGAAAGTACGATGTTGTAATTCTTGTACTTGGGTATATCCAACAACCGCTTCAAGGCACCGTTGAACTGGGGCTGCAAGGCATCGGTGATATCCTTAAACCCGCGGTGTACTCTGGCACCACTAGTAACTGGAAATGGAGTCTTGTCAAACTTTAAACTTTCAGCCCAATTCTCAGCGTTGGTAGCACCTCTAAAGGAAATGACGATTTCCTCGCGTTGATCGTTAGTGGTTACGATGCCACGGGTTTTGTAGGTAGGGTTGTATAAAATATCTTGGAGGACAACATCCTTGCCTAATTTGCTACAATGCCGGCAGTTCCAACTTTTTAGACTGGAGTCCGAACAGTAGGCTGCACCTGATAACGAGGCGTAGTAAACTGACTTGCCGACCGTTGACACTGAAGTTTGGAGCCCCGATCTTGAGTTGGGTTGGAAGGACTCTTTTTTGCTTTCAGTGCCGTTGATCAGTTGCTTGTACGCCTCCAAGTTACCGACCACTTTGCCGTAGTAGGGATCATCCTTTATGGGCTCATTTGGCGTGTTGAAATCGATTTCCTGTCCAGAGATGGTGGAGGTGAGGACTGCAAGTGCTAAGATTAAGTTCTGGTAGAGCATTTCGAGTAGTATAGTTTTTTGGATAATGGTTTAGAGGTCTACCTTGCTCCTTATATACTGTTAATGTTCCACTTCGACAGTCATGTGTATTTCTTTACCTTTATTGCTTGTGTTTGAATGTTTGGTTCGGAACTCACTGTGAATCAAAGCATTTATAAGGTTCCTGTCAACCATTTCAAAGTTTATTATAAAATTGATCATTCGTTCACAAAATATATACTATGTTTACATGGAATATATTAATTCTGGTGATTATACAAGGTCGGCTACTATTTTTCTCACAGTATTTGGCAATTTTATATGCATGTGCTTTGAGTTTCTTGTCTTCATATATCCCTTCAAATATCGGGACGAGGAGTTTCAATAATATCAGAATTCACAAATTCATATACGATGCAAAAAAGTTATATCTTATTACTTAATACAATATATAGTAAATTTTATATATGGAAATGATTTTACTTATTTTCTCTAGGTTCTATGGAGCTATAGCCGGACAGGCAAGTGTAAGCCACGGATCCGTCCCGAGATTACTCCGAGCAATTAACGTTACTGTCAGTTTTTTAAATCGATGTTATCCAAACCAATTTATAACATATAAAGCTTCTATTTATGCAGGATCTATAGCTGGAAACTCATATAAACGTGTATATAGCTTGCTGCTATATCTAGATTTATGGTAAATTCAACATTGAGCAGTTTGCTATATTACTAACATATAGCAAACGGACACAGCTTAAAATTTTATTCAAAAAATACAATCTATCATAAAAAAACCAAGCCTTCGAGTAGGTCTAAATTATATAAAGGAATATACTGAAAATTTTTAATTTGTTGCTGAACTTACAACAGCTTTAGAATTGCTAAACATTGGCAAGCTTAATTATTTGAATTTACAATTATACCTTACTGAAATTTTATTATATTTTGTGCAAGATTTCTTACATTGAACTTATTTTGCTCCATTAGCTTGAGAAAAATATTAATCAAACGGTTATAAATATTTTTATCGACAAGTAAAGCTACAATACTGTAAAAAATAAGCATATTTTTTGATATCAATTTAATCTATAAAGTTTAATATAAAACTGTAAAATTGATTAAAGATTTTATTAATGATTGGAGCCCAAGGCCAATACTCTATATATACTTGTGGGAGCAAGTAGATAGACAAGAGATTTTTGTACTAGAACAGTTGAAGTTTTCAAAATATCTGATACTGCGGTCCAAGTACAGTCACCGTCTATAAAAGTCTCAGTAAAAGCGTGCCTATATCTAGATATAAAAAGTGATTTGTGAGTCACGATATTATTTCCGTTGATTATTCAAGTAGCAGTGATGGGAAGTTTATTGTACCAATAGGCAAATTGTTTTTTACCAGCCTTAGATTAGTCGTAAGTAAAAATCTTGATGTGTTACCAAAGTGCCTATTTATGAATCTGCTTTACATAAACGATAGTGAGGAGAGCGATAATACCACTTAATTCTTATACTTGGGAACATCCAAAAAGTTTTTTAAGGCGCCAGTAAATTGAAATTGTAAACCATTAGTGATTTTATTGAACTCGAAATGTACCTTAGTACTTTTGGTTACTGGGAACGCAGTCATGTCGAACTTTAAGTTTTTAGCTCAGTCCTCGGTGCTTGCAGAACCTCGAAGAGCGATCAAATTTTTTACGTCTGCCATTGGTAGTTATGATATCAAAGGTCTATGTTGGTAATGTGATTTAGGGGAATTTGAAATAAAACATCCTTGTTTAACTTTTTGCAACACTTGTGGCTCAATTTACTAAGCTAGAGTTCGAGCAGTAAGCTGCATCTGAAAAGAGACGTAAAGTATTTATCTTCCATTGAGGCCGAAGCTATTAACTTGAACCTTGAGCTAGGATGGAAGGGCTCTTCGTTGCATTCAGTATTATTTATAAATCTTATATAGTCGTCCAAGTTTCCAATTGTATTTTCGTAGTAGGAGTCGTCCTTGAAGGACTCGTTTGAGGAGTTAAAGTCAATTTCCTGTCTGAAAATGGTGAAAGCGAAGGTAATGAAAACAAAAATTAAATTCTTTTGTAAAGCATTTCAAGATATTTTTTTGATGATAAAACTTTGGAGGCTTACTTTATCCCTTATATATCATTATATTTATATGTACTATTTGAAATTCTTGTTTCTGGTGCTCACCTATTTAGTTTGGACACTCAACATATGAGAATATATATAATATTGTCATGAATTCAACATATATTTTAAAATTGAGTATCCATTTCCAAGATATATATGTAATATAAGTAATTTATGATAATTTAAACCGCTATACTATTAAAACTGATATTTTTTAAGGTATTGCGGTAGTTTTAAAGTGCTTATTTATTTTAATATTTTATCTTTCTATATATTTTTAGCTTTCAAGACGAAAAGCTGTGGCACCTTTAGAACTCTGCAAGTTTATATACAGTGAAAAGAAGCTGTTCATTGTATATAGTTTCTATATAGAGAAAACCAATAACATAATTCCTAATCTAACTTATATCTATTAACTTCTATATATCAGCATATTTTTACCTATTTTCTCTAAATTTTATAAAGTTATAATCAGATTGATATGAAACTTACTAATCTATCTCGAGATCACCATAAATAATTAAAAGCTTTAATGTCTGTCCATTAAAACAAGGCATTCAAACCAATTAAATATAATCAATATTTATAATTATATGAGGTGTATAGTTGAATAATAGTTTGTGCAGTGAGTATACAACTCATTTAAATAATTAACTTGGGGTAACTTGCTACATATCCTAAAATTTATCATCATAAAGAATAAGTTTAATAGAAGACAGTTTTTATCGATCAATTAAAAATAGATTAAAGTCGGAGTGAAAAGATACATTTGATCGAATATGTATTGATTAACTTTCATAGTCTTATTAACTAGAATTAATACACGATGAAAATCAACAAAGGCAACATTTGGTCTATTGCACCATGTCAAATGAATTAAAGATTGTCGGATTAGCGTATATGAAATTCGATCATTAGAATTGCTGACAACTTTAAATTTGCTATGAAATATTTAACCCATAGGTAGCTGAACTGTTTTAAATTGGTATTCAATAAACTTAGTAGTGGATTTTAATGAAGCCAAACTTCCATAGTTTTTATTTATTTAATATGTTACTGAAAGCTTCTATTCCACCGTCATACTTGTAAATCGCCTTAAAGGTATTGAATATTGACAAGCTTATAAATTTGAGGTTGGTAGAGCTATTCAATATATCAAAAACTCATTGTATTTTTTATAAAAATTACCATAGAATGGAGCTTTGAAATATATGCCTAACAATAAGGATCTAGTAAAGTGTATAACATTTTCAAAAGATTTTTATCATTAATTTTAAATCTTGTATTGAAATACAGTTATATTGTGTATATGTTGCGATATGATTTTTGAAAGATTGTTAAATAGGTTGAAGTGAAATATAGTAGATGTTTAAAAGGTATCTTAATGTTAGGAATGACTTGAAATAGGTGTTGGTCCATCGCTCAAATGCACATATCGCCGCTCAATTATTATTAATATATCGTTAAAAACGCGATGAGTTCTATATAGCTTTATGGTAGGCTGTCATACACAGTGAAATGTGATTTGAATAGTCATAGTGTAGTGAAAAACTTCCCCAATCCCAATAGATTATATATATCCTTAATACCATAAGGGTTTAAAATCAAATTAGTAAATGGGTAAGAAATTTATAAGTCCGAAAGCCATAGTGGTAAAGTGATATGTCTTTTAGTTAATAAGTAACAGTACCTCGATGCTTCTTTTAAAAATTACTTTGCAAATTAATTTGGCTATTTGAATATGGTTAGACTGGGTTACTACGGATCTGGCACTTTCGGATAGTAAAATCGAAATTGGGATCCGTCCAACCGAAAATTTCAATCTCAATATCTAAAATGGCAATTAAACTATATTCATTTTAGAGTAAGTATATATCAATAGCTATTGGATGCGCTTTAAAGGCAGTGTACATTTTTACCATTTATAAAGTCGGACTTAAAAAATGTACTTGCCATAATCTAAAATAAAGGTGTTTGGATGAACTATATATAAGACGGATATATATCTCATCACTATAATTTAATTATTATACAGTATAATAGCCAAAACTCTGATATAGCTTTTTTCGGAATGTTCAAACTTAATTCATCCCTAGTTCAGAACATAATCGTAGGATTCGTATGTTTTGCCTGCCCCGGTATGTTTAACGCCTTGACTGGCATCGGTGGTGGTGGCCAGATTGACCCCACTATCGTATCGGATGCCAACACCGCTCTCTACACCACTTTTGTCGTCTTTGGAATTCTGGGAGGGCCGATTAGTAACATCTTGGGTCCTAGGTTAACTATCTTTCTGGGAAGTTTGACCTATGTACTTTACGCCGCCTCTTTCCTCGCCTACAACTTTATCGCTTCCAAAGCGTTTGTAGTAATAGCCGGTACATTGTTGGGGATCGGTGCTGGAATGCTGTGGTCGGCTCAAGGTTCTCTTATGATGGGGTACCCAACCGAAGCTGAGAAAGGCAAGTACATTGGCATATTTTGGGTCATCTTCAACTTGGGTGGTGTCATTGGTGGTATTATCTCATTTGCAGTCAACTATGACAGTCCGTTGAAGAGTGTAACAAACTCCACTTATATCGCTTTTATGGCCATTATGTTTGCTGGTTCTTTGGTTTCCTTGCTACTACTCCACCCTTCTAAAGTCATCAAATCAGATGGCACGGCCGTCGAAGTAAAAGCGTACCCTAGTATCATCGAAGAGTTTAAGGGTATCCTTCAAGTTTTCACTCAATGGAAGATGATAGCTTGTATCCCTCTCTTTGTCGCTTCTAACTGGTTGTACACCTACCAGTTCAACGGTTTCAACGGTGTACTTTTTAATATCCGTACTCGTGGCTTAAACAATATTCTATACTGGTGCGCTCAAATGATGGGCTCTTACTTGCTAGGTCTCTTACTCGACAGCCCCCGCTTTAAACGTAGAATTCGCGGCTTCCTAGGTTTAGCTCTAGTCTTCAACTTTATTATGGCTATGTGGGTTGGTGCTTATATCGTACAGTTCAAGAAGGATATCCAAGTTGCTAATGGCACCTTTTCCGAAATTGATTTCACTGACTCTACTTACGGACCTCTCTGTCTCCTCTACATCATATTCGGTCTTGCTGATGCCTTACTGCAGTCATGGTCCTACTGGATAATGGGTGCCCATACTAACGATACTGCCATGCTCGCCCGTTATGCTGGTTTCTACAAATGCTTCCAATCGACTGGTGCTGCCATTAGTTGGAGACTCGATGGATTAGCGGTAGACCATACGACTCAACTTATCATAAATTGGGGTCTTATCGGTTTTGCATTCATTCCTGCTGCCTTCCTTACCCTCTTTATTCAGGATACCTCTGATGTAGTAGAGAACCAGGACCCCGCTAAAGAAATTAAGGTTTGAGTTTAGCGCTGATATTATCAATTTAAGCCATTTAGTTTCAATAAAGTCAGATAAATAATAAATCTTTCCCTACTTTATTTCAAAGCTTCAAACTTAATATAATTTTATTGTTATAAAATGCATAATTTAAGTTTAATACTTTATTTTAAATAGAGGGAATTATGTAGATATCGATTAGAGCGATACTTTTTCTTATATCAAATGGTTAATCCCATAGTAAATGAAGTTTTTACCAATTACCATAGCAGATAATTATCACTATATATTGATAACTATCAAAAGTATATCAGTTTCCATACTATAGGTTTAGAATTTAGAATTTAAATATACATTTCTATTTAAATGTAAGATTGAGAATCCTCTACTTTCAAAAAATTCATGTAGTTCTTATAATTTACCTTGTAAGAAAGCTATATAGTTTTTGATCAGATTAACTCTCTAATATAGCTATTTTACCGAAAATATTGGTTTCAGTTAAAGGATCGAATGATAGAATAAGCAACAAATAGAAGCGTTTCACTTATGCTCTATCCTTTCAAAATGACATATTTCTACAAAATTTTGCCGAAGCTATAAAATATTTTAATTTTGTAGATAAACTATACTTCAAATCGAACGCTGATAGTATGATCAATTCTCGGTAATAAAATTGGCTATCAAAGTAGTGATAAAATATTCGAGCATACAGGTATTTGATTCTCTTATAGTGTCTCTACACGGTGTACATGTCCTATGAATATTTAAAAATTGCAAATGTTCTTGTTACTACCAGAAACTATATACTTGAGTATATAAAAATCTGTTGATTATAGAACACTATTTGAAATTAAGAGTATCATTGGTTACAAATGGAAACTTTACTTTCTTGGCTGATGAGAAGTACACCTGGATAAGGTGTATTCCAACGCCATGTCTATCGAATACTTTGCTTTCCAATGCAGCACATCTTTCGAGTATAGGTATAGAGTGTCTTATTGATTTATATCTATATTGAGAACTCTATCCCCGAAATCACTTTCTAATGCTTGAACGAATTTTGGAGGCACATGAGCACATGTAGTTTTCGGTACTTTACCAGCCAATAGATTGGTAGGTTTTGTAAAGCTTACCAAGATGATTTAATTTATATAACTTTTATTACTGATCAAATCGGTATTCGATAGATTTCATTACCGATTAAAAGGGATAAGTCAAAAGCTTGCTCATACCATATCTGGAACCAATTTAAGCCTTTGTTCATCGAATATACTCCTGGCATTTATAAGCGCTAGTACAATACTTAAAAATATATATAAGCGGTATCGCCTTTTCCAAATTGAAGCAGCTTTTGAATACAATGCTTCTTTACTTTTTAATCGCTAGTTTGTCGACTTTGACCTTATATTGGGTCTCCAACGTAATTATCTACCCCTTATAGTAGCTTAATGAATGTTTTTTGGTTAGGTGGTCTACAGTTTGTTTTTCAGCCCGTTAAGAAGTATACCTGGACCTCTCTTTCTACAGATCTTTCCATTCGTGCTGGAACTGAAGACGATAATCGGCACCCAATATTTAGATCTGTTGGAATACCATGCTATTTACGGTGATATATATAGGGCAGGTAATTGAAGCATCGATACCAATAGATTTTATTGACCTTTTATAACTCTTGTAGGGTGGAATTTAATAGTAGTCAACGACAGTACAACTGTAAACACGATGATGCATGACCCACGCTTCATAAAGACCCCCAACTACCAGATATTCAACCTTTTCGGCGATAACACCTTCAGCACCTCGAACTTCAACTTTCACACCAATCGAAGCAAATTGTTGAGCCCAAGCTTGAACTTTGAGTTCTTTAAAGCCAACAACTACGAGAGCTTGATGCTGAACAATGAAATTCAAATACTGCTGAGCCAGATCGACGCCTCCATTAGTACGTGTGGAGGTATAGATATGTTCAAAAAATTGAACCACATGAGTTACGACATTTTAGCCAGACTCAGCCTCGGCCAACCTTTGGATTTACTAGTCAACGACAAACACAACTTTATCAACTGGATCCAATTCGGCTTCTTGCTGGAAATCATCAAGTATAACTTTACAGTATTCAAATCTATAAAAAACCCTTGGTACGCTAAGATTAGAAAGGTAGTTGTTTAGTTGACGTCGAAAATTTATTAACTGCTCATAGTTTATCTTGGATAAGTTGGACAGTATTGGCAAAAAGTCCTTGAATTTGGACTACGTACCTATATTGGAAAGTTTCTTCAACTCAGTAGATAAAGACACTGGGTTATCACTCTCTAAGGATGAGGCTGTATCCGAAGTTGCAATGTTGCTGTAAGTTTGATCATTGTACTTTGAGTACTAACTAGTTTAAATGTAGGATCGCCGGTACCCAATCCACATCGAATACCATAGCTTGGTAAATAATCAACTTTTTATACACACACTGACATTTACCTTTTTATATTAGGGTCTTGTATCACCTAGCAACCAATCCCAAAGTCAAGGCGAAACTAATCTATGAAATCCGACAGAACTTTAACTCCAGCTCGAATGAGCAGTTAAGTTACAAGGAGATTGTTGCCAAGTGCCCGTACCTGGTAGCATGCATAAAGGAATCCATGCGACTACTTCCCGTCATCTCTGGTTTAGGTTTACGAAAAATTAGTACCGACGACATTAGCGTACTCAATTACAATCTACCTAAAAATGTAATTTACTACAATCCTGAGCTTTAAATTTACTCATACTTTGTATAGACTATAGTTGGGTTCTCAAGCTACGTCCTACATCGATCCTCCAACAACTACACCAACCCTAATATGTTTGTGCCCGAGCGATGGTTGTCAAAAGTTACTAACTCCGATGAGTTCCAGGAGGATGGTACTTTCTTCCCCTTCTACTTGGGTAATCGCGCATGTTCCGGCAAAAAGTACCTTTACTATTTTCATATGGATGCTAACTTATTATCCTTGCTATTTTTAGATTGGCCACTATTGAAATAGTATTGACTTTGACAGCCATCTTCAAGAACTATGACCTCAATCTTCTATGTGTCGATGAGGATCCGATACCTCTATCCAATCCTATACTGAAACCTAAATCAGGTAGCCTTTACTTCAAAGCTAAGCTTCTTGAGTAATTTCTTTTTTTCGATGTGTAAATAAAAGTTCCATCCTATACTTTCGTATTGTAGTATAGTTAAATCCGTTCATTTCTAAAAGAGATACATACGCCAAACTTTTGTATTCTTATCCTTGATACTATTTCAACTTCATCCTCATTATCTTTGAATTGAATCATCAAAATTGAAGATTTAGTACATTTGTCTGAAGAAAAAAGTAACGAAACTTTTAACCTTTACTATTTTTAATTTAGTATATGCTATACCTACTACCTTTTGAACAGATGCAAAGTATCTCGGTTATTTATAGATGCATTAGTACTTTGATAGAGAGCTTTTGTTTAGATTCATTTCAAATCACTCAAAAACAAATGTATTAGTAATAAATGTAATTGCTTTATAAGGTCCTTTAATGTTCTTCTATGTATCGAAACCGCTGGTAATATGCAAGTATAGGTATACTTTGTGATCGCATGTCGGTAGTGTTCCTTGTTGATTCTTGTCAAAACTTGAATCAATGAAAATAGCTATATTGAACTTGACGATGGCTTCAAATAAACCAAGGAGTCTAAAATGTCCTGTATTGAAGTTCAAGTTGATGAGAATACCAATTTATAATAGACTTATGTTGGGAACATTCCTAAGTTGATTTGATTACAAGGTTAAATATTCTTTAATTTAAAAGAATTGCGTAATTAAAATACTATAAATAATCACTTTTCAAAAAGCTCGTATACCATTTGATCTATAAAATAGAAAACAAGGAATTTGTGATAAACTTTAATCTTATAAAAGAATTGAAAAGTTATAAGTTTACTACTTACTTATATAGTTTAAAGATTGGCAGCACTATTTCAAATAAGCCTATCTTTAGCTAGCTTTATCAAATGGTACCATCAACCAAATCACTATAAGTTGATCTAGTATTGGCTACAAGTTCATTTAAAAGTTGGCTGTTGGATACTAAGAGTAGCAATCCTATTTAATAAGATTTTCCAAGAAATGAAGATATAGTAACATATAAGCACTTATTATTCAGCATAACAGTGAAGTTTAACTTATATGCTATACAGGAGGATATGTGATGAAGTAAAACTTTAGCAATCATAACCAAAGGTATAATAAGCTTAGAATCGAAAGTTTGATTTATATTGCTTAGTTAGTCACTGTATTCATAACTTAGATTTATCAAGTAGAATGGAACCATATCTTGGAGTTTGAGTGGTTTGACCAGTAGGTTAGTATATGATATATGGGGTTAGTAATCGCGTTCTATTTCAGATCTTGTATTATAAAATTTAAAATACATTTTATGAGGCGGTGTATCATTTACATGCAAAATAGATTTTTATATGAGTTACTAATATGTTGAACTAAACTTTAAATATAGAAAGTTGGATGTATTGTGATCAACCAAGGAGCACAACCCTGCTGTAAATGGCAGGGTTTTATTACGTTTTTTAGATCGGATCCTACTTTAGGTGCCATAAGTATAGTACCACCTTTGGAGCTCTAAAACTCCCCATCGCGGACACTAATATTGAAAAAACTTTAAAATTACTTTCAGGTGCTAAGCTTTCGTTTCATATCATTTTTATTGCTGACGATGCAGTAGTCCAAGAGAAAATATGAAATGCGATTTCTTCATTCTCTGCCTTTTCGATAGATTACTTTTAAATCCATTTAGTGTTTTCTTTTTAAATTTGATCAGTGCTGAAATTAAGATACTGATAGCTATACAATATAATTGAACTCTCATAGTTTTCGATAGTTTTAAGCTACATATCTTTGTTACGATACTCTCATTGGATTATATTCTAATGCTGTGCAGCTTTCAGCTACTTTAAAATTTCCAATAGAATTGTCAAGATTAGTTGAAAATAGGTGGAAATTTCATTTACGAAAATGAGATTAGGTAGTTTTAACATCAAAAAAATTGGAATACTAATTACATTTCCAGCCTATATTATTAGGATATATATGGTGGTGTTTAATTTGTTGATATTTAAAAATTAAAGTGTTATAATAATATCAAGCTGATGATGTTAAAATACATATATATATCAAAGCTATTAGAAAGAACAGCAATATAAAACTATACAGCTATCGTGATTTATTGAAAGGGAAATTGGACACTTCAATCTGTACCTCCAAAGTCATACTCTGGTTCAGATTCCATTTCGGCTTTTATAATAGGATGATCGTAAGAGTTGAATATCGTATCGATATTGACCTTATCTAGCAGCCAATCTTCAAAATCTAAGTTGGCTTTGTACAAGTTGACGTTGATGAGGCACTTAAAGTGGACCGGGATGGTGTTTATGTAATCATAGAATGCAGCTGATTTCCTTTTAGCGTTGGTGAAGCCGAGGCTTAGGCACTGAAGGTCGGGTACACAGGTCACTAGCCACTTTATAAAATATCGACCAACATCAGGTAACTTGGTGATGGTCAAGCGCCGTATCTTTGATTTAGAGGTGAAATCGACGAACCAGTCGTTGGATATGTTCCCTTCGTATTTGAACTTGAGCAATTTGGTGAAGAAAGGTAGGACAAGCTCGGAAGAATAAGTGCCATCACGTAAAGGATTGTTCAATGTAAGGTCAGTGATGAACTGAAAGTAATCTATTTCGAAATTATCGGTGTGCCAAATCAGAGTCTCCAGCTTGGTAAGGATTGGCCACTCAGACAGCTTGGAAAACATAGTTAGACTTTCGGCTGAGGTCAGGCAAACTTGCATCCATCTCAAATTTGGAAACGCCTGTCGGTTATCCAAAAATAAGTCAACGACATCGACTTCAACCTCCAAGGTTAAATTTGCCAGCTTGGAGAACTTGGACAGGCGATTATCCGTCGCGTCTAAGTCGGCATTTCCCGTCAAAGTGAATTTTTTCAGATTGGGGAAGCTGGTAGCTACGGAGTTTATTAGTTTGGTGTCGATGCTCCAGTAGATGAAATGAAGCTTTGTGAGTCGATTGTTGGTAACGCTTGGAAATATGTCGATGTCGTGTTCAGGGCCGTAGTATCTAAGTTTCAAGTCGGTAATCCATTCCAGACATCTAGCTATACCACGATCGAACTCTTCAGTCGGCAAGTGGAAGTTCAAATCTAAACTGGGTACCAACCTTGTCAGCTGTATCAACTCATGTACTACCTGCCCTCCCTGCTCCAAATCCTGTTCAGTACTCATATCGTACCGCACTTTGGTTAAGTTGGAGAATCTCTTGGCTAAAAGGTCAGTGTAACTAGCGAAAAAGTATTCCTTGCATAGCTCCCGCTTCTGATATAATGCTTGTTCAAATTTGTCATAGTTGAAGGAGTAGTAGGTCTCAAACTCATGGTTTTTCATCCAGTAGTTGCTACGGTAGATCCGCTTCAAAGTTATTTGTCGAAAGTACTTGGTTAAGGTCTGGAACTCCAAACACTTCTCGTCATCTAGGTAGTTGACGATCTCTTGAATAATCTCGTAAGGTAGGGTTTCCATCCTGTAAGCAAAAAGATAACACTTAATATATAAAAATAATGGGGGTTAAAATTCTCTATAAATTAAACCTTACTTTGATATAAAAAGGTCTTCTTGTAAGCTTCTAAGGGTAAATATTCTAGTATATATATCTATCTCTTTTCTTTGTGTTTGATTAAGATGGTATTGTTGATCTTTTACAGAGACAAGCACTCAACTCTATCAATTTATAGGGAACATCGCTCCAAGTCAGATAAATGATTCGGTTACGTATTCTGTCGTCTATACTCACATTTAATTGGTTCAAAGTTTCATCAGAAAACTTTTTCATTGGCTTTTTGCCTAATATTTTCAAAGTTCATCCAACTCAAATATTTGGAGCGAGTTAAAGCTTCATCACTTGCTATCAAAGAATCATACTACTAATTATACTATGAACTTCTAGTTGGTGTCCTCTTCACTTATTTTGACTACATTAGTTCATCCTCAATCTAACATCATACTAATGAAGTTTAGAGAAATCTGAAAGCTAATTTAAACAGAGTGTGTGACTTTTTTTAATGTTATGAAGATATCTCTAAACTTCTGTGGAATGGACGGCTTCATTCAAAACTTTTATGCTTACTATATTTATAAACTTTATCCTATAATGTATAAGCCTTTTTATTATGGAAAATAAGTATATGATATCTTATAAAAATCCTATGATAAATAGGTTCTATACTCAACTTTGACTTTCTTGAAGGTGTTTAAAGGAGTAGTGGTAGCTATATACTAACTGATTAGTTCATTAACTTCAAAATTTTCATATCAAGTAGCCATTATCTGTGCATTATTGTGATAATGACAGCTATATGTATTTAAGATATACTACTAAAGCTATAGAAACCACCACCAAACCCCATATCTTTCATTTGATCCGTAAAAAACTAAAGATTCTATATAATTCAGTTTACATTACAATAACTCTTACAAACTTTCAATATTATTGCTATCATTATATCTACTATATAAAAAGAAAATAAAGCTTTTAACCTCAATGTCGATTTTTAAGCTGACTTTGACTTGATGACTATCCCTAAATCTTACAGTTCGATATATTTTAACTTGAGAAGGATATCAAAAGTAATCAATGGAAAAATATTGAAATCAACATCAGTGACCAAAAGTACAAGATTAGAACTTAAAAGCCACTACCAGCTGCTAATACAAAAAGAAAAAATGTCAATTTGGATAGCATACTATAGCCAGAAACTGACCTTATTTCAATTATGGATTTTCTAAATGTCGTTGATAAATATGCATCTAATAAAAGCCTTCACGTTTCAACATACAGATATCTATAGTGTTATAGAAAACGTGCTACTTTTCAAGATAAATGTTTGCTTTTTAGTGGATTTAACTACACTTTAATAATATACAAACCGTTAATATACCATAATAATAATTTTAAAAAAACCATAGCTACTATGCAAAATCCATATTATTTTCTTTGTCGATATTTCAAGGTTCATACCAATAAAACTCCTGGAATGCTTCTGATAAAATTGATTCTTTCAAAAAGTCAGTACAATTAATTGAAATTGTAATATTGCCTCAAATTATTTTGAGATTTCGCTTCAAGAAAATTAAGGAAGCTTACAAAGATTTTTATAGTAAATATCTTGCAATTAATGTACTGTTTATGTAGGTCAATTGCCATCAAATCAACCAAAAAGGAGTCTCCAAAATTCAAATGCGGAGATGGTGAACTCCGTTGCAGTTTGTTCGTCCTTCCTATTGTATTAAATTTAGTCATTTGGAATGTTCGGATATCTTGGCGAAAATTCAAAGTTGGCTCCTTTATACCTATTTTACTCAAATACATACATTTTAAAGTTTATTTTGTTTGATGAAAAGTGTAAGATTTTTACAGATGGAGGACAATAACTATAAAAACACTGTGCTATGTAGTTTCAATTTAGCGATCAACAGTAATCGTTACATTTGAAAAGTTAGAGAACATAGAAATCGCTTTTACTACCCTAACCTAACAAAATTGAAATGTATCTGCCGTTATATTCAACCTCTATGAATGGTAAGCCTCATCAACCATGTATACGGTAACCTGATTGATTGAAATACATGGTGCCGATCGATCGCCAGATCTGCAAGCCAACATTGCCAAGCAAGTATACTCCCCATAGAAACTGCATCCCAACCCAGATATTTTTACTTTATACTTTGAGACATAGTTTAATGGTGAAACAAGTATAGTCTAATAGCCGGTGCATGCAGCTAAACTATGGCAAATTGCCTAATTGTAGAGTTAAGCGCATTTCAACCTTCAACATTGGTAGCCCATCACCTCGGTCTACTATAAATATTACTGGTATAGGGGATAAAGTAGATTGTAGGACAATACCAAATAAAGAAGGTTACTACTCTCTCTATTAGGCAATCCTCGTCCCTATACAATTAGGATAGATTTGAGGCGACTTTAAACAGGTTTTTTACTTCATCTAAGGATCTTAAAATTTTTAATATTCCATTTTGGTAAACTACTTTTGTTAGATTGTTAAGTTTTGGAGGCGGTCGTGTGGAACTCATTAGTGAAAGGCTTGTTTTCGACAGTTTAGTTTGGTTTGAGTATGAGTTTATGATGAATGCCACCTACTTCATTCGGTTGGCACTCGGCGATAAAATAGAATGGGCATCGAATGATATCAGTTTGAGGGCAAAGGTGGGAGTGGCATCCGACATTGAACGTCTTTGAATCGAACGTAGATAGCCATTTGAGGTCAATTAACACATTTTTAGCAATTAGGCGATCTGGAGGATGGGAGATCTAGGCGCCCATTGAAGCTGTAAGTTAAAATTTGGATGCACTGATTAAGCAACCTGGTTGCTGCACTTCATAGTTAATAAACGTCGTATTTTATTTCATGTAATACCCGCAAAATTGCCAGACAAAAGTAGCTTAATATCTTTACAAGTATTCCTATAATTGTTTTAGCTTGAGCCAGCTATTCGGTGTTTTCCTACATATAAATAGCAGCTGTTTCAGTTTGAAGCACCATTTATAAGTAGCTTATGTTGAAGTGTCCAAACTTTTGTCTGTTACTAATACTGGGGAACAACCCATAAACCAATTTCCTCTACACCATTTCGATCCACCTTGGTCAAAATTAAGGTTTTAGTTGGGTTGGGGGTGTATTCAACGTCTAGCCAGTTATACTGTGAATATAAACCGTTGGTATATAGGGTCGTTAGGGACTAGTATAGCTTTGATATATGCATTTGTATGGCAGCATCCACTTGTAAATTGGGATTTACGGCACCTTTTAAAAGTAGGCCCATAATTAGCACCATCTTAGCAGTGGATGTATGTAATATACTCATCGATTTGAAAGTAAGGTGGATGGATTATGCTGCCTAAAACGTGTAAGCAATTTCATACAACTGCAAATCCTGTTAATTAGTTTAGTTCATTCATATCCCGTGTCCAAAAATGAACATAGCTATAGAAATGTAAGAGTGGATTGGGAACGGATAGCTTATTTTTGGGAATAGAACTTTGGAATTATCACACCAACACTTTTTAGTTCTAAAAGGGGTTGGTTTATAAATTTTTTGGTTGGGAGTATAAATATGGGCATCGAAGTATTGAGTGCAAATAAAATGAACACCAACTTTCAAAGATCTAACAAACTAAGCTTCATTCTAAGCGACGACAAGGACGACGAAAATATGTACGCTACCGGTACCACGTCGCCCCAGGGCATAAACAACTACTTCCAAAACGAAGCTCGAAATAGCCAGTTCGCTGCTGACCAAGCCAACTCGCCGCCCAAGGGTTCGGTAAACTACAGCAGCTTGGACCTCGAGACTGAGCTGATCGAGTTTATACGTAACGAGACCGAATCCTTACGAACAGCCAAGTACGAGCCAGACACTGGCATAAAACCCAAGCGTAAGCGGGCCAATTCGCTGCAGCTCCGCATCTTGGAGCACGTCTTCAACGCCACCTATTTCCCCTCCACCTACGTACGTGCCCAGCTGGGTCGCAACTTAGGCATGACGCCAAGGGCAGTCCAAATCTGGTTCCAGAACAAACGCCAGTCCTTGGACATCAAGCGCCAACCCCATACTCAACGCAAGCCCTTCCCCAAGTGCCTGTCCCCTACTTCAGCTAAAGAAACCATCAACTACAAACGCAATTCCTCCGATCCCTACCACTCGGCAACCACCAATGTATATAGCGCCAACGGGTACGAGCGGTTGTACCGTAGTGACAGCAATATCAACTTCACTACCAACCCTAGCACCCGTACCAGTAGCTTGGAGTATCCAGCTAGTTTCAACGAGATTACTCATCTCCATAGAATAGAGTCACCTAGCAACGCTAATAACCCATTCTCTGTCCACCTGCCATCCATATCTACCTTATTAACCCAATCGTCCGAGACGCGTCCAACTAATGCACAGTCTAACTTGGTAAGGCAGGACGGTGCATTCCCCGAAAGTAGCTACTACCTACGGTAATTCTACCCTCTAAACTTTGAGTTTAGTGACATACCTACCAAGTTGCCAATATTTTACCTTGCAATAAATTAAAAGTTTTTTATTAATTGGTTGCTGTAATATAAAGCGACATTTGATACATTGGATAGTAGGTTTTACTAGTAGCTTATGATTTACCCTTGGTTGGGTATTGGAATAATGTCTCTAAATTTGATGGGTATGGGACTAGATTCTTTCTACTTCGAAGTTTCAGCCTAGCATTTATCCAGGAATTTGTAGTCAAGCCCAAAAGTCTGCGAACTGACAACTTTTTCATATGTCAGCATATGAAATTGGTAGTTCGTAGACTTATTGACTGTGACTGTAAATTTATAGGGAGCGGCATAAATTATCCCGTGCCCAATCTCCGAACTAATGTAAGTAACAATTTAGTTGCAGGTGGCAGATATAATATAACTAAAGTTCATGTTTATATCCCCCTGCACATCTATATTTTAGAATTCTAGTGCGACTCAACTATTTAAATTACACCACAACCTTTTCCAACAGCTGTAACTGAAATTTTGAATAGTTTGGCATATATTCAAAACTTGTACTACTCCTGTCCCAGTTTTCCACAGCTAGACGGACAAACAAGTGAAGTCTCAAGATATATGAGCTGTCTAAAAATAAAAAGTCTTTTCAAATGCAAATATGAAAGCTCTCCAAGATTTTGGAACGCTGAAACCTGGCTTATATCCCATCTATAAGTTTATCCAACTGGTTGGAAAGGTGGCGTCCCAACAAAAAGGAGGGTTACTCTACGAAAATTACGGTTATATAAGATTTAGGAGTTATTTTTCGACCATACACCTCTATAGCTTTACCATCTTTCTACATACCTTATACCTCGCTCCAAATGCTGATTGTAAAACCGATTATATCTTAAACGGTGTAGTGCGGCCTTAGATGTACCTTTGAATTCGCTACAAAATAGTTAACTGTTTGCTGTAAAAAGTTTTAAATGTTTATCCACTGCACTGGAGAGGTGATAATCCAGATTATATTGTTTGGTATATGTACTTAAACTTGAATTTTAATTGAGATAACCAATTATCCACTGGTGGTAGTGGTTTTCGAATTAATGTAGGATAAGCAACTTGAAAGAACCGGGCCATCTGTTGGTCAGTTTTGTTTGGATGAGCTAAATATATCCATAGGAAAGAGGTCTATTGGATAGAATATCTATAAAGCATAAATCTTTGCATAATTGACCGCAGTTTAACCTTTAATCTATTGCCAAAATTGTAGGGTGCATGCGTGGCAGTAAAAACTGCAACCAACTCAAATCGATAGGATGCTCCTACATTTAAACTTTGTTTAAGAAAACACTAAATTTTATGATGCAGTATCCTACATCAGATAGGATGAGATTCAACTATATATCCCATTGCTAGGAGTGGTGTACCAATTTGGCTAAAGCCTTTGATTTTAATATACATTCTGAAATACATTCTCTGCTCGAAGGTATAGTCTATAAGTAGTATACA
The DNA here is from genome assembly GCA_016630905.1 of Capillidium heterosporum. Lineage (NCBI taxonomy): Eukaryota > Fungi > Entomophthoromycota > Entomophthoromycetes > Entomophthorales > Capillidiaceae > Capillidium > Capillidium heterosporum. Next base: position 1,599,623 of record WBMQ01000006.1, read on the forward strand.
ATCGCTCAACCGTTCAACAAAGCTATATATAAAGTATAAGTTACATTTGCCTAATATAAACCTACTAAAAGTACAATTAAGTGCCGATTATTTTTTTACTTTGCCTCAGCCTTTCAACCTGTTTTTCATTATAAAGTATAACCACTTTCTACTATAGATTAGGAACTGGTTACATGACATCCTCTCTAAGAAAGTTATTATTTAAATTAATATGTATACCCCTATATATTTTGCCATTTTAATATGTTTTGGAGGTGAAAAGTATAGTTTATATGCAGTACGTAGATAGTTCATGGATGGGGAATGCCAACTTTAGTATTCCAACCAAAGTAATCGGCTTGAAGCGAACCCAATTCTATCCTATTCATACAGAGTTTAAATACTACCTTATTTGTCCACCAAAATATCATTTAAGCTCAACTACCATCCCTATTTTCCAAGATAGATGGATAGATACGATGTCCATAGAACCAAGTTTACAATTAATTCGAAAAGCAATTAATTACGAATAGTTTGTATTTCAAGCTGAATTAGCTGGGTAGTGTAACTAGGGATGAAATTTCAAAAGTAGGTTTGTAAAGATACGTATAAGTTCAAATTATTGAGGTTTAGTTAATGGTGCTGTCCACTTTCAAAAACTTTAATACCGTCTGTATCTAGTTTTGACATTAACAGATATAATATATAGAAAAGCTGGTTAAAGAACATACAAACCAGGATCATGTTCTCAATTCCTTGAGGTAAAGGGGTACGAGGGATACTTGAAAGTTATACCACAAATGTCAACTTGCCGTTGGCACATCCCATCCAACTGCAAATTTCAGTTACAACTTTGAGATGGGTCGAAAGTGCAGCTACCAATCCAGTTAAACATAGGTTTGGCATTGCAAAGCAAGCATTTCAAATTTTGGTGGCATGTACCCATCCCTCTAGACTCAAAAAAGTAACATTAAATTAGTTCATTTGAATGTATTTTAGGCAGTAATCCGTTTTGTGTGTAAATGTATACGAACCTCTTTAAAAGAAACCTATAGGTATGCTTTAACTGAACTGAATTGAATTTAATTCAGTTTGTAAAACGTTTGGGTGAACAGTGCAATTGCACTTGTACTGAATTTACAATGCTGATAAAAACATTTAAACTCTAATGAAATTTATACATATCCCCTATTGCATGTCATCGACTAAGGGGCAGGTATGTCTTATAATGGTACTTTTAAATTTAATAGATCGTGATATCAACCTACATGTTTAATTGGGTTCAGCTTCATTAAAATATATATATAATATATCTTGAACTGATTACCAATTGCAATGTGGATATCCGTTCCTATATAATAGGTTGTTATGCGTTGGATTTTACAAGTACTGCTTGCAAAAACTTGCCTGACTCAATCTATCAACTTTGAACAAAATTCACCTATAATCACATCCATCACTTTATTGTTGAAATACATATTTACAACCCTTAAATGAAATATAATAATTTCGAGCTGTAAAATTTTCAATTCGATTTACACAAGTTACCACATGTCTAAGTAGGTGGTCATGCGACAAACCAGTTATTTAATCGAGTTGAACGAAACTTATATCCGACCCGATTGTTTACCCTAAGTTACCTACGTCTCCCTCATTTCTGATTTGCAATTTATGTCAAAGCTCAATTTTTGAAGCCGTAGCCTATATCTAGGTTAATTATCCACAGTGGATAAGAGGAAAGGTGATAGCATTCAAACTAAGCTTGAGAAGGCACAAAGGAGGTGGTCTGGCTTCTCTAAAAATCACCATCTACGATAAAGAAAACTTTTAAAGAAATGAAGTGGAGTATGCGGATAATGGACAATTTGTCTTTCCAAACCTTTGGGGATGAAAGTTTTTTATAAGTTGAGTCTACACTTGAAAAACAAAAGGGATGGAAATAGGTAAATCGGATAGCTGTGTAGGTAAATAATTAGTTGTTCAACTGCCTTTTAGGCAACTTTTTTGGTGGCGTCCGGTTTCAAGCTATTTTTAAATGCATTTTGAATTCTTTGTCAGGGATGCTGTATCTTTTACGTATCACTACCTGTTGCTGGATGTAGTATTGGTTGCTTGGGACAAAGTTTTTAGTTTGGAAGTTGTATCTGGACACTGATGATCCAATTTTAATCCTATGGATAGCAAAATGAATATCTAGTTTTCCTACATCAGTAAAATTAGTAAACCTATGTGTGTTGAATTAGAAGGTTAGATTACATCGTTAAACGGTAGTGAACTTCGACTGGTCAAGCTAGTTATAGATGAATTATCAACTTCTAAAAGTAGATTATCAGGTTGATAGAACTGAGTAAGTTGGTAGCTTTTAGAGCTAGGATATAGAACGATATTATTTTTTTGAAGTAGCTAAGAATAGTACCCTAAGTTTTAATATATAGTAGAAGTCACACTCACGTTAATACTAAAGTATCTCAACTAGTCGAATATAACTGTATGTTTGGTAGTGATGGAGCTCTTTCTATCCAAAACTCCAGTGCAAACTATTTTTATGGATGCCTTTAGAGAAGATGTTGCTGTCTTGGTGATAGATACTGACTTTGACCCGGCCATTCTAATTCCCTTGTCCCAGAACAAATAAAGCCTTTACATCTAAGTCATTTTCCTTACTCTTTGAAAGCCAAGAATAAACTTGATCGTTTTATTGGTGTATCAATTGGTTCACAGCTGTATAAACTTAATAACCAGATCTATCCTTCATTGTATATCCTTTTTTTCCATAGGACTAACTCACATCACACCATGCATTTCAAAATAAACTATGTGTTTGCCTAGCAAGGGTTAAAAAGCTGTTTTTGATGAGCGTATTTGAATGTGTTGGACTAAAATTCAACACACAGTTCAAATGGATTGTGAAAGACATGTTGTTTAACCATAGTAGTTTTGATATACAATACAAGTATGGTTGCCTACATCTGGCCATGAAATTATATCAATGCAAACCATAGTTAAAAACTACTACTGTTTCAGTTTATGAAGCTGGGTTGCAATAGATTGGAAATCGTCGCCACTTACAATAGAGTGTTTGTACACTTAATTTATCTTTTAGATATATAGCTAAAAACTGTAAATCCACTATAAAGTGCTGGTTATATTAGAGTACACTACATTTATATATGTTGCTTAAGCTAGTTTAAACATTTATATTCATTTGAAAGCTATTAGAATAAATAATATCAAAACTTTTCATCAGAAAAAAGGAAAAATGATTTTAATATGATGCAAACAACTAATAACTAACGCCTCTGAACCTTGGCAACCTGAGCCAACTCGAACTTTTCCCTACGTTTCAGGTAGACGTTGCTGTCGGGTATAAGCTCCGAGAACTTCTCCAAGTCGAACTGGCCACATCTAGCTTGGGTGATGTCGGTCCTGCCCTGTAGAGCCAAGCTCAGCTTGAAGGTGGTCTTGGGACACGGCAACCACTGGTGAACTTTGTCTAACTTGAAGTTTTGGTAGATTTGAACGTCCGAGTACTTGCCTTCAACCAACATGCGTAACTTCTCCAACTGGATATCGAAGGGTACATCAGAGGGAACCTGTAGACCTTCGACAATTGCTTTGAACAGCCTTACTGAAGTAAACTTACAGTGGAACTTGAGGATACCGGCGGCCAAGTTGAGGTCCAAAGTAGTTCGGAACAGGTCGGCGATCCTCTTGTTGGTCTGACGTCGTACCTTACCGAATTGGATCTTGGTCAGAGTGTGGGCTTTGGACTCGACCAATTTGCCAATCTCCTGGTTCAAAAACTGGTATACGAAAGCATTGGAATCCTCGACGTTATTGATAAAGTCCTGGTAGGTGTTGTCAGTTAAAGCTTGGCGACGTACTGTGTTCTTACGGTGCTGCCAGCTCTGGATGAAGGTCGCTAGCAGCCACCACTGGGATCGGCCACTACACCATGTATCAAAGACATCCTTAGACTGCAATGCAACTTCCGAATCAATTGTACCATCCAAAAGCCCCTGGGTGGACCTGGTCAGGAACCACAATTCGATGAGGTGCCGCTCAACCTTTCCTTTAACAGCCTTCTTGACTTGGTCGACGAACTTGGCTGATGAACTCGATAGGGAACCATTCAAATCAGAACTAAAGGCAAAGTTCGAAGTGTTAGAATCCCCGACTTCGATGCTAACTTCTTTGACTACCTTACCCTCGGTTAGATCTTTAAACATAGTACTGTAATCGGCAGGAAGGATTTTCTCCAAATCGATATCTCTGACCTGAGAATCAGCAGCTGCTTTATCTACTATGGCAGTAGAATCAAGATCGAAGAGTGATAACAAATCGTCCGCCTTGTCGATCTGGACGTAGGGTGCATTGAGCTGGCGTCTGATCACTTCCTCAACCAAACCATCTTTGAAAACAGAGTAGTTTGTCATCAGTACCTCCTTATCGATATCACCCATGTGTATAGCACAAAGAAGTTTACCTATAAACAGAGAGTGGTTGTTTATACAATCAACTGTCCTTCCAGCCGGTCCATCAATATAACTTTGGAACTGCTCCTTTGTCTCGTCTCGCAAGCTCTTGGCAAAGGGGATCGTATACACGGCCAAACACGTCTCAAAGACTAGTTTCAGCATCGTAGCGTTGTGTTCGGTGGGCTGTACGTAGTAATTGGAGAGGCACTTGGCGAGGACTAGGAACGGCACCGTCTTTAACTCAAGACCACTACCACCGGTCAATGACAACGTACATATCCAGGCTAGGATCGACATGGATCGCTTCGAGGCGATGGACCAATGCTTCTTATTTATATACAGCGGCAGCACGGCGTTGATGGATTCGGAACCGACACCTGTCGTCACTGAGGCGCTGGCTGTGCTATCGAAACCACCATGCAGCTCTTGAATATCCTCGCCATCGCTCAATTTGTAAGATAGCATATCCATGAAGCTCTCACAGGTGATGAAAGTTGGGCCTACGTTCAAAATCTGCAACTGGCTGGGATCGAAAACCGTCGCTTCGCTGCGTCGAACCTGTAGGCCAAGTCCAATACAATCGCCCTCCTCCATAGCTTCGATAAAGTCACACCTAGTCATGTAGCACTGGACATCTTTGATTAGCTTGGGGTCGGTTTGCTCACGTAGCTCATCAAAGTTTGTACTGGAAACGATGTCATTGATCTTGGCCTCCATTTTCTCGACTTCGGTGGCGTTGTTGGCATTCCGTTTGTCCAAAGCTCGCTGACCCTTGGAGCCTAGCAGCAATGCGTTCTGGCTGGCTAATGACTGCCATTTGGCAATCTTCTCGCTGGTCAGGTTGCCGTTCCTAAGCTCTACCAGATTGTGGCGCAGCTTGTTGACTAATATCCTTATCTGGCTCGTCTTCTTGATGGTCTGCTTACGTAGATTCGATTTTAGCTTTGTGGCATCAGTCATAATATCGTATAGCTCCTTGTCCAAAACCTCCAACTCAGAACCTATTGAACCGATCTCGGTAACATCCAAAGCGTTGACAGTACCTTGGAAGACTTTGGCGGCAAGTGTCTTTACTTTTAGTTCCTTCAGCGCGAGTAGAACCCTGTACCCAGTGTCATCTTCGGTACTTTCCAAATCCAAAGGTGACAGCTCGATTCTGCCTATGACTTTGGATGTGGTTTCTAAATTGGTTGCATCACCATTGCCAGAGTCGTTCTGTTTTAGATTTACAGCCAGGTGCATCGATGTGTAGTCGACTTTACTCTTATCAGCGACAAAGACTGCCTCGTCGTTATGGTCGACATTCAAAGGGATGGATTCACCGTTCCCAAGTTCGACAACAAAGGGGAGCTGGACAATCTTGAGGATTTCTGTCAAATTGCTGATAGCCGGTGAAATAGAGGGAGCTGATTCAACGTACTGGAACGTACCCTTTGTTGATCCCATCTCCGTCATATTACTTAGCAAAAGAGCATCATGGCCGGCGCTGAAGCCTAGTGTATGAACATCGGTCTTCACCTGCGATTCTCTCGACAGAACATTCTTTAACTTATTAAAGGAACTGGTAGGAATGTTGAGAAGTCCGTTGGTATACTCGTACATGTCTTCACCGTCGGTAAAAAATAGACAGGATACAAAGGTGTTTTGCTCAGATGCCATCAAAGTGGTGACCTCCTTTTCAATAGCTTCAAATACACACCTGAACTCGGTACCCCCGTCGATCTGCAAGTTTTGGATCTCATTCTCGAACTGCTTGATATCGTCTCCTTTGTTAAACTGTATCGTCGTACAGGTATCGCCGTACACAAAAAGGAATATTTTTTCGACACCGATAAAGATGAGGTTGACTAACTCGCTTATCGCCTGCTTGGCAAGGTTGAAGGGACTTCCCGACATACTTCCACTGCGATCTAAAGCTATCATAACGACCTTGTTGACCTTGATACTTTCGATCTGGAGCTGCTGTTGAACCTCATCGACCGGGACCTTGACCAAGAAAGTTACTTCGCCCTCCTTCTCCAAATAGCTTCCCAGGATAGGTTGCATAGCGTTGAGTTCGGTATTTAACTTGGTAGACCTTTCCATTATGGCTTTGACTTGATTTTTTTACTCAATAAACTAAAAAGGCGTCTTTCAAAAATAGTGTTACTTTCTACACTTTTATACCTACTTTAGGACTGCGCTACTACGCCCTTTAAAGCTAGAATGTTCCATAAATTTATTTGGTTTGATTCCAATTAAAATTTTCCCGTCTTTACCAATTTTCTCCGTAGAACTATAACTGTTCCGATTCATAGAGGCAATTTTCATTATTATACTTTAATAGATTTTGTTTAACTAAATCGGAACAAATACGCATACTTTGGTTGTAAAGGATATACAGATACTCAACGCTACGCTATATATCGATCAAATTAGCGCTGTAAATCGAAAGGATAGACTGCGAAAATGGCAAGTTACGCCTGTCAGATCTGTCTAGAGCCTTGAAATTGTTCGTAGTTCTCACAAACCATTTAGTACATTGGTATAGGTTGGAAAGCCTCGAATTTTTGTGGAGTATCCGATGAATTTCAATACACATATGCTTCATTCATTACTTATTGTATATATACTATCAAAACTACACATTTTCTCATTTAAAATCCGAATCATATATATGATGAGCTCCTGGATGCTTTTGTCATAGAAATACGGAACTGTTTTGTACTTTAGTTGTGAATCAACTCTTTAACTATGCTACATATTATAGATTTTTTCCAACAAAGTACAAACGTACAATGTTAAGGAAGATCTTTAGCCATCCTCAAAACACCTCCAAAATAAACTGTAAAATCTATATAAATCAAATTCACTAGTATTAAAAACTGAAGCCAACGCTGGGATACTAAAAGAGGCTCATACCTCACTTTGTTGAGACAAATGTTCCTATAGAGGAGATTTGTGCTAAGTTCCTAAGCAATAAACTTTTCTCAAACATTGACTGAAGCTCCTATGGCTTTTGTATAGCCAGATGTCGCAGTTTAGAGTCATAGTTACACAAAGCTGCTGATAAAATATCACTGTTATCTACATATATTTGTTGAGCAGCTCATTGTTCGAATTGTAGTGGCCTTATAAACAAATAATGTAGATCCCTCTGTTCAATATAATGCACTGAATGAATCATCTGCATAGGCTCCATTCAAACCAAAACTTCATCATAAGATTAAGCCAGCCTTAAAATTCAAAAGGAACAATAATAAACAGACCAAAATCTAAATCGGACTACTCCATCTGTACTAAACTCACAATAAACCGTACCTGATCTCCCTCTCAACTTTGATAAATTAAAGTGCTTTTAGAAAACGATAAAGGTATTAATGATGACTACTATCTACCAAAATATGCTGGTAAAGTATTTTTGGATTATAAAACACGATGAACTCCAAGTTATATTACTCAATATACACCGTTGACTCAATACATACATTTAAATGTAATTTTTACCATACGTCTAGCATCTTGAGATGTATATATAGGATTAATTTAGCACGTATAAACTTTATTTATTGTGTATCCTAAGCACTATCCAAAAGTCCAAGTAACAAATCATCAAGCTTGCCAAAATGACCAAAAGATGCAGGTTGATCAATATGAAAAGGAAGTGGAGCGATGGCCTAAGACTCGGTTCTTTTAAGCACATTACCTACAGTTATAACAAAGAGGCTTATTAGCCAGTTAATAATAATATTATTATTGATAGATTATTGAAATTTTAGTGATAAAAATCGTTGCTACGAGTTCCCTTATTTTTGCTATCGCTATAATCCGGTTTTATAACGAGCTTGATTGTATTATGGTATATATATATTCAGTTTATATTTAGCTTACATAGTTCATTTATAAATATCGATTTCTTGTACTCTGCCTCAATTTACATATATTTCAACCAATAGTTTCAAGATCTAACTACAATTTCAGTTGAAGTACGTAATAAAGTTGCTGAAAATTGACATCTAGCATTTAAAAAGTTGCAAGTACTTCTACCAACATTCAAAGTATCAATGAAATGCCACCATCTTCGATCAGCTTTGCCAATATATTCGACTATAACAGTAACTTGCAGCTATAGGTTCTTCACCTTAGCTTAGCTTTGAAAAGGAAGGCTAGCACTTTGAAATCTTGAGTTGAAACGAAGTCTATAGTTAGGTCCAATAAAGAAAGTATACCTTTTCCTTATATACAATTTAAGCCTTCAAATATACAGGATATAGCAAAGTGACCGAGCACTATATTTGTTAGAAAGTCATTCTTGAATAAGCAATTTGATATGATTCTATGTAGTGGTGTGAAACAATACTTGGGCGTAAAAATATTTGACCTGCTTTATCAAATATTGAATAGTAATAGACGTCATTTGAACGAAATATTATCAAAAATAACCCAAAGTTTTCAGTGAAGTTTTTAAAGTATCCGATATAGTAAATATCCAAAGTAAAACAGCTTATCAATGACTTGGCACTAGGAATAAATATATCAGAGCTTTACTATACAGTAGTGCAGCTTATATATACTTTATATTTAAAGTTTGATTTATATTCAAATTTTTTAGAGATATAAAATAGTACATATCTGTTAAAGATAGTGACCGTTTTGTCCCAATGATCCGAGAGTCCATTTCAAAGTGAACTCTAAAATCCCAAATTATACGTTAAAGTAACCAAAATCATTAGTTATGGCACAATCAAACCAAACTTTATATGTTGGCCATTTTGAAACAAACTCCAGCTATCATATTTGTATTTATACGCAATTCGTTATAATTTAATTTTTTCACTGATAGTAATATGGGTGTTACTTATAGATATCAGTTGGTAAGTATATTTATCGTGATAACTTATGTATAAGCTTTAGGATCTTTCTAAAAAGAAAGTCAATATAAAGGCAATTAATTAACATGCAACTACCTATATATTTTTTAAAGTCGAGTTTAAAATTCCATATAATTCTGGAACTAATTTATAAGTACTATTGTAAATTCGCAGTATACTCAACAGTTGGATTATTTTGATCATTAGAAACTATAAACATAGTAGGAAAATAGTACTTTACCCACCTTATAAGCTAGGTGCGGCACAATAGAGTTTGGATAGTAACTTGGTATATAAATAGCTCCAATTTACCTGCGACACTTGACCCATATTCAAAAGTGCTGAATTTTCAAGATATCTAGAAATCTTGGATCCGGTAAGTTGTCCGATTTCTACTAATTTAGGCCGATACCTAATTGAAATCTGGAACTTGATCTGATCAAAGTTCTGATGATGGTTTGTAAAGGACAGGATGCTCAGCTGGTCTAAGAGCAGACTTTATACCGTCCATCCTGCAAAGGCTGAGGTGGATACGTATTCTCAAAAGTATACAATAAACTTTTCCATTAAAGGTAAAACTACAATTTAGTGTTTTGGAAATTTTCCACTATCGTTGGAATGGCAGATGATAGAAAACATATATATATATAGATACAAGGTCAGCAGCCAACGATAACTTTATAAAATGAAGAAAGCTTGCGACAAGTGTAAGCAGAAGAAGACAAGGTGCATGCCAACTGAATTGGGATGCTTCAACTGCAACCAGAAAGGATATGCCTGTTCGTTCAACGATACCAATGTAGTCCCAACTTCAAGTCAAAGTGGGTCAAGCCCTCAATATACGAATTCCGTGGTAGTAAGGAACAACGTACAAAAGTATAGTTCAGCAGGAAGCAACCTCGTGTTAAAGGACTTTGACGAGTACCTGGTCGTCTACTTCCTCAACAACTTCAACAAGTCCTTTGGGGGTATATTGAACCCAGATAAACTCAACTGCATAAGGTCATCCAGCCCAACTCCATCCCAATCCTTCTTATTCTTTTCGGTATGCGCCTACGCCTCCATACGCAGTGAATTAGGCCCTACCAATGAAACCTCTCTCTACTACTATAAGCAGGCTTTACATTTGATGAATTTAGCTAGGCCGAACTATGACCAGTACTATTTTGACAGTTTAAAGATCTTGGAAAGTTTGAAACGCCATGTATTTCATCACCTTACAAATTAGCTACACATTCATTTCCTTCAGATTTTCAATTGTCTAGAACTTTTATGCACCATAATAAACATCCTCTAATCTTAATTTGACAGAAATGTAATATCTGTACCAACTATGCCTCTGTTTAATGTTCTTTCGTATATATCCTATATCAAAAAGGCTATCATCGAGTCCATATGAAGATCAACTTTTTGCATTGTAACCACAGCTAATATAACTAAATTTATTGGTATATTGGTTCTATCGGACCCACTTCATTATATCATGAACCAATCAATTGGATTTTTAGCATGAAAGTTTTGACAAGTTTACCAAGTACATCATATACTACCGATGCTATCAGCCAAGCAATAAATAATCCCGTTACTATCAAAGAATATTTTCACATCTCTATCACATCAATAGAATATGCCTTGATTTAGAAACTTTTCCGTGTGACAAGTATAGTATAGCTATAGGCTATCCTTCATCAGATCGATCTTGGCTTATCAAAATTTTATTTTGCCCCGTGTCCTTCGATAGAGTTATACTATAACCTTGTATTGGAACTATCCACCTCCCTTACAAAGTATTCAGGTTTAGTAGTTTTAGCCCGGTGTACAAAATACAGCTGGTCTTCAATTGAATAAGGTATACAGGGTCGGAGTTCCCCAGCTTCCAGTGCACTATATATCAATGTTCTCATAAAGCCAATGTATTTTACGAATAAATATACTTTAAAAGTAATGGAATACGATGTCATGTTCGATATTTGGCTAGCATCTTGCTATATTTATACTTATGGCTTAAGCTGAATTTACTGTTGTATATGAAGTTTTGCAAGGACTAGGCAATTTTTACACAGAAATTGAAATCAAGTGCTTTAGAATACTTTAAAGTAAATATACCGAAGCTACAAATTCCTCATAAGCTGAACCTCTCGGTAAATAAAAGAGTGAGCAAGTCTAGGACATTACCAGGTTTACTGTTACTAGAACTACAACGATGTATCCACAGCTTTCAGTATAATCTAAGTTATGATTGGGATATAGTAGACATCGTCGAACTTGTGGATATGATAACTCTATCCTAGCTAAAAATACTTTAATGTCAAGCCCAATCGCTACAATTTTCAGTAGCAAATATATTGACTGATAGTATATACTCTTGCTCTTCAACCGATCTTACCGTAGAAAGGTATACTAAATACGGTAATAGCAAATATCGTTGCTGCTTCACTCCAGCTTTTTTGAAATTAATTGAATATGGAATTTCAGCATCAAGAGACAAATCTACTTACTCTTCCATTCCATACATGATGAGTTCAATTTGGTGTATACTATATATATATGCAACCTTATCATCACTCTCTGGTTATATTTCAAATCATCTTTATAAGCTACCCGTCCATCAAATGGCAAATTTTATATACATTTATTGATCCTCAACTTGAAGTTCAAGCTTGTGAGTTCGTAAAGCTGAGAAAAGGCGCACATCAGAGTATATATTAAGTATATAAAAGTTTATTCAAGAATATATATGTGAGTAAATAATAGCTGTTGATGGTAGTTGTTGTAAAGTGATACAAACGATAGTTTAACAATTAACTACAAATAAACAGCAAAAATAGTGCCAAAGCTCAATTGCTAAAAGTAAAAAATTAACCTACTATACAAACTACGAAACAATTTAGTTTACTATACATTAAATTAAAGTTGACATTCAAGATAGAATGCTGACTCCGCATAAACCTCGTTCAGATAAAATTATAAACCGAATGAAAAATAACAATAGAAAAATCCCAGTTTACCTTACAACATCCTTCGACTGTGTACCTTGCCCTTACCTTTGCCTTGTAAGACGGTATTTGGATATATAGCATTACCTATTACTTTTATTTAGTACATCAAATTTTATAAATTTGTTTAGCGTTAGTGTTCAAGGGAGGGTTCATTTCACTATTTGAAGATTTTCTATCGCTTTTACTACACCTTTGGACAAACAGATCTTTAACTCGCAACTTGGGGGAAGATTCATTTGGCACATCAGAACTTTCCAGCTCGGGCAAAAATTGATTTACCTTTACCTTGGCAAGTTTGGATTCTTTAGTAGATGGGTCGTATGTTGCAACTTTTGGACTTTGAATTTTACCTAGGCTAGAACTTGTGTCAACAAAGTTACTTAATAGGGACCTTTTTCGTTTGGGCCTCATTTCTTCTTTTATGTCGAAATCAACAAAGCTGCATGGACCTTCTACCAAAAAGTCGGTATCACCTTCCAAGTTGGGCTTTATATCGTAAGTTCGGTTGCCTACTATTATTAAGTCTTTGTCTATGTTAATTGAAATTTTGGTACCGGTCTCCAAACTTCGCTTGAACTCATCTTCTACTATCTTGTCGACTTTGAAGGTACCTACTCTTTCATTAGTACCATTTCTTGGTGCATTTGATTTCATTGTTTTGGCGAGGCTTGAAAGTACTGTGAAAATTTTCTTTTGGCAGTTGATAAGCTTGCAAAGTTCAAATTTGCAGTTTATTCAAGGGTTTGAACTGGAATTGGTTTGCCAATGAAAGTATTGGTATTTAGTGCTTATTGGTGTTGCTATTAAAAGTGGCTATAAAGTTACAAATTTGTATCTAGCTTTTCAGATCACTTTAAATAATCTTATAATTCCAAATCCTTTGTCTTTTAACTAAAGATTTTACTTACATTAGTGTGTAGTTAATTCGAAACATTTTATATATTTTTATTCATATATCTACCACCTATTCAGCACAGTTGAGTTCAGAGTTGGATCTGTTATTATCAACTCAGCTTTTTAACTTTTAGATATATTTTTTATCATTATAGGTAGGGTACATATTTTCGACCCAGCTTTGACTTTAATTTAGTTCAGTAGTTCGAGTTGTCAAAGCAAATAGAATTAAATCAGACAACTACTTGGACATTTGTCTTTAACTGTTATGAGAACATCATAGCTGATAATACAAAAATCGACCTATTTATATAGAAAAGAAGTATAGATATAGGTAGGATATTCGTTTACTAACTTAGTACGGATGTCGACAAAACAATATATATACTTCGATGCCATAGTTGAATTGGGAATCAACCCATCGATTTAAATACTATAAGATCGAATACTAGTAATTAGAGTACTTATATCGACTTAAGATATACAGATGATGTTGATATAATCAATTTATCTCGATGTCTAATTATATAATTGCTAGTAAACATAAAATCTATAAATAAACTGCTTTCAGCAATATTTTATATATGTATTTTGCAAAAGTAAGGCTATAGCTAATTTTAAATGTGTTATGGTACTTGGAAACTAGGGATTGATAATATGAAAAGCCTTTATATATGTCAAAGCATGCATATTTGTATTTATTTAGATTATACGATTTTTAGTAAACGAGGTTTATTGTGCATTTATAAAAGCTTATAGTTGCAATAAGTAAATTCTATTAATAGCATTTTGAAAAATAGATCTAATATTTAATGAAACATAGTAGAATGCCATCCAAGTAGTTGGAAATCAAAATTTTCCGATGGTATATTTGTATGCACTTCAATAAAGTATACCCTTAAATTTACACTAAACTAAATTAGGTGTATAAAATGTAAAATTTAAATTACACGATAAATGGATTTCCAAATCACTTGTTCTTATAGTTTGGATATTTCTACAAGTTCAATTGCAGCAGTTTATACAATTTACCTGAACAGAGTAGTATGCAAGTTTCAAATGACGTCAATTTAGTGCCACCCATGGATATTGATTGGCTCCCTAGACCGACTAGTAGCAACTATTGAATATCTATAACCAACTCCTAAGTTTTAGAGTTGGCCACCAATAAAAGGCTCCTACATTACAACATGGAGCGTATTATTTCTGACAAATCCATTTTATACTGAACTGAATACTTTGATCCCACCATCTTTTAACTTGGCGACAATGACCAACAAACTCATTTCAGCCTTACGACCAACCGACACCAACTTAGTTATAAAGGGTAAGCCTAAACGGCGAACACGTGGCGATAAACCTAGAGGACCTAAACCCAAAGTATGTGACTACTGTCAGCTTCGTAAAGTCAAATGTAGTCGCGATTTACCTAGATGCAAACTTTGTGAGAAACTTAACCGACCTTGCACCTACGACCGCAGTGGTTTTGACGAGTCTCAAGTCAATAGTAGTATAGTTCGAACCCGTGACTCCAACAACTCTGGACAACTAGTTACTAAAAAATTGATTTTAAATAGTAAAGAAGTAGCCCTCATGCGTAACATCTTACAGTACTCAGTACTACTTTCCAAACGCTCCCACCTAATGGTAGATTGTAATGGCTCCTACCTCTATATCGGGCCTTCCATAGCTATCAACTACTTCACCTCCAATTCCAAAGTACTTTCCTCGTTGTCGGCACCTTTCATCCACAAAATCGAGCCCATCTCTAAAAATCCCAACTTACCTATAGAGATGTCGACCTCTTTAACTTTGCAACTTGTTGAACTGTACTTTGCCTACCTCAACCAATTCTATCCTGTAGTCGACCCTACTGCCTTTTACTCGCAATTGAACCGTAAAAGTAAAGATGTCACGTTCCTAGCTCTACTCAACGTAGTTTGCTTGTCTGGAGCCTCTTACTATCCCAACCGTACTTTAGGTAGGCTGATCTCCATTATTTTAGCTAAAAGAGTACGGTACTACTTGAAGAAAATTTACTTGAAGCCTTGTATCACCTCCATCCAAGCTTGCTTACTGGCATCTTACCACATCAACGTATGTTCGGACGACTCGGTTATTGAAGCTGCTTTTTTCATATTAGGCACAGCCAAGGCAATGGCAATCCAACTTGGCTTCCACAACGTCTCCAATAAAATAGATGACAAGGACCGTAACTTGATGCGTAAGATCTGGTGGCTTATTGTATGTGCCGAAATCCTCATCTCCCAGTGTTTTGGTAGGCCATTGTTCGAAAAGTCACCCATCCCCAGCTCGTCGGAACCGTTCCAACCTTTACCTTCGGTAAACTTTGCCTTCCAGAACCTTTTCATTGCTCCAGTAGTTTTAAGTTTGAAACCAGAGCATTGCCCTCAGTTTTTCCACCAATTTTGTATATATATATTGTTCCTCAAAGGCCGTATCGAACTTCGTGACGAGTTTGAACCTTTCGATATGAACCCCTACCTGCCTGAACGTTGGGATTCAAGTAGTACGTTGACGCTGAAGTTAATCTGCCCTTACTTTAACTCTAGTATGAAGGTTGAGCTGCAAGCTATACAGTGGTACCTCAATATGCCGGAGTTTTCGTCCAATATCCGCAGGACGAAGCATATCTTTTTACCCCGTTCTAAAGATATCCACTTTTCTACGTTGGCAGTTTTTTTCTTTTCGTTCCTTATCGATCTCAACAAGCCCTTTTTATACCTACAGCAACCTATCCCGACCACACCACCCCTTGGACAGAAGTTGGACATCCCCGATTACTTAAGTTACTCACCGTTAGGTAAATGCGTTATCGCTTGCTTCTTTGGCTGTCAAGTCTTTATCAACAGTGAGGATATTTTATTTGAAGTAGGCATACCTTACGTATGGTACTGCGCCATTCAATTTACATTTTTCTTCCTGTTGATATACAACAGTTTGCCTAAAGGGCATTGGTTTAGTGGACCGGCTAAACGCAACGCTTTGTTTCTATTTGGCAAGTTCGAGAAGAACGCCGACCGGTGGGCCATTATCCGAGACTCTTACTTCTTTTTGCAACCTTTTATTGAGGCTTTGAAGGCTGAGGTTGTGTAGTTGGATTTTTGAATTAGTAAAATTTTATTTATTTGGCTTTGTATATGTTAAATCAATTTTTTTGTGCATACTATAAGATTTATGTGATCTTCAATACAATAGATAATCAGTTAGATATCGATGAGGTGAATTTTAATTGAAAGTTTATCAGCTATGGTTATTTTATTTGCCTAGTACAATATATTGTATAAAATACATGTACCTTTCAATTTTATGTATTTTACTACGGGTAGATGCGAGTTTTATATCTCCACATACGACTACCTTGCTAGAGCTACCATCGGGTAACTTTGATACCTCTATCAATTCTACTACTAAATATAAAATGGGCTGTGGTTACTAGTTTTAGATTATTAGTTGAGAGTTAATAAAAGTATAGATATTGACGATTTCTACACCAACAGCTTCGTTTGGAGATTGGCTCCTATTGAACCATTGTACTTTTGAATATATTTACAATAGAGTTATGAAACTAAAAAATATACTTTGTCAAATAACTTCCCTAATGTTAGGTAAAGGGTGTTATAGCATGTGTGTTGGATTGAAAGATGAGAAATAAAGATAATCAAAAGAATACTTGACAAACATTTTAATACACAATGGAACTAAGTATACAAACTAGATAACAGCTAAATGGTTTTGAAATATTTTCTATCATACGTGTCGTAAAAGAACTGGTTAGAGCTAGGATTAGGCGATTGAACGACCAAACTACCATTCAGAAGTGGCGTACCGCTCATACAGTTACTTGAACTGTCAAAAGGAAGTTGAGGTACGCTTTGGTTGTTCAAGTCGTAGTTGAATATCCTTGAGAAGGTCTGGCTTTCAAAGTTCATACAATGCCGCTTGATGTTCAAGCTTTGCCGCTTGTTTTGGAACCAAATTTGAACCGATCGAGGCTCCATACCTAATTGTAACCCTAGTTTGTTGCGCAAATGGGTAGTAGGGAAGCAGGTTGTTTGGAAGATCTGCTCCAAGACTTTGATTTGGGTTGCGCTAGCTCGCTTACGTCTTGGCCGTTCGGGGCTGTAGTCTATTTGGCTTTGGTTGGTGCTTAAAGGTTCAGTCTTGAAACTTTCGAGATCAGGTAAGCACTTGGGTGGCGTACTGCATAATATACTGCTTAAAGCAAAGTCACCCTGTCCATGAAACATCTGGTCGGTCTTATCGAGCTCTTTGGCATCAGTGTTGAGGATAAAGTCCAACTTGCAGCTCTTATTCCTTGGTTGTGTATGCGATTCCTCCAACATAGTTTTAACTTGGATTGTGCTATGATATAAATGTTGTTGGACACTTCAACTTATATAAGTTTAGTTGTAGATTTTCTCCACAATTTGATTTACCAAACAAGCAAATGGCTATGAATTTCAGTTACGATTGGAGACTATCGCAGCTATTAGAATGAAGTGATCAACAGCACCTAATTGCCGCTAAATTTTGGTAATAAAAGTAACGATTTATTTCCGCATTTGATTGAGAAGCGTTAAACAGATGTTGCGACCTCTACTCTATTTCCTACATTAAAAGTGATGGCAAATGTAAATTAAAATCCATAGTTTAAGTAGGTTGAAGTGTTACCTAACCCCCATTCTAAACTTCCTAGTTGATTCTGTAGCCCCATAGGACTAAATAGGTTGCCATCCTAAACTCGTCTAAACTTCTGTATGGGCTCCAATAAAGCTATCCAGGTAAACATACCTACCTTTATGTAAAATTTACCAATAGCGGTGTTGACTATTGTTTTTAACTATTCAATTCATTAAAATATTTGGCCATTATTTCGTTGCAAATTCCCTAGCTATGTAAAATCTTATAAATTGAATAGCAAAGATCAACCTATCGACAACCTAAGTTCGATATCCTCCACATTACTTCTTTATTCTGGTTCAATATTGATTGCTTGGTGTGTTTTCAGCAAATATTTAAAGGCTGGGTAGTTGTACTTCCATAAGTTAAATATCCACTAATTTTTGGATCGTAATAATCTCATTGGATGCAGCTATATAAGATTGAAAAAAACACTTTAAATATTGTGGAGAAGGCTTCAAAAGTTGTAAGTTGAAATTCTATTGCAATATTCTATGATCGACCTGATAATCGTGGAAATAATTTGAAATTTGTTGTGGTGTAGCAATAACAGACCTCTCGAATCGTGTATATCGCCTAAATATGTCCAAAAGACGCTATTGTTCAGAATTATAGTAATTCCAGTCTATGAAATTTAAGTTTTGGCAGTATCGGCTATATACCAAAACTAGAAATGGCAAATTACATGTTGCGTTTTACAACATAAACCACTCTAATTTTCTATTGTCGTTCTTGTAGAGTGGAGTGCAGCTTAAATTTTATATTGGAATCTAAGAAGATCTCATAATTTATGGGCTATCGCTTGATAAATTTGAGGCTGTAGGTGTTGATTATCGACCATGTTCCACTATAAAATATTGGAAATGTGATACCAATGTAAATCTCCAAGTATCGGAAAACTGGAATTATATTTTGAGCTGTAAAGGGTATCTAGCAATTATAAATTTATGTTCTACTTGGAAACGGTATGTTTAAAAGTTATAGGATATGAAACTGTTGATTGAGATGTTGGAGTCCAATCAAGTTTCAGATGGGAGTACCATTCCCAATTTGGAAAATATTATGGTTTGAAAATTTATACATTACAAAACTTACTATAGAGGAATCTAATATAGATTAGCTATATAGAAAATCTGTATAGTCTTGTATTTGTAAATCGGTTGACTATTTAGCTAATAGGCTGGTCAAAAAATCGACCAGCTTATCGATGAGATGGGTAAACTTTCAATGAGACGCACTTAGGATAAGATGTATTTGCAATTTAGCCTCATCTTTAACGTACTTTGAAATGTAGAAATGGATAGCTTGCTAAAAGTTCAAGTCACTACTTTCTAAAATATATACGATTTACTTGCAATATATTACTAAGTCAGCCCTCTCAAAACAGAAATGTATGTGCGTAGAGAATCCATCAAGCATGTTCTAAGTAACAAACCAAAAGGAAAGAATTGAAGAGCCAAATAAAGGGCTTACGAGACTAAATAAACTCTCCCTTAAAAATAAATTAGATAGAAAGTAGTACACTTACTAGAATTTATTAAGTTTGATTAGTAGAATAAAGAATATCAGCATCAACTGGAATGGACTTCACATCCAACTCAACCTCCTGGGTTGGAACCACATGCTTTGACTCTTAGGTTTCAGTATAGGGTCAGCTCTTGGTATCGGATCCGCTTTGGGATCAACTAGGTCCATATCGAATTTACTGAATATTGATGCTAAAGTTAATGTTACTTCCATCATGGCCAAACTATGGGATGTTAGTTTCTTTGGTTTGGTAGAAGGCTTACTGGTTCCCCGAACAGGCTCTGGGTCCCAAGTAGAATGGTAGATACGAGCCCTTCTGTAGTGGTAGGCAGCTTTGCTTGGTGTTGGGCAGCCACCGCTCCGGTACAAAGGAGTTGGGATCGCTCCAGATGTGGGGAGACCTATGGATGGCGTAGCTGGATACTCCAACTGTAGTCTATAAATCAGTCCAACTTGGTTAGTATGGTTTCAACATGGGGTTGACTTACATTTCCAGGCAGAAAGTACCCCAAGATGCTTTTCCCAGTGCTAGGCACCGATTTCAACCCAATCCCAGAAATCGCCGGTAGCAGTCGCATACTCTCTTTGATACATGCGTTCAAGTAAGGCAGCCTCTCGTTGCACAGCTTCAAACTAAACTCCTTGTAGTCCTGGCCACGAAACGCCGACTGGATCTCCTCGATGACTTTGGCCTTCGATTTAGGGTTGGTGGCTAGGTGGTACAGCACCCACAGGATGCTGTTTGCTGTGGATTCGGTACCGGCCAACAGTATGATGACTGCTTCGGCAATAACTTGGTCCTTATCCAAAGTCATGCCAGTTTCGGGATCGGTCGCATCCAGGTACCCTTTGAGCAGGGGGCTGTAGGCCAAGGTGTTTTCGACACCAACCAGCTTGTCGATGGCATCGGAGATGTAGGTGCGGATCTTCTCGTTGTAGGGGTTCTTGAACAGCTTTAGGATGGGGAAGGCTAAGCCTAGCAGCGTCAGGTTGAATCCTTTGACCATCCATTCGACGATGGGGTGGCCATCCATCTTCTGCATGTTGAAGCTCTGCCCGAAAGTCAGCCTGCCAACGACATCGTACCCTAGATAATGGAGTCTGTGGAACCCTTCGAACTTCTCGTCGGCATCCACCGACCTGTCGATCTGCTGCAGCAGCTCGGTAATCTCGTTGTCGAGCATCAGCTGCTCGAACCCGTTCTTCTCCATGCTCTTCAAGTTCAGGCTGGGTGCCAGCTGTCTAGATCGCATCTTGTGGAACTCTCGGTTTTGGGTTGAAAACACATTCTCTCCCAAAACAGAAAAGAGCTGGTAGTTGTCGGCTTTGTTGAAGGTGTATCCCGACATGATTTCGTAGGCGGCGTCGGCATCTACAACAATAACGGTTGTCCATCCAGCTCGGAATATCTTGCCGTACTTGAGGTGGTAGTCCAAAAGGTCGAGGTGGTTGGATCCTTGGACAATAGTTAGCTGGAATAAAAAGGGGAAGAGTTGGAGTGACAGTGGTCCGGGGATTTCCTTCAACGGGCTGAAGTAAATGCTGTAGATAACCTAGGTTTCGCAATTGGTTAGCATGTATTTAAAAGCAAAGCAAAGCTTACGTTGATGGCCCAGTAGAGGATTAGTGAAATTAGCACTGCAGCTAATATTAGGAGAATCATTTTGATGTCGTTTATAATTTTGGCAATACTTTAGCTAAGGCCTAGCTGCCACCTTTTATACCTAAATGCAAGGCATTGGATAATTTTCGTATTTTTCCGACTTTAGGATGTAGAACAGGTATGGTGTTGGACAAAAACCGGTTGAACACTGTAGGAACATTTAATACCTTTATATAATTGTCCCAAAATTTCATTTTGTTGTAGTTCAGCCTAAGTATTATACAGCTTTGAGGCTCTTATGTAATACTATTTTTATAAATAGCGGCGGCATATGGCTATATTACAAGTTTACTATTTGAGTTTGCTATTTAGGATAAACATAACATAATTATATAAGTTTACTTTATGCAAATTAAATTTTGTTGTTTATTACTAAAACGCAGTACACTGTAATATCTACTGTTCACTCCTGATGAATATGCATGGTATTTATGCCACGTATTCTTTGTATTTTATGTTTCCTCAGTATAAACACACTACTATGTACACAAAATCGATATATGCTCTATACTTATACTTGAGCTATATACCTTAACCATTATTCAATTCTAGTTTGAAAACCCTATTCCCAAACAACTAGTTTTAACTTTTATCAGTTTAGATCGAATTACTAACCAACTCGCCCAAGGCAAATTAAGTCGGATAAATCCTTATATTGCTGGCTAGGTCGTTCAACCAAAATGTCGTCATCTCATATCTAATTTAAAACGAAAGCTATCCATTTGTAATCCTTTAAGTCGAATTGGATTTATTTCCAATTGATGGCTGCCAACAAACCAACAGTTGGAATTTGGGCCTTTAGTTGGCTTAAATACTTGGCTCTTGGCCTTGTAGGGTAAATGTTGATTGAAATCCATGATACCAGGTTCTCCCCAAGCATAACTAATTCAGAACTTTAGGTTTAAAGAAAGAAATAGCCTATCGTTATTGGAATGATAGGTAGTTAGATCATTCCTGTAATTAATATTCTGAATGAAATTCCAAACTGGTATCGTAAATTTCAAGCTAATTGATAGGATTGTGCCAAAGTTTCCTTGAGAAAGGTTTGTTTAAAATCCATCATCTTGTTACCCTTGGAAATAATTTGCTATAGGTGGCTATTTTTCATGTTGCACTTGTCGTGTCGGTAATTTTCACCAAAATATTTATCAATCTTTTCAAATCTATTGGCTATGATTTCTGACACGACACAAGCGACATGAGCAAACTCAATCGATACTAATTTTCTCTAGAAACTTGATAAGGATTCGTCATCCCTCTTCGACTCTTTACTACCTCTGACTAATTATCCCGGCTTAAAAGCCAGTTTCAGCCACAATAAGACAAATCATCCATGATGGGTAAAAGTTTAGATGAGGGAATTTAAGGAGATGTATTCCATTTGAATAACTGTCCATACTAGGTATTTAATAGCGATGCCCTATATATTGCTTTAAAATAAGCTCCTGGTTTGCTACATTAGGAAATTCAATGTGGAATCTTGCTACCAACGACAAGCTCAAGGCACATAGTTTGATAAGCTTTATGAAACGACTCTTGGAATAAATGTAAGCTCCAAGATGGGGCACAACGGGTAAGTTTACATCGCTATCATCTTTGGTTCACCAACTGTAAATAGGATTAGTCTTATATTCGAAGCTAACTTCGCCATTTGTAAGTTAAGAAAATCAAACTAGGCTTGGTGGTTATTTCGCCATGTATAAGAGCACTTCCTAGATTTACATCCACCTTACGAATGGAGTTGCTACCTTTACAAGCTAGATGTAAGTCAAATGTGGCCTATAGAGATTCAATCCAAATTGTGCTTTAAACTAAGGACTAGGTTCATTAAGCTTTTATGCATTTGAAGTATAAGAATCTACTATCACAACAAAAGCATCCCTACCTATTTTTAAAAAAATGGAGGCTCAATCCGATGCAGGTTTAAATAGTTTTGTAATCCTATATGCCTTCCAAAATTTGAAAACTGGAGTGACGTTTGATTATGTGATATCCTAGTAGGTATTTAAAAGCTGTATATGCGTTGTATAGCTCTGTAAAATAAGCAGCATTTATGTTTACCATCTTTTAAAACTTTAGGTTACAACTGGCTTAAATAATATATCAGTTCAAAGTAACTTGGTAGAAAGTTGAACTTCTAGCTCATAGGTACTTGGGTTCCGACAATTGGAAATTGATTATTTGGTTAGCAAGAGTAACGTTGTAGGTATTACATGAGCCAGTTCAACTAGTACAAAGAATGGGATCTACCTCCATTTATGCTGTTGTAATAAAATTCAAGTCGACATCCAGCTTAAGAGGATAAAAACATATGTGATATAATTGTGTATCTAAGCTAATAGCTATTGCAAAGAAATTGGACATTCGACTACTAATGTCAAGTTGTGTAACTGCTAGTCAGCTAACTTTGACATGATTAATAAACAGGTTCTTGTTAATATGCCTAGCTGCTATGTAAAGGTACAGTTCATTCTTATTCTTTCTGATAAAATTCGAGCTGATGGTAGTATCGGTGTTGACCTTGAATGATTTATAGAAGCCAAGTATATTGGATATAAATATATGTCCTTATTAGTAATCTACTAAAAAAGGTAATGTTTAGTTGTGGATATTTTTGTCGTGTCTAATTGGTATCCAACTTTTATATATTAGTAACCAATCTCTTTACTATTATAAACTGTATGTTTTTTGGAAAGAGGTTAGTAAAAGTTGGTAATACGAATAACTTGCAAATTAAATTCTGGCTAAATGCTTAGGAATTTTTTAAAAGCTATCACTTTAGCCTTGAAGATCTCGATCTAATTTGGTGCAAATTTGATTTATTCAAGTGGCCTTGAATTTACCATTTTGCCTAAACTTAGGTATAAATGGAAGTTTTCTGCGATACCTAGAGGTCCATGCTAAAAGTTTACTCTTCTTTTCCTGATTTGTCTAATTTTTTAAGCCCTAAAGTACGATAAGGACAATTCGGCGTTAACTTTAAGTTGCATTGATGGGATGGAAGGTCCACTAGCCACAAACTTTTAGATGGGTATACACATCTAATATGGTGTCATTTTCGCTCTAAAAGTCGTTACCTTGCCTGTCAATTTGGGATGTAAAGTTAAATTTATAGAGCGTTGCCTTGAATGATAGTTTTTTAAAAGATGATGGATTGGCCTATACTAGACGTACTACCATCAAGCTATTCACTAAAATCAAAGCTTCATCTGCCCTAGTACAGATATATTATTTATAATGTTTCGATACCTACGAGTTAGAGTAGGAACTTTGGAGTGTGCTTGCACTAGACGGCCAGCAACCTAAACTTGAGTATTGGATCAAACGTTAACAACTGAAACATAAACATAATAGCATAGTAGGCTTTTCATCGTAAAACTACATATCCTTAGGTACAGCCTAACTGAAATATCCCTTTACTCTAGGCTTTATTCCAATACTTTCAAACCTGCTTTTATATTCTACAGCCCAAATGGTATGGTAGTGAACTTTACCGGCGCAAAGTACCTTCCTATTAATGAATTAATGATGAGTGTCCTCTGTATTTGAAAATCGGTAAGTGCACAAAGGCAGCGTCGTTATAACTGATGATCGGAGCAGTTATCCAACTAAATACTCGGCTGAGATGCTATGGAAGGGGATGGAAAAATTCCGATCTCTGAAGTCAAAAGTAGAGTGAGCTGACAACTTTGATACCTTGAAAGTATTAAAGACGCCAGTAAGCCAAAGGCTTCAGTTCAAAGAAAGCTGGAGGTGAGATTGAGGTCAAAGTTGAAGTTATCTACTGCCAAAGTTTTAGTAAATGTAATGTGGAACCGACAGCCTATAGCTTTATCCAAATTGATATCGTATACTTCTATTTAGAATTAAAAGGGCTTTAGAGCTTATATAGTTGAAGCAAGCTAATTCAGTTTAGCTATAGTACGACCATCTATCAGTTTGAACTTTGAATGAGCTCTTGAAGTTTGATAGTGCAAATAGAAGTATATAGCAAGACTTGAATATCGATTAGGCGGGCTAATTAGTTAGCTGCTGTAAACTTTTATCAATTGAAAAATACTGGTTTGATAACCTGACCAGAGAGCATGGGTAGGGGCTCCATAATCTATCTATTAAGCCGTCGTTGCCTTCAAAAGTCCTTATAGCGAACCTATATTTTTTACAAAGTTGTAGCTTGTATCCCTTTTACGTCAAATCGAACTCAGAACTTGAAGTTGAAAAAGGAGTATATAGCACTACGAAAGGAATTACAACTTACAACCACATAGAAGTGTAGTTTCCTAGATAGATACAAATGACTCTTTGTATATCAGCTTGTTCCTATACAACAAAGGCATCAAAGTAAATTGAAAAGCTTTTGTGGGTTTGAGGGCGGTCCAGGCCTTAGATCTTCTATCAAATTTGAATCCAAATTTCCAAAATTTATTATCGATACCAAAAAATCTTTGTTTGAATTGCTTTGTAGATTGAAACAAAGGGAGGCTTCTGGTCTAGACGCAACAAACTTGTTATAGAGGCAAGGGTAGAATCTTCTAATTAAAAGGTGGATCTAAAATCAAATAGGATACTAAATGACTATACGAAATATTTCATATACAGCTGTGGTAGGCTTTCTTCAAAGCAAGCCAAAAAATTGCTGGATAGGAATCATGTCTAATTGAATTTGGAGTTGGTCCACAAGCAAGGAGACCACAGAAAGTTTTAGTCTGCTCCAGACATAATTAACTTCAATTCTAGCTTCTTACTGCCGACAAATTAGTGTGGAACTGATTCGAGAATGCTGAGGTTAATTGCTATTTAAAGTAATGGAAGCAAAGGGAAATTTAGCCAATCTAAATTTCATATAAGGACAGTGGCCCAACCTGATCTAGGATCAGGTATAGATCCAAGTAGGTTTTGGCATTCGGAAGTTATTGATTTCAACAAAAAAGTATAAAAGAAGGTGGCTAGACCTTAGCTAAAATTCTGCCAAAATTACAAACGACATCAAAATGATTCTCCTAATATTAGCTGCAGTGCTAATTTCACTAATCCTCTACTGGGCCATCAACGTAAGCTTTGCTTTGCTTTTAAATACATGCTAACCAATTGCGAAACCTAGGTTATCTACAGCATTTACTTCAGCCCGTTGAAGGAAATCCCCGGACCACTGTCACTCCAACTCTTCCCCTTTTTATTCCAGCTAACTATTGTCCAAGGATCCAACCACCTCGACCTTTTGGACTACCACCTCAAGTACGGCAAGATATTCCGAGCTGGATGGACAACCGTTATTGTTGTAGATGCCGACGCCGCCTACGAAATCATGTCGGGATACACCTTCAACAAAGCCGACAACTACCAGCTCTTTTCTGTTTTGGGAGAGAATGTGTTTTCAACCCAAAACCGAGAGTTCCACAAGATGCGATCTAGACAGCTGGCACCCAGCCTGAACTTGAAGAGCATGGAGAAGAACGGGTTCGAGCAGCTGATGCTCGACAACGAGATTACCGAGCTGCTGCAGCAGATCGACAGGTCGGTGGATGCCGACGAGAAGTTCGAAGGGTTCCACAGACTCCATTATCTAGGGTACGATGTCGTTGGCAGGCTGACTTTCGGGCAGAGCTTCAACATGCAGAAGATGGATGGCCACCCCATCGTCGAATGGATGGTCAAAGGATTCAACCTGACGCTGCTAGGCTTAGCCTTCCCCATCCTAAAGCTGTTCAAGAACCCCTACAACGAGAAGATCCGCACCTACATCTCCGATGCCATCGACAAGCTGGTTGGTGTCGAAAACACCTTGGCCTACAGCCCCCTGCTCAAAGGGTACCTGGATGCGACCGATCCCGAAACTGGCATGACTTTGGATAAGGACCAAGTTATTGCCGAAGCAGTCATCATACTGTTGGCCGGCACCGAATCCACAGCAAACAGCATCCTGTGGGTGCTGTACCACCTAGCCACCAACCCTAAATCGAAGGCCAAAGTCATCGAGGAGATCCAGTCGGCGTTTCGTGGCCAGGACTACAAGGAGTTTAGTTTGAAGCTGTGCAACGAGAGGCTGCCTTACTTGAACGCATGTATCAAAGAGAGTATGCGACTGCTACCGGCGATTTCTGGGATTGGGTTGAAATCGGTGCCTAGCACTGGGAAAAGCATCTTGGGGTACTTTCTGCCTGGAAATGTAAGTCAACCCCATGTTGAAACCATACTAACCAAGTTGGACTGATTTATAGACTACAGTTGGAGTATCCAGCTACGCCATCCATAGGTCTCCCCACATCTGGAGCGATCCCAACTCCTTTGTACCGGAGCGGTGGCTGCCCAACACCAAGCAAAGCTGCCTACCACTACAGAAGGGCTCGTATCTACCATTCTACTTGGGACCCAGAGCCTGTTCGGGGAACCAGTAAGCCTTCTACCAAACCAAAGAAACTAACATCCCATAGTTTGGCCATGATGGAAGTAACATTAACTTTAGCATCAATATTCAGTAAATTCGATATGGACTTAGCTGATCCCAAAGCAGATCCAATGCCGAGAGCAAACCCTATATTGAAACCCAAAAGTCAAAGTATGCTGTTCCAACCCAGGAGGTTGGGTTGGATGTGAAATCTGTTCTAGATGATGTTGATATTCCTTGTTCTACTAATAAACCTTAATTATGTATATTTTAGCTTTCTATGTCTTTAATAAGCTTTATTAGTAAAGAGAACTATTGGTCTTGCTATACTCTCCTACTTGGATATTTAGCCCTATAATTATATGTTTATCACTTGTAATTGTGTTGGATAAGTACTTGTTTAGCGTACGGTTTTCCTCTTTAGTATACTATACATAAATGGTTCTAAGCTAGTACTTGCTCAATTTCTTATTGAAAGGAGGTAGCTTTAGCTTTGGATGAGTTTGCCTATAACTATTTTAAAAAGGTTAGCTTGATGCACTTGGACTCCAAAGTCATCCCATTCATCAGTTTCGGTATCAAGTTTATTTAATTCATAAGCCATCAGTCGACTTTCCTTCAAATTCACTTTATTATAAACAGTGTGACTAATTGAATATACAAATGCTAGGATCTTCCTTTATTAGAATTAGTCAGAATATGTACATGTACCTTTCCACCTTGGAAGACTAACCAATTATTCCAGTTCATCCTTAGAAAAATTTATATTTCCAACTACAAACACAAATTTACTTGAGCATAGGATCAGTATAACTAACGGCTTGCCTGTAATCTTGGAAAACATCCTCGACATCTAAACCCATGATCTCTTGCAGATACACATGCACGTTCGATCGACTCGATTTGCATCGACCAATAACTTTAACACACTCTAAAAATAAGGGCACATCCAAGAATTGATGCACTTTCAACTGGGATAGATGAGCAAAATCGAATAATGCTAAAAACGATTCGAAGGATAGCAGTGTGATCTGCATTAAATTAGGGAACTTGAGATAGCTGAGGTTGGGTTTTTTGCTAGCAGCAGTAGGGAAGAAGCTAGCTTTGTTATTCTTTAGCAAGGCATGCATCAGCCAGTACCCTTGGATTGAATAGGTTAAATCGCGAATTGAGAAGTAGGAGTGGTTATAGGTGATTATAGAGATGATTATAGCTAAAATCAAGGCAAAGTCGCTAGATAAATCAATCCATCCTGAAAGAGGTCTTGACAAGGGGCTTAGAGATCTGACCACTCAAGAATCTGAGCAGAAAGATGTAGTTGTGGATATGGGTATGTGGTCCATTGGCCTTGGTATACAGCATCTGCTGTAATTTGATGACCTGCTTCAACGGTGTACCTCGGAAGTAGGTAGCAGCTGTCAACGGCTCAACTAATGTCATATAATTCCTACTGGGGTAGAAGCAACGTATTGAGTGTTGCAAAGCGGGAATAAATAATCCATTGGAGGGTGGGCAGGTAGCTATGTGAAAGAGTTGAAACCGATGTCGATTACTAAGTAACCAAGCTGATGGACTGGACAAGCTGCACGCTTCCACAAGTGGTGAACCAAAGAAGTGGCCTTGGGTTAGTATAGCCAGGTTGCGGTAGTTGAGGTGACCACGCTTGTAAGCTTCACGGACCCTACGTTCGATAGGAACTGGTAATATAGATAGAAACTTAAAGTTATCTTGAGGATCCTGCTTTGGAACTTGGTAGCTGTTTATGGAGATACAAACTAAATCTAAATCATGGGACGATAGTTTGAAATCTTGTTCAAGACGTTGCAGGACATCATCCTCGTCGATGGCTATGCAGCACTTACCTACGTACTCTAAGGCTAGTTTTATTGAATCGACATTTTTGCCATTGTTGGGTAAGTTAAGGGCTCGTTTCAATAGCTTGGCATTGAACAGATTCCTAGTTTTGTCGTTTCCTATCAGTGTTGCTACCAAGGGCATGTGATCAATGCGCACCCCTAAAAACTTGGCAACTTGAAATTTAAAGTAGCAGGGCATAAGATATGTCAGGCTTAACTTACCTTGATCTCGTACGATCATAGCTTCTTCGTAACTCAGACAGTCGGCTAGCGCCTTGAGGACTTGTGAGGCTCCCTTCAAGCAGTTGAGATCAATGTAACCA
Source organism: Capillidium heterosporum (assembly GCA_016630905.1). Taxonomy (NCBI): domain Eukaryota; kingdom Fungi; phylum Entomophthoromycota; class Entomophthoromycetes; order Entomophthorales; family Capillidiaceae; genus Capillidium; species Capillidium heterosporum. The sequence goes on from WBMQ01000006.1 coordinate 1,629,281, forward strand.
CTTGGTATGTCGTAGATTAAGAAGTCGGAGTCGATACCTAAAATTGAGGCGTTCAGCTTATTGGCTAAATAAACTATTGTATTATCGGCTTCCGAAAAAGCCATAACAACAGATTGATTCAATTCTTGCAACGTCTCTACAAATAACCTTTCACATAAAAGGGGCTTAACTATAAAGTAGTGGGGACGTTGATATTCACTAAAATATTCATCGTTGTTGATAGCTTCCTTTAACTTTAGTAACTTGTCGTCAAACCTTTGCATAATTGTAGCTTCTTTGGACTCGTCACTAACTCCATCAAAAACCCATATAACGACTCCTTTACCTTGTAAAATAGTTTTCTTATCTTGTTCAAATTTAGTTATACCATTCCAGCCTACCATCAAGTTGATCATAAAGATATAGCTTTGTATAATTAGTTTGAGTTTTATATAGTCGCCAGTACTGGACCAGTTGCAATGGTGGTTGTAGATGAAATAAATAAGAGCAGCCACGTCAACTATCAAGTTGTATTGGTTTTTTCCATCCAAGGAAAATAGTTTGTCCTGAGGTCGGTACCCTTTCCTCTTTAGATAGCTGGTTAGACCACGTACTCCCATTTTCTTCTGTCAAAGATGCATTTGTTGGATAGATTTTGAATTTGACTATTCTTGCTTTTGTTTTTGTGATTTGATGCTTTTGTTTTTGATTTGCATAATTGAAGCCAATGGTTGATGGTACTGTAAATTTGAAATTAAAAGTTTAGTTATTATAATTTCAAGTATTAAACAAAAATCGAAAGTTAAAAAGTGATAGAAAGAACTATAATTACAGGTTATTGCAACTGTAAATAGTAAAGTCAAGTTAAAATAAGTATATAAATTGGGTAAACTCGATTATATAGCCATTTAGATATGTTATTAATATAACAACCTTGGTCGTTACAATCCTTATCACCAGTCATAGACTTGATCCTTTTTCTTTGTGTTGCTTTTCTTTACCAACTTTCTATATTCCAATTTCCCAATTCGTAGCCATTTTTAGTTACAAATCTATCCTATATATCAAACTTTCTTGGTTACTTTCTTTTTCTTAGCTTTAACCATAACCTAGGTGCTCTGACCATCAGCAGCATAGCATCTAATAGTTGTAAATTCACCAGTAGCTATTACTTACCATCAGGCTCCATTTGCTAGCCCTCAAATAAAAATTTATTCTTTAGAAAACATCTTATATTTATAAACGTAGTGCCACTATATGGTCTATCCTTCTTATCCTCTTAGCCTCTTACTACCTTCTGACTATCTTAGCTATTCTTGGGTCACATCTTCTTTGAGTAGTTAATGTTGCTAATTCTATTAGCTCTTATGGGCTGGCTTTTACCTATCAGCCAACATCCACTTTTGACCCTACTACTGCAGCACCTACCTCTATCCAGCCACTATCTAATAGATCTCCTTCTGCTGAATCCAGTCTATACTCAAGTCTCAATCCGTTCCCTCAATACCCTCCTAGACTTGGGACTTGACCGCCATCTTATAGGTTCTCTTAATAATGTATATCCTCTACCTTGCTATCCATTCTGCCATTCGGAAAGCTTAAACCTTTGTTATCAATGTAGTGGTAGGCATTGGCTCTGCTTTCTTAACCTATCACATCATATGCTCACAATATGATATCGTCATTAGTTGGATCCAACAGCACCTCCCTAAACCTTACAGAGAGTATTAGCTTTTAAATATTTAAAACTATAAAATAAAGTTTAACTAAACCAATATTTATTTTTATTTTATGCAATATTTCTACGTTTCACTGAATTTTATTTGTATATACCATTACTTAGATTAGCTTGAAGTTTATAAAATACACTATTCTACAATATCCTAAAATTTATTGAGAATTTGTACCAAAGTAACTAGAGTATGCTGGCTTAAGCTCAATTTATCAAAGTGCAGTTCCAAACTGGATAGAAATAAAGGGGATTATTATTTTTGAAAGCCTTTTAAATAGCAATAAATATAAGAATCGTAAAGAGCATCAAAAAGAATGACCAATTCAAGTAGTTTAGATACAAAAGCCAACTTACATCAACCAATTTGTGGATGCTTTATAGAGCTGCAGGATACACGCACTATTTTGATCCAAGTTCCAGTTAAAGAGATCTACTAGCAGCTTGAGTTCAAAGGTTTCAAGGTTCAAAAGGCAGTTATAATCGCTTTAGGATACAGGCATGTTAAGAAAGGAAGTATGTATACAGTACTGAGAGAAACGATGGTTGATAAGATTCTAGCTACCTATATAAATGTTCAGAAGGTGGCTATATTTGTATACGGTGATGCTTTTGCTACGTTGCTTTACAGAAAAAGGGATGATGTTTGTGAATTTATCTAAAAGTTGCAAGGAATTGACAGTAGTCATGTCTTTAAACTTGGCCAAGTTAAGCTTACAGTTAAAAAGAAAGTTAGACAATACCTCGTTGAGTTCTTACTTTTGATAAAATCGACCAAAGGCCTGTTGGATGATGCTTTTGACTTTGGAATTTTAGCTGAAATCAAGGATACCTTCGAGACCTGGTGCAACAACAAATCCCAATAGCGGTTACTAACTTTTTTACATTGCTGGAACCACCGTAAAGACTTTGTACATCGCTAGATGTCAACCAAGAATACCTACCAGGATCTTGTCACTGAAATCAAGGATCCCGAGGCTTTCATAACCCAGTACTTGAGCATCAAAATCAACCAGTTCATCAACATCAAGTCTAACATACTCGCCAAATTCTACTTTGGCAACTGATATTCTACGATTCCAATGTAAGCCAGCATTAGTCCGATTATTCAAGATGACCATCGAAGGTCTATAGATGCCTACTGATGCACCCTTCAATACCCAGCCGGAAAAGTTATATATGATCATTGTTGGCAAGTACTTGGATGCACATTTCTATCAGAACTTTGATTCTGCTAAGCTATACCAGTGGCTACCCTATCCTAGACTACTTACCAGCTGAGTTTGGACTTGTAAGTTAGATTTGACGCCTCACAACCTGTAGATGGATAGTTTGATTGGAAACAGTCTATTTGAAATGTAGGTATTGGTTCGAGTTGACCCAGGCTGACAAGTTTCCGAAAATTTAGGCTTTAGGTGCCTTGTCTACATATTACAATTTCTAAACATACATATACGCTACTTGATTTTTGGATTTTATTAAATACATATGGTAGGTTAGCAAACTGAATATAATTCCAACAAGAAACACCAGATTACTTCAAATTTTAAAACAGGTAAAAAATTATTTTATTCCTCTTCTTCCTCACTCTTCAATAACAGTTTGAACTGATCCCTCAACCAAACTAAATCCTCCTTCGCCAACTTCTTCTCGGCCTCTAGCACCAATTTGCTCATTTGGTTGACCTTGCCTTCTCTATGTAAAAACTTGAGGTACTCCAACCAGTCTTCTACCAAATTGAATTGGTTCAAAAGGTTCTGGTAAATCTTTACGATGAGGCCGAAGCTGTTTTGAGATAACGTCTTCTCCTGCTTGTCGAAAAGGGATTTGAAGGTGTCTTGGTTGTTGTTGTTTAGCTTGACCTTCTTGGATTTGGTTGTCAACTCCTGCTGGATGGTGTCATGGTAAATGAGCTCTTGGTCGATCCAACACTTGTAGAATTGAGAGGTTAGAGAGATAAGATTGGATAACCTAGTTTTTGAAAAGATGTTAGAGGTGATAAATAAATTGGTGAGGGATTACTTTCTTTCCAATTGGCGGACTGCTTCAATATCCTTAAACTGGAAGGTTAGCTCCACACATTTGGTGAAAATCAGGTTCTTGATCTCGTCTCTACTCTCCTTGTCGGTTTCCGTCTTGGGAGAAGCACTCGAGTGTAGCTTTCTCAGGCATTCCTAGGTATAAGATTTAAACAACCGATTTAAAAGGTATAAGGGTTACTGTAGTAAATTCCATTAGGCTATCGTAGTTCGATTCGGGATTCTCGTTATCGATGGTGTTGGTAATTAAATCCAAATAAAGCTGCCACAGCGACAGATCAAAGATATTGTTGGAGCTCAGTCGCTGTAAACCTTCTTGTAGGAGTTTAACCCGCAACTTATCTATAATGAACATTAGTATCAATATTTCTCATAAAATATGCTTACCATCGTCCAAAAGATAATAATACAACGTGTAAAGTTCTGATACTAGAGGGTATTTATCAACTGCAAACTTGACCACCTTCAAAGCTAAAACAATAAAGTTAGTAAGTTCAAAAGCAGGTAGAAAAGAAAATCACCGTTGGTAGTGTCGTCCAACTCTCGCTTCAAAAACTTGCAGTATTCCAGATAGAACTCCACCTGTAGCGGCTTCTTTAAAGTTTGACTGTAGAACTTGGCAAAGTTTTGCTTCAATTTGAGTCTCAAATACTCTTTCTGCATAATAGGACATTAGTCATTAGTACCTCTAATCTCTAAAATATGCTTACCAGATTGGGTTCCTCGGTTTGCTCCATCCGATCTAACAAGAATTTGATGAGGTAATGGCACAGTCCTTCAATCTTATCGTTGATGATGTAGCTTTCGTACTCGGCGATACAGTTCTTCAACTCCTTCAGATATTCCTTGCTCTCAACATCAGGAAGTTTAAGTGAGATAGATAAATTTAAAACTTCGGGTTCGGTACCGAACTCCTCTTTTAAGTTCTCCAAGACAAAATCCATGCCCTCCACATTGCCAAACTCCTTGTAGATATTGAAGAAGTCAATACGCAACTGAACATCTTTTCCAATGGTTTGGGTCGCATGCTGGTAGATCAGTTGGGGGATTTTACCTTGTAACAATGGGTCGGTAGTACTCAATTCTTTCAAAGCTTTATCATCGATGGTGTCACCAGCATCCTCAATACCGTTCAACTCCAACAATATATCTCCTCCCTCTGCATTCCCTCCCTCCTTCTCTTCATCACCACCTTCAAGGCTGTCCAAGTTTAACACTTTCCTTCGTAGCATCAGCTTGTTGAGATAGGTCAACTCCAGCCTAAAGTATTCTAACCACAGCTCCTTCTTTTCCTTGTTGATACGGATACCTCTTTGCAGTATTGACCTGCAGGCTTCCATATTCAGGTTGTTGAAGAACTCGTAATTAGCGGCGGTTATCCACAATATAGTTGAAGTGGGCAACAAACGCAGACTTTTGATCAAGGCTTTGTTGACGACACTCTTGGACTTTTGGCTCTTGGCGAAGGTTATGTACTGCAACCACAAGTTGACATCCCCTTTGAATTTAAACAGAGCACGCTCGAACAAATTGAAGATGTGACGTTGGATACTAAAGTCTCCCAAAGTTGGCTTCTTACCTTTAGGTACCAAACGTAATGTACGCTTCCTTCTCAACTCCTCCAAGTTGAGTTCGTAGGTCAAGTAGTTGAGGTAGTCGATCTTCTTGGTAGGTTTGGAGTTTACTAGGTACTCAAACTGCTTGCGCTTTTTGAGGATGGCTTTGACTTCGACTTCAGTGAATATGTTTTTCTTGGACAGGTCGTTGAAGCTGGAGACCATCAACTCCAATCGCTCTTGGATTTTTTCGGCCATGTTAATCTATCGTCTCTATACTATACTTTTCTGTAGGTTGGGTGCCTCTATACGTCTATACGAAGCTTTGATGTCTATAACAAGCTTGAAACTTTTTGATTTAGTTTTGGTTTTAGCTTGGAAAATTTTTGCTTGTTCATTCTAGCCTAAACTATCTAAATATATTCACTAAACCCTTGTAGAAAGTTGCCCATCAAAAATTAGCCAATAATATTTATTCATAGTATTACTTATTGTTGAAATAGTTTACTACACCCCATTTTACACATTCTTAACACAGAATATTTTTGATTCAAGTAGTGCAAAATATTCAGCAAACTAACTTTAGGAATAGCTTACTATTACTGGCTAAGCTAATTGTCTGTAAAGGTATACCACTATTTGAGTCCAAAAAGGCTACCAAGCTTTAGTTCAAAGATTTAAGCAAGAAACTAAAGGACAGCAGCGAACTTGGTATCTTCTCAGCCTCTTTACAGTAAAAATATTGGCTTGGTATCAAGTACTCTACATATTTGGTTTATTGAAAAATCAAGTAAATCTATAAAAATATAACAGTTCTAATCAATAGTGTATACATATTTATTAAACACATATGTTAAATAGAAATAGTAAAAGCTATACAGAGTGCATAGTTTACTTAAGCTTTGGTAGCAGGCTCAGCCAGCTCAATGACAAAACCAAGACCGATCTTTACGAACTCAGAGACGTGGTCGTAGTTGACAAACTGGGTGGTATCTTGGGGAGTATGGAGTCGGTTGTTAGTGACATCTTCGAAGGGCATGGCTGACTTGTAGCCAGACCTGTTATAGGAAGCATGGTCCGAACATCCGTAACCGCACTGACCGTTGAACCACTTGTAGGTACAGAAGTTATCGACCATCAATCTAACGAATTGAGTCAGAGTGGGGTCGGTGTAATCGGTTAAAATCTTGATACGCTTGCTTTGGTTGTATCCAGTCATATCAAGCTGCAACATACCGACGACATTTACTTTCTGAGAGGCGTAGGCCTGAGCGATAGCCTGGGATCCACGAAGACCAACTTCTTCAGCCGAGAAGAACTGGAACTCTACGGTACGGCGGGGTCGGAAGTTGGATTTGGCAAGAATTCTAAGGACTTCCAAGACCGAGGTAGTACCGGAGCCGTCATCATCGGCACCAGGAGCGACACCACCGGATGGGTTGTTCAAGTTGATGGAGTCCATGTGGGCGCCGATGACAACTACTTCCGATTTGAGATCGGTACCTTCGATCCTAGCGATGACAGAAGATTGAGCCCAAGTGTGCTTGTACAGGCTGGCTGAGAAGGGTCCTGTGTAACCGGCAGCGGCCTTCTTGACTTCTTCCAAAAGGAAGTTGGAGGCCTGTACACCGTAAGTTGAAGTGTAGTAACGGTTGTAGATGGCCGAATAGCTGGACAGGAACTTGGACATAACCGATTTGTCGATGAGCGAGATGGCACTCTTGACGACGGCAGGGTAAGATACCTTGGTGGGGATGGCGGTGGCGGCCCGTTCATTTGGTTGAAACTTTGATTCATTCTGGTGGTCTGTGATATCAAAGAAGTGTTTGCGGTTACGGATGAGGTCTAGGACTTCATTTTCGGTTAGCCATACTGGAGCAGTCTTCTCACTGAGCTGGATCAACCGTCTTTCGGCTTGGGGGATGGAGTTGGCACTGATTACCGAGATGGCAAGGAAGGTTAATAAAGTGGTGAAGGCACGCATTGTCTGTTTATTCAACTTTTAGTTTTTGCTAATCTCACTACAGGGCTTATATACTTGGATATATGTTTATAAATGGTAAAGGAACCACCAAAATTTAGCTATCTAGCTCTGGCATGCGACTTTGTGACTTGGGCTTGTGAGTTTATTTACCCCTCGACTTTTGCTGAATCAAATAATGTTATTTTTGATACTTTGATTTGAAGAACTCTGTCAAGTACTCCCCAATCAGCTGCTGTACACCGCAAGTACATATACTGTAGTCACATATATCTTTACTCCTCATTGTGACGCCAATGGACAAACTTTTAGTTGGCTAAATAGCTAAATTTAGGATTCAGATGTACTTGTGATCAATAGTGTGTATCAACAGAAAATAGGGATGATAGCTCATAAGTCTGATGAAATTCGCAAAGATAAATATGAACCGCCTCAAATCGATGTACCTCATAAGTTCCAAATAAATTGTATAATGGCCTATTGTTTTGATTATTTTATAGCACAGCTAATTTGGAATTTTGAAAGCATCCTTTTGAGAAGGATCCTACACTTGTAAAGTGTCGTATACAATGCAAGAGAATTGGGTACAATGTCAGTAGTATGTTGATAAGTATCATATGCCAGTAAATACGATTAGTACCTGTGTTTATATAGACTTATTGTTGAATTTTCGTTTAAGGCTAACTTTTGAATCAATCACCAGCAGCAAGCAAACTAGTACTGGTATGATCAAGGTTTGAGATCTCAAATCTTCATAACGAATTTATACAATATATCGGTACTTTATAATAGTATAGGCTCAATAAACAGCAAAAGTCACAATGTCAAATAGCAAGTAGATTCACCAATTCTATAGTAGCAGAATCTATTCATTTGGCGGGAAAGTCCCGCATGTTATTATCTACAAAACTTGTTGGATAGTGACTTTAACAATTTTCAGACCCTAAAATGAGAATTCTTTCTTTCTTATCTAACATACTTTTTAAGTAAAGCGCTGTATATTTTAAGTATAAATATATATTCTAAAGTAGGTATTTTATTTAATCAAATAATAATTGCCGTGGCGGTAATTAACAAGGACCTAGACCAGTGATATACAGCCTTATATATGTATTAATATTAGCATAGTAAACTTTCAATATACTTTATTAGAGCATGCCAATATTTTAGAATTTAGCATGCATATATAGGCACACTCACAAAATGTTGAATATCACTGGCTTAGACCTTTTGAGCATCAAGTAGTATGAATGAGAATTTAGGAGCTATACTCCTCTAGTTTAATTGTCTAATACTAGTGAAGCGGAATAGGCCACCCAAAACAACATAATTGAGGGAAAACCAGCTGTTGATTAACTTATAGCTTATCATCAGCCTTTTGAGCTTAAAGCATCAGAGCTAACTCCATACAGATGTATAATCCAAGGTATAATATTCAGGATATAAATATTGTAAATAGCCATTAAGGTATCGATAAAGACAGCATTTTAGAGTAACTCAGATATCTGAAGAAACTAGGATGGCTTATAAAAACTAAAAGAAGTAAAGTACGATGCTTGGCTTTACATCGATAATAGAACCATTTATCATTATATATGTCTGAACATTTTTTAATATTTACATTATAAGCAAATAATTTTATTAGTACTTATGGTAAGCCATGAGCTGATCCAGTATTCACATATACATACAACATAAGTGTGGTCTAATTGTTAGAGATAATCAATCGTAAGTCGATTTACATTCCGTTCAAAAGGTCAAGCTTGTTCTTGGTTCTCAATATATTGGAAACCATCTACTTTTGATGGTAAACGCCTGCTTCTACTGAAATTCCAAGTCTACCTGTGACAATGAGAAGGGTGAAGCCAAGGTAAGATTCACTGAAGCCCTATATACCTATATGTATCGTTTAAAAGATTTCCATTACCAGAAGAGTCAAATCGTTTTGAACAAGATAAACAAGCTACAAGAGGCTAAAGAAAATAGTCACCGATAGAGAGATCTCTATCATAACAAGGGTTTACGTTTATAGGTTCATCGTTTATAGATACTCAAAGAAGAAATGATGGGCTGTTTATAGTTAATAAGACTATACAAGCATCGTTGATAAAAAATATTGGGAATTTGGTTGTACAATTTAACTTTAAACATGTAAGCATCACTACCAATTGATTATATATATGGTTTTGCTTTAGAACTCGCCATTGAAGTCAAGAACTACATAATGGAGTAGGGAGTTGAAAATATAGGATCCTATGCTTAAGCATTGAGCCATTAAAGTATCTACAGATTACTGTAACTAAAAGTTGGATGCACCAAATACACTTCTTATTTTTTACAAGAGTTAATGATGCATTACTTAATCAGAGTATAGCCTGTAGAATTTTCATTATAAAGTCTTGCAAGTAAGGAAATACAACTGGTATACTTCCATAAACTATATACTATTTTAATCTAAATTAGTGGTGTTTAATCTAGTGGGCATATCCACGTTTGCATAATAAAATTTTAATAAAATATTAAAACATGCCAGCAGTTTACCTCTACTATTCAGACACATAATAAAGGCGATGTTTTACAATCGACCAAAAGACGCATATTTGAGCTATATGTGAAGAACACTATATGCAATGAAATATTAATTGACTACATATATGCTGTATTGCATTTAAATTAAAATAGCATGAACCTTCTAGTGTCTTATGGAGCTTTTCTCTGATATAGTCTATAGGATTGTAAGAATAGTACCTTCAAACCACCATTCAAATTTGAATATAAACCAGTGAGTGAGACTCGTTGTTCAAGTATTAGGGGTTAAAGTTTGTTGTGCAAGTATGGATGTACTCACAAAAGGTTGAATGTCACTGGTCTATATTAAGAACGCCGGTTCATAATTAGAATGGAATACAAAATATGAAGTTTTTGTATGCTTCCTAGGTATAAACTGCAACAGCCATTGGCAATAAAATCTATATAATTCATAATGGTGTATTAGAAATCATCGCTTTTCAAATTTTGATATCGGTTTGATGGATTATATATTGAGGATTAAAATGCACAATATATCAATGCGATAAGTTGCAAGATATATAGGGAAGGTAGGTAATCTATATACATTACGTAAAATGGATGTCCAAAGTCTAGGCTTAACGGTGGTATTACCGTACCATGGATAGTTTATAGGTATCCGACCACCGACACATCTTGGTTTATGTTAAAGTAATTACACTTGCATTAATAATAAGCCATGTCTATTATTATTATATATATGGTGCTTCCTGTGTTGAATACAGCTGTTATTTAAATTGGTAGAATACCTTCGCTGGTATGTGTATAGCTTATGCCGGTGCTTGAGTTGTACACAAAACAGGTAAGCTTACACCTTCATGTGCGTACCACGATTCGAATTTGATCTATATAGGAAATGCACTAAATTCGAACAGCAGGTCATTGTCTAGACCTGCAAGGTAGCCTGCAGCTTACGGAACTTCCAATGCATTTTATCTCAGAGTACAAAGATGTTGCTATATTTAAATAAGTCGGAGTATGACATGAGACTAAAGGAGCCTAATCCTATAGCTGCCTATTTTATCTCGTATGACACCTTGACCCCTGACTTTGTTCTAAAAAGAACCCTAAGAGATAGGTTATCTACATTTTCATACCAAAAGTACGTGTGCACCAACTTGACTAAACAAGTTAAACTAAACTCCGACTTTTCCATCAAGATAAGTTGATCCTGACTCATAACCTCTAAAGTACTCAAAATTTTTATGGAATCAATCAACTTGCTGATTCATTACACCTTACAAGCTAAAATTAGCTAATCAAATGACTACAATTATAGATTGTGCTGCATAATCTTCTTTTTGAACGATTTGTAGGATTTGGGTATAAAAGTGGCAGGCGCCCAACTCAATTTCATCGCTCACTCAATTCCAACAGTTTCAAAAAATGAAAGTTCAAATCAAAAGTCTTACCTTCCTCCTCATCGTCCTATCCCTTATCGCAACCGCCAAGTCGGAATCAAGCGTCATCCAAGCTACCACTGCCAATACCCCCAACAAGGACAACCTAGTAGTCCTACAAAGACGTCACGGTAACCATGGGGCTAGCGATCACGACCACGATCATGACCATGATGAACATGACCATGACCACGACCATGACCATGAATCCCAAGGAAGCATGCCCTCCACCTGCGGAAATATCGAAGAAATTGTAGACTACGACCTACCCCTCCACATTGGCGCTATCTTCATCGTGCTTGTAGTTGGCTCAGTTGGGTGTTTATTGACCGCAACCGCCAAGTCCTTACCTTTTGTCAAGCTTTCTCCCTTTATCATCGACATAGGACGCCATTTTGGTACCGGTGTTATTATCTCAACTGCTTTCATCCACATGTTGATGGCCTCGATCTCCAACCTAACTTCTCCTTGCGCCCCCGAAGCCTTCCAAAAGTACATCTCCTTCGGCCCTTTGATCGCCATGTTGGCTGGGTTCGCCATGCACCTCATCGAGATGATCGTTCTTTCCAACGCTATAACAACTTGCTCGACCAACGTCTCTCAGGAATTTGACATACCGAGGAAAATTGAAGCACCCTCTCACAGCAACCCTGAACACGAGCACAACCACACTCACTTCATAATGGTAACCGAAAGGAAAATTTCAACTTACATCCTCGAATTCGGCATCCTTGCCCACTCTGTCTTCATTGGGTTGTCTCTAGGTGTATCTTCTGGCAAGGAGTTCACTTCGCTGCTAGTAGCTATTTGCTTCCATCAGTTCTTCGAAGGCATCGGTATTGGTGCCCGAATCGCTGAACTCGAATTTAGCTCCAAATTGCACCCCACTCTTATGATCATATTCTTTTCAATTACTACTTCCTTTGGTATGGCCATTGGAGTTGGTATTCACTCTAGCTACTCGGCCACCTCTACCACCTCTTTGGTAGTTCAAGGTGTATTCGACGCTATATCTGCCGGTATTTTAATATACACCGGTTTCGTCGACCTTATGGGCAAAGAGATGAGCATTACCTCTGAGTTTGGCCGCAAGCCTTGGTCTTCCAAGATCTTCTACCTACTTGCTCTGTACCTTGGGGCCGCCGTCATGGCCATCATCGGTGTTTGGGCTTAGTTCTCATCAGTTTCATCAGTTTTAGTGTTCAAATAAATATTTCATTTTTAACTTGTCTATGTATATTTTTTACTATAGACACAATCTTATTGACTTTCAATTTAAACATCTATATTTAAGAGATGTTCTGTAAGGTTACCTATCCTGCCCAAAACAGATTCTTGTAATTTATCCCAATAACTTCTCCATAAATCAATGTACTTTGCAGAATTCTCAAGCTATAAAGTAAAAAGTAGGGTGACTACCCGCAAATGCCAAATGGTTTCAAAAGATAACTATATCGAGCACTACAGCTCTTCCAAGTTCAAACGCGGATTGACAGTTTGATATCAAAGATTTTAAGCGAGCTATTATGCCATAATTGGTACTATTGCTTCAATTTAGAACAGCAAACCTGTCACTAGGCGAGTGTCTATTGATACTGAACCCGACATTTCTATAACCCTTGTAAAAATATAGTAAAAGTACCTTGATTGTAGAGTGGGGAACTCGCCACTATTCTATTACTTTTATCACCTGTTCAGGACAAGGTACCTTTTAGCAAACCTTTGCCAGCCAATCAGAGCTTTCAAACCAAGGTCATCCATCTTCAAGCTTACTAAATTTATGGATAGACCAATGAAATCTTTGTTGAGGAGCAGTAAAGGGTTTCGGATTTCAGGCACTTTTGGCAAGAGAACTTTACACAAAGTTTACGGTTGTTGAAGGGATACGAAGTAGATAAATTGAATGGGCAACCGGTTTTATCACAAATCTGTGATGAAGGGTGGTCGCCAAAACTAGATGGCTTTGTACAACATACTTGTACTCAGGTTGCTAATATATCCATATGAAACATCGTATATTATTGAAAGTACCGAAGTATGTTTTAGGTTCAAGTTATCTAAACATCAGCACCTCAATATACCGATATGAAAATTGAATTCCCGGATACGAGCTGTATTTTGTGGATGAAGCACGTACATATTACCAAATTATACTATATGGGATACTATAAATGGGAAAATTGGTATAAGGTTGGTCCGCTTATACATATATCTATAGCAGTAGCATCCTAGTGAAAAGAGGTTTAGCCCGTAACAGTAGGTTGAAATGTGTCAGTTGTACATATTTGGCCTCTGATAATCAATCTCCGAGTATTCTTTGTAACAATACCCGAAGTTATAAATTTTTAGTTCTGTATAGCTATATTTTTCATTCAAAGTGCCGATTTTTATTGTGGTGCATCATAGATTGTATTGTTAGGATATGTCTATATAAAGTAAAAGCTATAGAAACTGTAGATACATAGAGTTAAAAGACAAGGTTTATTTATACTAGCTGCATCTAGGCCCAAATACCAATGATCGCCATCGAGACAGCTCCAAGGTACAAGGCCACTAGATAAGTCAGGCGTACTTGCCAAGGTTTATTTCCAAATTCTGAGGAGCAACTCATCTCCCTCCCTAGCAAGTCCACTAAACCGGTATATATTAAAATACCGGCAGATATGGCGTCAAACACTCCTTGAACTACTATAGATCCCGCAGAGGTGCTAGAATAAGTGGAATGTACGAGTATGCCTAGTACAACCCCTAGCGGTGTTGTTACTGAGAATGATAAGGTCATGAGTAAAGCATGGGACTTGGAGATGTTTCTAAGGTCAGCTATCCTGGCTCCCAACCCAATACCTTCGAAAAACTGGTGGAAACTTATGGCAATTAAGAGTGGTGAAAAAGCTTCACCATAGGTTACTCCAAGGGATAAGCCTACGAAAATGGAATGGGCTATGATGCCAAATTCTAAGATGTAGGTGGAAAGTTTTCGCTCTGCGTTTAAGAACATATGAGAATGAGGATGGGAATGGGGATGAGAATGAGAATGATTGTGGGAGGTAATATCGAAGGTATCGTAACATACTCGGTCGTCCGTTTTCTTATTGAATATACTTTTATCTTTACTTTTAAAATGAAGCATTATTTGAAGCTCGATCAGATGCATAGCGAATATCGACAACATAGTAATTAAAGGACCAAATGCTGAGTAGCTTTGGAAGACCTGGGGAGCACATTCAGAAGTTAAGTTCTCTATAGAGCCCATCAGCATGTGGATGAAAGCGGTGGATATTATGACTCCGGACCCAAAGTGACGTCCTATACCGATGAAGATCTCGGGCAATTTTACAAAGTAATTTGTTCTTGCCATCGATGTCAACGTACAACCAATGAAGCTGACTAGGAATACTAGTAAAACTGCGACTATATGTATTGACATGTCGTAAGTGGACCCTTCATCAACCGAACCACAGACATCACTTATATCAGCTTTAGAAATGAGGTTGGTAGTGTTGGCAACGTTCTTAATTGGAGTTTTGGCAGTTTTTGTTACAACGCTTTCATCAATAGAAGAATTTATTCTTGATGGACTTTCGGTCTGGGTCCGATAGTATTGAGTAGTATTGACTGAGTTTAACTTGTCAGACATAGGTGAGCTTAAAGTAGTACATCCCAAAAGTTGTAGTATCAAAAGGAAGGCGAAGCTGTGGAAGTTCATTTTTTGTTATCATTAATTTATAGGACAGGAACTTATTTATATACTATCTGAATGAACTATTCACTTGCAAAGCTAGGTAGTTTCTATGTTTTTACAGTCGGATACATTGCGGTGAACATTACCTAATAGAGTCGAGCTCAACTTCAAAAAAAGTTAAATTGAATGAGTACCATCCCGGTTATTGTTATCTGCGCATAGTTTAAATTTAGCACCTGATTAAATCATAACAGCTGAAAGAAGTTTCCACACGACCCATGTCTAAGGTTTACCCGGTCTTCAATTTGATCTATTTATAAGGGTATCATGCGACCTTAACTCCCATCAATTTATTGGAAAGTGGATATGCACTGGAATGAGTACCTTACAGGTTACCGATATAGAACTATGGTGCAATTTGTTGGAAATATGAGCCAACTTTATCGCTAGGAATTACTAATTCAACTTCGATACCAAACCCCCTTTTATGTGTACGGATAAAGGCTGTGCTGCGTAAAGCCTAGATGAAGTGTCACATATCTATCCCAACCAACCTTTTTAAAAGGGATGGTAAGCACCTCAGCAGAAATTTGTACTTTACTTTTTTTTAATTTTTATACGGGAAAAAATGGATACTAACTGGTGCACTATATGCTCGAAGCACATTGACTTTTCCGATAATTCCCTATACTGCAGTATGGAATGCTATGCAATGGATTTAGCACTTGAAGGTAGTGCTCCACCTACTTCTATTCCTTCAGTTACTTCAACTCCATCTACCTGTTCCCCCAACTGTTCATCTAACCCGTCTCCAACTATTGATTATCGTTACCGTCCCGCATTGTCCCCATATTTTACTATAAACTTGAACAAAGCCCCATCTACTCCTACTCCTTCGAGTGCTTCAACTTCCTCCACCTGCTCGTCCATCAAGTTACCAACTGCTGACTACTGTCCTAAACTATCCCCAACTGTCTATATAGACTTGAACAAGATTTCACCACCCAACTTTTCGCTGGGACCTTCCCGTATCTGAATTTGAAGATTTGGTAACCTTGGTCTAGTATATTTATATAGCCTTCGATATAGGCTAACTTTGTTGCAAATAAAACTTTAGCATTATTCTTATTTACCGTTGTAGTAGTATTGTATAAATGTTGGAAGCTTTTGAATAGATTTATTATAAAATATTAACTTATATATACTTTAAATTCTATTATAGTAAAGCTTTATTGAATATTATTAGCTACAAATCCTTTATCAACTTCACTTGATAAGAGCCATCACCATAAAGACATGCCACCCTAACTTTATTTAATGGCACTTTTAGCATATAAACTTATAAACTAAAAATGCCCATTAAATAAGATCAAAATAGCATGTTATTACAAACACATCTTTAGTATACATTTAGTAAAATTTTAAATGATACGATATAGCCATGTCACTATTACCTACACAACATGTAATGGAATTCTATTAATTATGGAATATATAGTAAAGTGTCCAAAAAATTCAAAATATATACTTTTACACTCTTGCCAAAGCTTCTACAACAATTGTTCGAACCATAACAACCTAATTAGACTACTGTTATTTGACTTTAACAGCTATACTTTCGATAGTATCTTCATAAGGCCTTAACTATGAGTTTCACGCTTGATAAATTTTGGCAAAGCTTACATCGAAAAGTACATATATGTGATGATTAAAATTGATAACTCAAGCTAGAATTCTAATAAATAGCAAAATACCTAAGCTTATAGCTTATTGCCAATCTTTTGAAGGAACCAAACCGTTCAAACGGTAGCTACTTTAATAATACTTTGGTATAAATTATTGTGTTTAAAAACATAAGAAACCCGAGTACAGTAAAGTAAAATCTAAAAAGCATAATCTATATATCTTTATTAAAACTTTGGCTTCGGCATCAACTCTTTCTTAGCTTTGATTTTCTCCAACCGCTCCTTGATCTTCAACTTCTTCTTTTCCTGCTTCGAAGTGTTGACTTTATATTCAGACCCTTCAGCAACCTTATTATCCAGGTATTGGTAAAAGTGACTGAACCCGGTCTCAGATATATCATCTAAAACCATATGTCCCAACTTACCAGCTCTAAACCGTTTAAGTATGTAGTGACAGGTTCGAACTACATCCACCTGACCCCCAGTAGAAAGTTGCCCGGTACTGCGTCCTACTTTTTCCAAGAGTTGATGGACATCATCTGTCTCTATACCAAACGTATCTACGTACGTCTTTAAGTTTTGGGTATTAAGTACGTACAGAAGGTAATCGACAAGTAACTCTTCATCGGCTACGTGGTCTTTAATACCTCCTACGTCAAGTCAAATTTAATAAATTGGTATAAGGGAAATGACTTACCGGTCAAAGCCACCTTTAAAGAAGTTATAGGGTCGGGGATATGTGGGATCATGACGCCTACAAAAAGGTATATAAATGAAATGTATATGAGATAATTAAATTTACCTGGAGTATCAACTAAATAAACGTTTGGATTTTCTAAAACTTTTATGGTGGATCCAACCGATCTAGTTATCCCAGGTTGTGCTCCTACCTTGACCGCCTTACCTATTCAAAGTTTAAGCCGAATGAAATTCGAAATAAATTACCTTTGTTTAAACCAACCCGTCTCAAAGCATTTATTAAAGATGACTTTCCTACGTTTGGCATACCCACAACCATAACGTTGAGGAAAGGATACTTTAGGCTATCACTGGACACTATGTCTTAAAACTGTAAAGTTAATCGTCAATTTGGCTTCATTTAAAATAAACAAATTAAAGTGTGAAAATGTACCTTTTGTTATGTTCAAAATCTTTTTGAGGTTGTTTTCATTTATAGCCGAAGTGAACATAACTTCATCTGGGCAGTATTTTTTCAAATTATCTTTGACGGGCTTGATGTATTTGCTGGGTATTAAGTCCATCTTGTTGTATAATATGAGCCTCTTGAGTTTCTTACTCTTGCGAACTAGATGCTCTAAACTTAAATTTATGGAACTGAGAGGTATTCTGCTATCTCGAACCTCTATAACTAAGTCGATAGTCTTCAACTTGGTCTCCATAATCTTTATGCCTTTCGACATATGACCTGGGAACCAGTTGATACTTCGGTTCAATGTGAAGCTCGTTCGTAAGCCAGGTATACTCATGGTCGACGTATTTAAATGTAAGGTTGTGTTCTAGTAGTCTGGTGTCTAATTCCTGTTGAGTTTAAAGGTAGCTGCCTCTTCTAATTCTGTATGAGCTCTGAGCTGATAAAAAGTAAAAGTTTGATCAAAACGCAGTCTTTATCAGTCAGTTTGAAAACCAAATTTTTTGGATGTGAAAAGTTCAATCTAAAAGCCATCCTATACCTTTCAGTAAAGGTATACAGGTCTTTGATTTTGATGAGTTTTAAAGCTTATATATATAAGCTATATCAATTATTTGAGAGATCCAACTTTGATTGAATATGTAAACATAGCCTTTCATCTTAAAGGAAGTCTGTAGGGAATTTGCTGAAATTTGGGCCCAAAGTAATATATCAAACTTTAATAGATAAAATTTATCGTTTGTATTCACCAAAAATATACATTCTTAAATTTATTAAATGTCCGAGATAAATAGCAAATACTTACAAGTAGTTTATACTAGTTAAATTTAGAAAAAATCAGCTAAAATAATAATATATACAAGAGAAATAGTGGCTATATACATTTGATAATAGGATAAAGATACTCTACGAGGTTACTCAAAGATCAACTGATTAGCTTGTAGCTAACCTATGAAAATATAAAAGTATCCAAGAAACAGCAAACTAATACATGTTATTAAACTCATCACCCAAGTCGAGTTTTTCAGCCCTAGCTAGCAACAAAGTCATGTGTAAGCATTCGTAGCCTAAAGCGTAGTAAACTTTCATGTGGTTAAGAATCCTCAAGACGGCTTTGACATTCTCTAGAGACCGTTTGGAAACTTGACGATCCTTAGATTTGATGTTGCGGATCTGGTAAAAGGCAGCACCACCCAAAGCTGGAAACCGGTAGGTCATGCCACTAAAGTAGATGTCATTGCCAAGGGCCAGTCCGGCCTCAATGGTGTTGTTAGATGCCGCTGTAGCTTTGGATTCGAAGTAGGCTTTCACTTTAATATCCTTGATCTTATTGAAGGTTTGGTACATGCACAGTAAGGTCGAGTTACACATGAGCCTCAAGTTCAAAACGAAGGCTGCAACCACCCTTTCGGACCACTTTCCTTTCGTACGTGTTAGTCTTTCGAACTGGTGACTGACTTTACTGCTCCATAATTCTAAATGGCTCGCTGATGCTTCCGCCAAAAGGTACATTTCGCTCACCTTACTCTCGGGTATAATTTCGGTAAATTTAAACTTTCGCATGATCAGATATATGAGTTGGCAAAATTGTGATAGTAATTGAGTGTAGAGGCAAGAACACATCATTGTGAGTCTATAGCTTTCGTCGTCTTCACCTTCCAGGATATCCATGGAGTTGAATTTGGGATGCGGACGTTTGGTAAACCGAAACTCGTGGCCCAAGGGACTGTTCATGCCGAACCCATATAGCTTATCCAGTATGTGGCACCACCACCAGATGCGATTGCGTAGCTCTTTAGTCTCAGCGTCGGTATCTGAGGGCGGGTCATGATCCAAACCTAAGCAGTAGGTCATCCTGATGGCGTGGCCCAGATTGAAAAATCCTTTATTAAAGTTCTTGGGATTGTGTTGGAAGTTGGCCATGATCAGCAGTGCACTGACTGTATCCAAACTACAGGTGGCATACACCTCCTTCAACGATTGCATTGAACGGTCGGAGAACCAATCCCTTACCCTGTCGGAAACCTGGGGTAAGTACCCGCAGCCTACTGAGCAGATTATGTTGGTCAGTACTTGAGAATGACTTTTCAAATTTTCGACTACTGACCTTCGGTTGACGACGGGGAGGTAGGGATGGTTAAACTTGAAGTAGGATTGGATACAAGTGTCACGTATCGAAGCTGCCGTCAACTTATCCTGTAGATGTTGGAGATCTACCAAATTGGTTATCGGCGGTAACGTAGCTGGGCTATGTGATTTACGGTTTTGGAACATCTGATTCAAGTCGCTGGGCTTGGAGATGTGCACTACGTACATAGTCATAAATCTGCCCATTGGACTTATACCGTAGTAGTCCATACCCCCAGTTGTTGACACGTAGACTCTTTGGTTGTTGTCGACAATTGAACTGTTGAATAGCATCGTTATCATACCGAACTTGGTGTTGAAATACTCTAAAGCTACGCTAGTTTTAGTTCCTGTTTTTGCAATAAAGTTGGGCTTATAAACTATCATGCCACCATTATCTAAACTTACTTTATGGTTGAAATTCTTACTAGGTTGAATTTGAGAATCACCTTGCCTGTCAAAATTCTTATCGTTAATAAAGTCGCCTACATTCTTTATCTTAAATCTACCTAGTTTCAACTTGGGGGTCGACCTCTGACGTCTTGGGCTAGGTAAAAAATTGTAGCTACATAGGCAGTTGGAAATTAAACATTGCGAACAAGATGGTTGGTACTTGTTGCAATACTTCTTCCTCCGTCTACAAGTGTCGCACGAGTACTTTGCAAAATTGCCACCTTTCATACATAAATATCTATTCTTGAGCTGAAGCTCTATCTTGTCTAGTCGGTAATTAAATATGCCAGTTGCTTAGAGTGCTATAAATTCGATTCCCCATAGTGTAATATCAATGACCTCAAATTGGCTGTACAAAATGTAAACCAAGTTAATGCTATTCTAAATTGGATGCTGCTTAGATGTTGATCGGTTCCAAAAACCCAGCCTATAGTCTGTAGTTCAAGCCAAGTGTAATTTGCTTTGGTTGGACTAAAGCTTTCCTGATGGAATATAAACGGCAAACCCTTAACAACAGCAATTATCCATATTTTAGGAAAATCTCAAATTATAAGCTGGTTGAGATTGGACTTTTCCATTAAAAGTAGTCAACTAACAATGTATAGATCCTATTATAGTAAGAAGGTACTGTAGTGGAACAGTAATGTGCGCGATTCCTAAAAAGTGCGGCTTTCAGATGGATGGAGATCAAGTATTCTATGTACGTTTGTCAACGGAGACCTATAAATTTCTGTAAATAATACTATTTTACTGCTAAACTCATAGTTTAGTGCAAATTTAATTGAATTCTACAAAATGAGCTGAGCAATAGGAGTGATATCTTTGAGCTAAAATACTGGGTGCTTTAAATTTGAGTACCATAAGGCTTCTAACTT
Organism: Capillidium heterosporum; assembly: GCA_016630905.1. NCBI lineage: Eukaryota > Fungi > Entomophthoromycota > Entomophthoromycetes > Entomophthorales > Capillidiaceae > Capillidium > Capillidium heterosporum. The sequence goes on from WBMQ01000006.1 coordinate 1,650,505, forward strand.
TGGCTATAGTTTCTTTACCTACTAATAATTCATATCTTGCTGTTTATAATATGTTGTAGCTTAGCCTATCTAAGACTTCTTGAATGACTTTATGAAGCTTTTGATAGCACTAAAGGAATGTTGAAAATTCTATAGCTGGATTTTCGATGTGTCTTGTACAAAGTAGAAACAGGCTGTAATTTCAACTAATACTATTAGGACTCGGTAAGTAATCAAATGATTTATATTTATCATCACATAGTTATATATTAAATATAAAACTATATTTGCAAACACCAAGATGAATAGCTGTAGAAAATAGATGAGTTAAAAAATAAACCAACGAGTGCAGCTGTTAAACTTGATAGGTATCAAGTCTAATAAAGCTCGCTTAGCTTGAGAGCGATTATTTAATCTAAAAACATTCCTGATTGAAATCTTGTCATGCCATATTCCTACTATAAACCGAGAACTTGTATCAAATCCTTGAACAGTTTCTCCATCTCTCCTTTGAACTCATTGTCAACAACGTTTACCAGTACGTACTCCTTCTGCAGCTGTCCGATGATCTGGTGGCTTACATCCTTGGGATCGAAAAGGTGTCGCCAAGCATCCAGTCTTACAAACAGCTCCGAAGCAAAGGCGACGAAAGAGTTGGGTTCAATCTTAGTAGGCTGGACGACCTCGCGACGGTTGAATATTCCCCACGTCACCGTAGTTGAAGAAAGCTGGCTGTCTTTATCTAAAGTGGCGTTGGATTGGAATTGAGCCTAAGCGAAACGCAAAAGGATTAATACAGCTTTGAGAAAGGTAAATTACATCAGAGTCAACGATCATGTAGGTGAATCTACCATCACTACCGTCAAAGTGTTGCGAAAGGAGTTGCACTTTGTTTTTTGGAACCAAGAACTCCAAGAAAGCCTACACGCGAATTAGTAAAAGAATGGAATGAAAATTACTTTCTGGTAAAGGTATCCTACAGCATCCCTCTTTATAGTGGGTCCCCAGCCAAACTTAGGGTGGTTGGATGGTACCGAATCAAAAGCTGGCTGTGAAGCCAAACTGAAATATCCGTTCGAATTTAGAACCTTGAGATAAGGTAGCAAAGGCTCGATCTCGACATCCCAATCGAAGGCGTCGCACCAGGGTAGCACATCCAGCGTCTTATCGAGGAAGCGTAGACATAACTTACTGATATCTTCAATAGATGTTGGTTGACCCCAAAGTACTAGTGCTTGGTCGGGCTAAGCTGGATATTAGAGTTGGTTAATAATTGGAGCATATTACCCTGACTTGAAGGCCTGGTCCATAGCCATCGATTTCACCGTAAGCTACAAAAATTAACAAATGCTAAAAACATTTGGTTACCTGGTGAGGCTGCATCACCAAATCTGCCGTTAGGGAACTCATCCCAGGTCATGAGGTTGTGGTTTATAGCCTTCTTTTCCAAGATTTTACGCCCTTCCTCACCTACGATACCGTCAATTTTGCTGGCATCCTCACTTTGAGCCCAACCCAAGCTTTCAACGACCGAGGTGACCGATTTCTCCAGATTCAACGTACAAAAGTGGCAGGCACTAAGCCCATCCCTACCTACCTTGGCCAAAACCTGCTTAATTGCTTTTGAAGTTAGCTCGACACCCAAAGCCTTGACTGCGGCGTCATCAGCCCTAACTTTATCTAATTCAGCAAAGATATCTTCGGGTACGCTGACTTTTGTCAAGTTTATTAGCCTCCTAAAGGCGTTGTAGTTCTGCAGCAGCATGAAAGTTGGGATAATCGGGACTTCAATACCTGATTTGCGAACCAAGTCGTACCAACTCAAGTATTTTTGGGTATCAAAGAAGAACTGGGTAAATATAAAGTCGGCACCCGCTTCTAATTTGAGTTTCAAGTAGGCAAGATCAGTTTCCAAATCTTTGGATTCAGGATGGCCTTCAGGATAGCCTATATAAAAAGTTACAACCAAAGTCCATTTTGTAAAAATTACCAGCAACACCGACACAAAAGTAATCGCCAAACTTCTCTTTGATAAATTTGACCAATTGGTTGGCATGCTGGAATTCGACCTTGTCTTCTTCTACCTGTGAACCTTCCTCTTTAGAAGTAAAGTACTCTTCGTTCCTAGGTGGGTCCCCTCGCAGTGCTAATAAATTGCGAATTCCCATAGCTTTGCACTCTTCTAAAACTTTTAAAAGTAACTTAGGATCCTCAAAGTTGGTACAGGTCAAATGGAGGCAGGTCGTCAAGTTGAGCTCGGCTTGACAGTACTGAGCTAACTGCAAACTGGCATTGGAAGTCGAGCCACCAGCACCGTAGGTTATGCTAACAAAGCTTGGACTTAGCGAGCTGGACAGGCGTTGGATACGCGACTGTAGGTTGGTGTATCCCTATTCAGCAATAAATTAGTTGAAGCCAGCTTTTATATTTTATAGTTTGATTTTAAACAACTTACCAGCTCGGTCTTGGGTGGGAAGAACTCCAAGGAGATATGGGGATGGTCCACTGGAGTTGAGTTGGCCCTCTTCAATATATCGGTTAACTTGGTACTCATACGATTGCTATTTATTTTTATCTTTATCTTTGAGTTTTGGAAAAGACTGTTGAAAGTTGGGGCACTTGTAATAGAAAGGTAGGTTACTGCTAGATTCCCAAGAATAAGTTCAAACTTTTGGAAAGTAAATTTCTAATTTTGCAACTACACCCGTTCGCTTTTATTATATGCATCTATCTAATAAACTTGTAATGGAAAGTGTAGTAAATATCCGAACGGGGGTAATGGATTAAATTACAAGTATGCTTGTAGTGATATATAATTGATTTGGCTGGTCAAAGGGGTTGCTACTTGGATTCGATTATCGTTTATATAGATTTGATAGCTATCTAGATATAAGTATTTGGGTGAGATATATTAATTCTTTACAAATAATCGATTATTTCTCTCCAATAGTAAAGATAATATGCATCTAAAAATTCTATGCTCAAGCACTGAATTATAATGATTCTAAAATGTATAGATTCATAAACGTGATTTATGGATTTTATTAACAGTTTATGATACTCGATAAACTATAAAGTATCGTAAATGTATGTAGGCCTTTGAGGAAACCCTACAGACTAATGCTTGTAAACCATAAATGCCTGAAAGAAAAGGCAAAGCTCTCATATAAATGAGATCTAGAAACAGTAACATTGTATTTGGAATATAATCTAATTGTGGTTGTTTAAATATTGATTTGTAGTAGAAATATGTCCAATAACCACTGTTTTAGATAAAGATTGTACATTTTATCAAACATAAACTTTGATTCTAAGCAACTTATTCGATAAGAAGCTCTCTAAAAGCAATGATAAGGCCATATAGTGATGAATTTATGACAGGTTAGTAAACTAAAGTAACTAGTCTTCTATTGTATCTTGTAACTGCAAGGAGACGCAATTACAGCAAGATATAAATGAATGGATTTTGAAAAGTAGAAATGCGATAAAAATTTAGAAAGAATGCATTTAATTTAAGTACATCAAGTAATGAATATTGAAGCTAAAGAGCCTTATGGACTACAAACTAGAGTTTCAACATATCTGATAATGATTCCATTTAAAATTGGGCATGTTCTACGTTACGAATTGAATTGCCTATACCTGAAAATAAACTGACATAGAAGGATATATCATGTAGAGATATAACTCACATGTAAAAATATATAAATACCTCAGATTGATTCATAGTTCAAGTATTTAAAAGTAGCTCTTATTTATTGGAAAATCTATATCCCAATATAAAGTTCACTACCATGTTTTCTAGGTTCCTATTCCGCCCTCATCTCAAATTGAACAGTTACTCCTTTTCGTTTGCCCAACTTGTCATCAGTTTCTGGGATTGAAACATTGGCAATAAAAGGATGCAAATAGCCAATTATTTTAAAATCTGGGGAATCTAATTTGACTGTTGATGCTATATTTGGAAGGATAGGATGCATCAGAATTAAAGTTCAACAGAACAGAGCTTGAATTTAATTTGTTCACTTTTGGAGCTGATATAGAATTAAGATGGGTGCTAACCAATCAACCGATGCCAATGCCAATTTATCTGTAGCACCCAACTCACATAGGAGATCGGGTAGCGATGCTTTATTCTTTGCTGGAGGGAACGGGATTGACTTGTCGGCTCTCCATGGGTTCCATGTATTGAAGGTAATTTAAGTTTCATGACTATATTCTTTCACTATATCTACAGGTTATATTTAACAAAAAATGTTCCTTTTTACTTTGAATAGATTAAACCCAATTCACCTGCCGAAATAGCAGGACTATCCCCCTATTTTGACTTTATAGTTGCAGTTGACGGGCAAACTACGGTATCCTTTACAACCCATTTATAAATGCTAAAACTTCAGATAGATTGACAATTTGCAAGATTTTGCCTCTGTAGTTTCCAAGTTTGTCGATAAGGAACTTTTGGTTACCGTGTTTTCGTTGAAGACTCGACGCCCTAGAGGTAACTATTCTTTTTGGAAAATGTTTTAATGAAATGTAGACATTAAAATTAAGCCGCATATCGGATGGGGAACTCAGGGAAATAAGGACGGATTGTTAGGTAATCATTTAGTACATGTTGACATTTAAATTGGGTTTTGTTAGGATGTAGTGTCAGATACTCGACTATTGAGGCAGGATTAGAATGCGTCTGGCATATCTTGGTAAATTTTTAAACTTTTCATTAGTTTTACTAACCTTTATTTTTAGGAAATCCACCCCCGATCCCCAGCTGAACGTGGTGGGTTACAGGCCTTTAGTGACTACATCGTTGGATGCGAGTACAAAAACTTGGAGGTTGAAAACGATTTTTATGACCTGATCGCTGAGCACGAGGGCAAACTGTTATCCCTTTTGGTCTACAATGTCGAATGGGACTCGATCCGTGAAGTGCTTATCCTACCCAAGCCAGACTGGGGCGGCGATGGCTTGCTGGGCTGTGGCGTTGGTTACGGCTTACTGCATAGGATACCAATCCAAGAACCTGCTGCCGCCAAACGTAATGTATTATCTCCACCAGATATGCCGATTACCTCCCCTGTGACCGATGCCCGCGTACTACCTGAACATAAGCCTGAGCCGGAAGTTATAACTGCTGCAGCTACCGAAGCATTGGAGCTTAGTTCACCCCACCTTGAACAAATCGACATCTCCTCCCCAATTTCACAATCGCTCCCCAAGGCCGAGGTACCAGCTATCAAGATCGAAAGCGAGGAACACGATGAGCATGAGGAAGTAGATATTTCGGATGAAAATACTGCAAAGGATGACTTGAAGGATGAACCTGAGACGGCTTTATCGGCTGGCCTCAACCACCTTGAACTTACCGATTCAGCTGAGGCCGAGAAGCAAATCCAACCCGATACTATCGAAAAGGATAAAGATGTTGCTCGTGACGAACCGGTAGAAGAGGAAGCTAAATCCACCAACGGAACATCACATCTGGAAGAGCCAATCAACAGTTCAGTTGAAGTCGAATCCAAACATGAGGATAAAATTCTAGCTACGGCCGCAGCTGAACCTAGCGACTTGAAAGTTGCAAATGGTACCGATGAAGTTATAGACAGCGTACAAGACGAGCTGGACGAGGCTGATATCGAAGACAACGAGGATGGTGATAAATCGGAAGAGACTGACGTTGAAGTTACAGAATCAACTCAACCTTCAGTTAAGTCTGGCCCCAATGAACCTTTAGTTCATGAGAGCAACGTCAACACCGAAGTCAAGGGATAATTTTATTTTAAAACAGTTGTTGAGTATACTCGATTTGAACTTTGTATAGGGTTGATGGTTTTTATACCTCTGTAAGCAGAGTTGTAAATGATAAAGTTTTATTTAAATGATGGCTATTGGATATATTTTTAGTATAGACTTATTGTTATTAATGATACTATTGGTATTAACTATTTAATTATTTTTGGTTAATATGGGTATAGCAGGGAAGAAAGGTAGCATATATCCTACCTATCTATCAGCCAAACCTAGATCACCATCGTTCAGTATAAAGTTGAATGACAGTAGAATTAAATCACTTATACTCCACCCATTTGTCAAATAAATCTAGGTTTCCATCGTTCGCCCTAAAAGGAGAACAGTAGTAGGTCAACAGCTGATCTACAAACATCTTGGACAGCTCCTTATCCAAAAAATTGGATAGTTTACATTCTAAATCGTGGGGCGTATCCACTTGTAACTTTAGGGTTTGCAATATCAAGTTATAAAGGGGGTCGGTGATGGGCAGATTCAAATATATTAGTAAGGCTTCTAGCTCTCGTGTGATGAAGGGGGCTAAAGTATGTACGTTGTCACTTATCGAGTTGAATGGAGATATCGATGTTATAGACTTTAGCTTTTTGGAAGCTTTGTCAGAAAGGTTAGCCTCCAGTTTGTAGATGTACACTAGGCTGCGACTCATGGCATCTTTATTACTTTCCATGTTGAAGTTGGTTAGGACATCGGCTCGATCTGCTTCAATGTAGGTGATGAGTTTGGGACACAGTAGCTTGTAGAGCTTCGTCATCAGCTGGTCTATCGATGCACGACATAGTGGACATCCCTTGGCTGGATTTAAGCTTAAATACATCTTTATACAGTTGATACAAAAGACATGCTGGCAGGGGATTAGGTGGATGCGGTTGTCGTTGGTGGCGCCTAAACATATACTACATTCGTAGCCTAAGATGTCGTCGATTATCAAAGTCATTGTGTTGAGTTTGTTGATGGAGAAGAGAAAACTGCCACCTTTATATTTTTGCCGCTTGAGGTTTATACTCGAGCATAGCGACTATGATTGGCCAATTGCTAAGCACTCAGTCAAAATACTTTTTGCTTCCAAGTTGATTTTCCAAACAAAGGTTTGCTTAGAAGAATTATAGAATCGAATCGAAAATAAATGTCGGGAAGAAACATAGCACAGATATTGATAACCGGTACCCAGATTATTGGCAAAGCTTTCGTTGAAGCCTACAAAGTTGCAGCTGCAAGTAAGTTTTTGTTTTTTATATATGTATATTTAGTGATATTTAGGTGCCGCTAAACAAAGCTCTCAAAATGCCATTAAAGATGACGCTGATGCTAAGTCGAAGAAGTTGGGTATAACTTTAGATGAAGCTTGTCAAATTTTAAACGTTGAGAAGTCGACACCGTTAGAGAAGACTTTGGAGGTAACCTTTGTATAAATTTGTTTCTTTACTAATGTGATTCATGTTTTATTTTTATTGTAGCGATACCAAACTCTGTTCAAGTTAAACGACCCTAAAACTGGAGGTTCCTTTTACTTGCAGTCCAAAATATTTAGGGCTAAGGAACGTATCGAATTAGAATTACAGAAAGAGGACGTTGAAAGTAAAGGACAAGAGAATGAGGCTAAGGTCGAGGATAAAGATAATAAAAGTAACTAAACATTGTTGACCATATATCTTTTGTTATTAATTGTGTTTTTATTGCTCAGTAACTAATTAAGTCTCTTGATTGTAAAGTAAATTTTACAATTGATTAGTAAAATATTTTAATCAAAGTTACTGCTAGTCACACATGTAAGTTTTAACGATTATTTAGAATTTTTAGTTAAAGGTATGCAGTTAGGGTTTAAATATAAATGTATATTTTACAGCATAGAGTGCAGACAGTAAGAATATCCATCTGTTCAAAGTATTGATAATTCATTCGATAGCTTTAAAAACTTGGGTACTTTATCTTCATAGTAGTTATGAAGCTTTATGTTGGGTTACTATTAGTGCTAAGATGTTGAAGGAGATAGAGGCTATATATTTAGCTAGCCTGTAATTATATCAACAGTTGAGAGTAAAGGCAAAATTCATCAGCCTGATAAGATGCAGTACATATTCAGAAATACTTTTCGAAGATATATAAAGGTAGGAGTTTATAAGCTTATCGAAATTTAATCGTCAGTCTACTCTAGAAAATTTTAAAAGGTACTAGCAAGGTATGTTAGTAAACCTTTATCTAGGCTTGATTTATTATACTTTGATGGTTAAACAATCCAAGAAGATCACCTTTTAAATGATGGTGGAGTGTATGTAACAGAGTTATACACATATATAGGACTATTTGTTCCGAAAAATGTATTTATATTCAAAATATCAACCTAAACATAAGGAAAATACCTTTGCAGATAACAATATGAGTCAAGAAGTTCATTTGAGACTAGAAGTATATTCAAATACATATAATTTATAGTATCTCCCTGAAGGGAGCTAGTTATATGCATTTTCAAAGCACAGTGTTTAGACATAGTCGTTCATACTTTGGTAGCAACTATAAAAAGAATTCATTTAGATAGCTTGCTATATGCCCCTCTAACAATAGCAGCCTGTCAAGTAATAAAGCAGATTTACACTATTTATTTGGACATCGTTTATTAGTAATTGTGACTAGCTAGTAAATTAGTCTTAAAAACATCGTGCAATTATATGGCAATACTTCAAGAATTTATCCATTTCCCGACTTTCTACCACTTTGGAGAAAATACATATTGGGTAATTTTTAAAAGGAAATTGTAGGTTCCATATTAACTGCATCATAACTAAAACTTGCAACTATGTTCTAGGGCACCCAGTTTGGAATATACATGGGTATTCTTTTGAAAAAGCTATCTCGTTTATTAGCTTCCAATAGACAAAAATTGGACATAGTGAACTACAAAAAGCCCATACCTCACACCCTATTATAAAAATCTACTGTATCACTTTAAAATATAATACACGGCCAAAGTTTATACATATCAAATGTTTAAAGAGCGAGTTGTGAATTTTATTATCTTTTCAAAAAGAAAAGGTGTTGAGTGATTTTGGAGATTCTAAGACGCTAGAGAAAGCTTTTAAACAATAATGTGCATAATAAAATAGAAACGTTAGTACCAGGAACCGTTGCTGAAACTTTGGTGCTGCTGGTTCCGCCACATGGCCGCGGTCGCTGAGTTACTGGTACGCATCTCGTTGCTATTTACAAAGGCACCGCCGCCAAACGAGGAGGAGAAAGAGCCGGGTCCAGGTGACTGGTTTTTGAGTGAGTTGTTGAAAGAAGAGTTCAGGAAGGTATTGATGGCGTTGGCGTTCATGTGGTGGTTGTGGGGGATGTCAATACCCATTCTAGGTTGGGAGGAGAAAGTCGTCTCGCTGGCTATCGGGTTGTACATGTTGATGGACGCGTTCTGCTGCATGCCAAAGTTCTGCATACTGACTTGGATCTGGGAAGACAGGTCTGCTTGCGTGACATCACGTACGTTGAAGGTGTTGAACGAGTTCATCGGTTGGTTGGTGAAGGATGCTTGTTCGGTGAAGCTACGGCCGTTACTATTATATGTCGAGTTGAAGGAGTTTTGGAAGCCAGAGTTGAGGTTGTTTTGGCCGTTGAAGGAGTTTTGGGTCGTGTTGAATTGGTCCATAAGTAGCGGGTCGAAGCTAGAGAGGTTTATATTGTTGTGCTTGTCGTTAGATAGGTAAGGGGGAGGGATGTTGTTTGGGGGACTCGTGTTACTGTTGGGGCAGTTACAGCATCCATTAGCCCTATAGGAGTTTTGGCTTTGGTTGGGTTGGTAGCTGGGGTAGCTCTTCTCGGCGTCGTTGATAGCTGATTGTCCGAAACCTTGACTTAGTTCAAAAGAACCGTTAGCTAAAAACTCAGGGAAGGGATTGGTCTTATCGTCGAGACTATAGGAAGCAGCTCCCTGGCCTTACTCCTTGATTTATATTGTCGGTGCGTACATTGTTTGGAATATTGCGAGAGCTGAAAGTGGCGAAGCTACTGTTGGCATTCTTGCTATCGAAACTCATGTTGCGTTCTACCTGCCAGGGCCCTGGGGCCATCAACTTTTCGGTGAAGGAGTTTAACTTTTGTGCTATTACTCGCTTTGGTCGATCGGTGTAGCTAGTAGAGACTTGGTTGAGTAGCATGGAGGCACCAGGCGGACATGGAGTACGACTTTGTGCATGGGCTGAGAACAAAAGTGCCTTGTCGTCGATACCATCTTGTGGGTTACTTCCAAACGAGAAGCTGTTTTGTGGAGGGTGGAATGGAGAGTAGGAAGGGGGGTGGTCAGATAGCCCAGCATATCTGTTTGAGTCGACCGAGTTCATGGTGCTGTACATTGGAGTTCCTCCCTCCTTTATACCGCCGGCGTTACTGCGATCCTTAACTCTTCGGTTTTGGAACCATACCTGAACTGTACGAAGTTCCAAGCCGACTTTTTCACCAAGCTCCGTCATCATCTCCTTTAGTGGTTTTGAATTGAACTGATACAAACGCTCAAGCTCGAAAAGCTGTTCGTCGTTGAACTTTGTTCTTGGCCTAGCACCAGAGGCTGGCTTTTCCACCTTGCTGGCGCCTGAGAAGCCGGTATCCTGTTTAAGCATCCTTATTAATTAATTATAGTCGATATCGATATAGTAGTTGGTGAAGTAGATATAAAGGTTGAAAAGGTTTTGAACCAGAGCAAAAGCAAACTTTTGTGAAGATGGGAATGAGTAATAAAAACTTGCTTGGCAAAAGGGTACAAACCGGTAGCAAATGGGAAGCCTCCAACTTGATCCACCATTACAAGTAGCAATTGTAATAAGGGCTAATTGCCGGGTCAAATTTCCTAATAAGCAGCTTTTCAGTAGTTTATTACGCAAGCTATATTAGCCCTCCTCACAATTTATACTTTGACAAAGTATAGTTGAGCAATACATTGCCGATTCAAAGTTTACTCCGACTTTACTGATAAAGCTTGTTGGTCCTTGTAAAAAGTGAATCCATTTATCCTTGAAGCCAATGTAGAACCCCAACAAGGATATAGCCAATGGGCAGCAGCAAAAGCATGAGGAAGGGCATCTCATTAGCTGGCATTTTCAACTGGATGCTCACGAGTTGAGCACAATGTTTTGTCAGCTACTCAGCTCCAAATCCAGGGAATACGCTAAAAATAGATTCGCGGATAGATAGCAAATTAGCTCCGAGAATAAGTTGCAAATTTAGAAGCGAGTACCAAAGTTTCAGATAATCTTCAAAGTATTCCAGTAGCGATATCCCTAAAAGGGCTTGTAACTTGCTCCTACACAAACTTATTCACCGCCCTCCACCGCTTACCTGAAGGAAGAATTTGATGTACTTTTAAAAGGGAGATGGAAATAGGAACCTAGGGCGCTGCCCCGAGCACGCTAAAGGGGATCTTAAAGTGACGCAGGCTTCTAGTAGTGAGCAGCTTCATACACCCGTTAAAATGTCTAATTTGTCATACGATCAAGTAATAAAATATATTGAATTCCTAATTAAGCTATCCCTTTAAGTTTCTACACTCATAAGCAGGGGTCTAGACGGCTAAGTTCTAAATTGGTCCTTTACCTTTCGGAATTGGAAAAAAGAAATTTGCCTTTTTAATTGGTTCAATGAGAACAAGAAAGATGTCGCAATTTTTGAAGTTAGTATTGCGGATTATTAATTGAATATTGAAACTATTTGACTATATATTTAGATCTAAAAATACTTGATACTATAAAATAGATATTTTTAAGATATAAGATAACTTTTATTCTTTGATAACTTATAGCTAATAATTTTTTTAATATTATAAAAATTATTTTAAATTTATAAACTATTAGAATTTTTTAATTAATAATAAAAATTAAATATTTAACTATTAGCTTAAACTTTTAGTTAATTAGATTTAATTAAACTTAATAAATCCTTTAGTATAAAATATACTATATATATTGTTGGTTAGTTACCTTTATTAAGTATTTAATTATTAGTTTGGACTTTTAGTTAAATAAATTTAACTAAACTTAGTAATTTTTTTAGTATAAAACATAATATATATTGTATTATAGGCTGACTAATATAGATATAGTAACTACTTTACAATTAAATCTAATATAAAGGCTTTATTTTTATAATACTTTTAGCTAAGAATCTTTAAAATATTATAATTAATATAATTTAAATTTAAAAACTCTTTTTTTCTTTATTGATAAAAACAATTTAAAAACTTTTTTTTTACTTTTTTATTATTTTTTTATTTATTTAATAGTTTATTATTTATTTATTTGTTTATCCTTTTATTTTTATTTATTTATTTTTTATTAGAAAATATCTATAAAAAATGTTTACTAACTAGGGTTAACTAGGGAGTAATAGTAGCTAAGACTTTATAAAAGCTAAGAATATTAACTATAAAGCTATATAAAAAGAAGGCTTATATTTATAGCCTAATCTAAAAATAGTAGGCAAATAAAAATACTTTAAAAATAGCTATTAAGCTAAAAAGTATAATTAAGTTTATTAGTGTTAGGAAATATCTACCACAAATACTTACTAGCAGAAGTCAACTAGGCAGTAATAGTAGCTAGTACTCTATAAAGGCTAAGGAAGTTGATACAAAAGTTATACAAAAAGGATAATTATGCCTAGAGTTGGATCTAAAGGCAGTGAGTAGATAGAACTACTCTAACTATAGCCACAAGACTAAGGAATGTAGTTAAATCCATTGTTTATCTTAAGTTTTCAGATTCAGTTCAGTTTAGGTTATTAATTCAGTTTAGGTTGTTAATTCAGGTCAGGTTAATGCAACTTTTAGTCTTAGAGGAATGCAAATTATCAGTTCTCAATTATACTATGCAAGGAGTCTATACTATGCTAATAGTAAAAGAAAATATCAAATGTTCAATATGTTTATTTAATAATTACTTGATTTACTACTAAGTTTACTATAGGCTTTATATAGATGATTTGTTTTTAGTAGTAAATGTTCCAAATATTCATTTAGTGTTTTTGGGAAATAATCATAATTGTTAAGAAGTATAAGGAATGAGATATAGTAATTATAGGATTAATTACCTGATTCCTGTTATAAAGGCATTTCTAAACTTGAATTTGGTTTATAAGTGAAACTATAGCTAATCTAGAAATATTTTCTTACAATTAGTTTAAAAGAGTTTTAAGGTTTAGTTCAGATCAATTTGGTTTAGTTCTATTGTTTAGTTTAGATTAGTATAACTCTTTATTATAAAAGAATACTAATTATCAGTTTTATATTATACTATACAGAGAGTTTATACTATGCTAATAGCAAAAGAAATACTAAATGATTTAATACATTTATTTAAATATAACTTAACTTACTACTAAGTTTATTATAAGCCTTATATAAATAATTTGTCTTTAGTAATTAATACTTGAAATACTAGTAATTAATGTTTTTTCTAATCTATCAATAACATTATTCTTCTTGTTTTCTAAGTATTTATTGTTGGCTGGTTGTTTTTGCTAAGTGTCTAACCACTAGCTAGAACTTTTAGTTAATTAGATTTGGCTAAACTTAGTGAGTCCTTTAGTATAGGATATAATATGTATATTATATTATAAATTAACTAATATAGATACAGTTAATTCCTCTACAACTAATAAAAGTACTAAAAATTCTCAATTCCTAAAAAACCATTAGTTAAGAACCTTTTAATATTTAATAAAATTAATCCAACTTAATATACAATCTTAAAACCTTAAAGACCTCAAACTATGAAATACTAAAATCTTTTGTATTTTTTAAATTCTTAATTCTTAGAAAAACCTCTTCCTTTTTCCTATATAAAAGGTACAATATATATATTGTCAACTTAGCTCTTCAGCTGAGTTGTAGAGTAATCATCAATTTATATTATTTTTCATAGTTAGCTTACATTTTATACTATGTTCTGACAATGTGCTTTAGGTTATAAACTTTATCTCTCACTGAAGACTCACTTTAATTACTAGATGACCAGTTTTACTATACTAATCAGCTGTACAAATCATTGGATCTGAACTTTAAGGGTGGACTACTACAACCAGAACACATGTCTACCCCCTTGCAGAAGAAATATCCACTTACATATTGGTAAGTTATGACTATCCCCAAAGCTATGATATATATATTATACCTTTCAGACAGGAAAAAAGAAGGGTTTCTTCAGAGGATTAAGGAATTAGAGAATATAAAGGATTTTGGATTTTGTGGTTTGAGGTCTTTAAGGTTCTAAGATTGTATATTGAGTTGGATTAGCTTTATTAAACATTAAAAGGTTCTTAGCTAATGATTTTTCAGGAATTGAGAATTTTTAGTACTTTCATTGGTTGTAGAGGAATCAACTGTATCTATATTAGTCAGCCTACAATACAATACATATATTATGTTCCATGCCAAAGGACTTACTAAGTTTGGCTAAACCCAATCAACTGGAAGTTCTAGCTAGTAGTTAGACACTTAGCAAGGGCGACCAGCCAACATATATTATAGCTTTAGAGATAGTCATAACTTACTAATATGTAAGTAGATATTTTTTTTATAAGGAGGTTATAAGGAAATCCTTTTAATCAGCTGTAACTTTACTTAATAACTAAAATTCAATTTTATATTTTAAATACATAGATTACCAATTTAGCATTAATCCTAGCAATACTAAAAGTTCTTTTTTCTTTAGTATGAATTAAGCATTTTATTTAGCATTGACTGTCTTTAAATCAATCTTGTCATTTCTGGGGTTAATAATAAATGCCTAAAAAACAAGAGGAATAGTATTACTGATAAATTAGGGAAAATATCAATTACCAGTACTTAAAGGACCAACTACTAAGAACAAGTCACCTATATAAGACCCATAGTAAACTTAGTAAAAGGTTAAGTTATATTTAAATAAATGTATTGAATCATTTGATATTTCTTCTGCTATTGGCATAGTATAGACTCCCTGCATAGTATAATATAAAACTGATAATCGGCATTTCTTGACAGTAAAGAGTTGCACTGATCTGAACTGAATGATAGAATTGAACTGAATTGATCTAAACTAAACCCTAGAACCCTCCTAAACTAATGAACCCAACTGTGCTTCTTAGCCTAATAGCTACCCTTAGAGTATTCCTATCTGTCTACTGTCTCTGGATTAGGCTACAAGCACAAGCCTCCTCCTTATATAGCCTTATAGTTAACATTCTTAGCCTTTATGGAGTCCTGGCTACTATTGCTCTCTAGCTAACCCCAGCTAGTGAATATTCCTTGTAAACATTTCCTAACAGTAGTTAATGCTAAATAAAATACTTAATTTATACTAAAAAAAGAATTTTTAGTATTACTAGGATTAATACTAAACTGGTAATTTATATATCTAAAATATAAAACTAAATTCTAGTTATTAAGTAAAGCTATAGCTAATTAAAAGTATTTTTTTATAAAAATAATAGTATATATTTATAGTATATGTAAGGTCCAAGGGGGTACCGTTGAATCCAACTAATGATGGTGTCATAATGGGAGCATATGACATGTAAGGTTGGGACAGTAGAACCAATGCCAACTACAGCATTGGTAATATGAATCACCCAAAGGAGGTAAGTTCAAAGGGAAGCAAAGAAAGTTTGAATGGAGTGAGCTAAGAGGGTATAGAAGTCAAACCACATATTCGCACAATCTAATAACTAAAAGGCTGACCAGGAACAATACTTTATTTGTAGACGAAACAGAATCAGGCTGTTAGAGACAGCTATGGCAAAGGAAACAGATCAGGCTGTCAGAGACAGCTATGGCAAGGGAAACAAATCAGGCTATCACAACAGCTATAGTTGATGGTTGAGATCAAGAGGTGAGTAACAGCTATTTAGAAAATAGCAAAGTGGAACGTTGTTAAGATACCAGCCTTCAATAGCATTCCAAGGGTTTAAATACCCTTTTGGTATCTTGGCAATACTTGCTGAATATCCAAATCCCGATATCAAAATGCTATGCTGGTAATAGCTGGAGTTTCTAACTTATAGCTGAGATTACAAATATGGGAAATTGTCAAGAATATCTAATAAATAGAACAGATTTCTGTTTGAAACTAGATATAAATGGAAAGTAGAAAATCGAAGATTGGTAAGGGAAAGAAAATAGTATAGTATGCAAAGAAAGTTAGTCGATGACCTTAGATTAGGAATTGTAACAACCAGAGTTGTTATAGTATATACTAAAAAGGTAGTAGTAGTAAAATATGAGAAGGAAGATAGTATATACCTTTAGTGTATATTAGAAAGATAGTAGCAGCAGTAGAAAGCAAGAAGTAGTATATAGTATACACTTCTAGTATATATTAAAAAGGTATAACAGCAAGAACAAAGAGATAAAATATAGTATATACCTCCAATGTATACTAAAAAGGTATAATAGCAAGAATAGCAAAACAGAATATAGTATATACCTCTGATATATACTAAAAAGGTATAACAGTAAGGATAGTAAGACAACATACAGTATATACCTATAGTGTACACTACAGAAGTACAACAGTAAGAAGAGTAGAGGGGTAAGAATGACCACTTACATGGTCACTACAGAAGTACAACAGCACAGCCAGGAAGACTAGACCAGTGTACACCTTGGTGTACACTAAGAAGTACAACAGCACAGCCAGAAGAGAAGACCAGTGTACACCTAGGTGTACACTAAGAAGTACAACAGCACAGCCAGAAGAGAAGACCAGTGTACACCTAGGTGTACACTAAGAAGTACAACAGCACAGCCAGAAGAGAAGACCAGTGTACACCTAGGTGTACACTAAGAAGTACAACAGCACAGCCAGAAGAGAAGACCAGTGTACACCTAGGTGTACACTAAGAAGTACAACAGCACAGCCAGAAGAGAAGACCAGTGTACACCTAGGTGTACACTAAGAAGTACAACAGCACAGCCAGAAGAGAAGACCAGTGTACACCTAGGTGTACACTAAGAAGTACAACAGCACAGCCAGAAGAGAAGACCAGTGTACACCTAGGTGTACACTAAGAAGTACAACAGCACAGCCAGAAGAGAAGACCAGTGTACACCTAGGTGTACACTAAGAAGTACAACAGCACAGCCAGAAGAGAAGACCAGTGTACACCTAGGTGTACACTAAGAAGTACAACAGCACAGCCAGAAGAGAAGACCAGTGTACACCTAGGTGTACACTAAGAAGTACAACAGCACAGCCAGAAGAGAAGACCAGTGTACACCTAGGTGTACACTAAGAAGTACAACAGCACAGCCAGAAGAGAAGACCAGTGTACACCTAGGTGTACACTAAGAAGTACAACAGCACAGCCAGAAGAGAAGACCAGTGTACACCTAGGTGTACACTAAGAAGTACAACAGCACAGCCAGAAGAGAAGACCAGTGTACACCTAGGTGTACACTAAGAAGTACAACAGCACAGCCAGAAGAGAAGACCAGTGTACACCTAGGTGTACACTAAGAAGTACAACAGCACAGCCAGAAGAGAAGACCAGTGTACACCTAGGTGTACACTAAGAGGTAGAGGTGGCAGCAGCAAGAACAGCGAACAAGTAGAGTGTACACCTTCGGTGTACACTAAGAGGTGGCAGCAGCAAGAACAGCGAACAAGTAGAGTGTACACCTTCGGTGTACACTAAGAGGTAGAGGTGGCAGCAGCAAGAACAGCGAACAAGTAGAGTGTACACCTTCGGTGTACACTAAGAGGTAGAGGTGGCAGCAGCAAGAACAGCGAACAAGTAGAGTGTACACCTTCGGTGTACACTAAGAGGTGGCAGCAGCAAGAACAGCGAACAAGTAGAGTGTACACCTTCGGTGTACACTAAGAGGTGGCAGCAGCAAGAACAGCGAACAAGTAGAGTGTACACCTTCGGTGTACACTAAGAGGTGGCAGCAGCAAGAACAGCGAACAAGTAGAGTGTACACCTTCGGTGTACACTAAGAGGTAGAGGTGGCAGCAGCAAGAACAGCGAACAAGTAGAGTGTACACCTTCGGTGTACACTAAGAGGTGGCAGCAGCAAGAACAGCGAACAAGTAGAGTGTACACCTTCGGTGTACACTAAGAGGTAGAGGTGGCAGCAGCAAGAACAGCGAACAAGTAGAGTGTACACCTTCGGTGTACACTAAGAGGTGGCAGCAGCAAGAACAGCGAACAAGTAGAGTGTACACCTTCGGTGTACACTAAGAGGTGGCAGCAGCAAGAACAGCGAACAAGTAGAGTGTACACCTTCGGTGTACACTAAGAGGTAGAGGTGGCAGCAGCAAGAACAGCGAACAAGTAGAGTGTACACCTTCGGTGTACACTAAGAGGTAGAGGTGGCAGCAGCAAGAACAGCGAACAAGTAGAGTGTACACCTTCGGTGTACACTAAGAGGTAGAGGTGGCAGCAGCAAGAACAGCGAACAAGTAGAGTGTACACCTTCGGTGTACACTAAGAGGTGGCAGCAGCAAGAACAGCGAACAAGTAGAGTGTACACCTTCGGTGTACACTAAGAGGTAGAGGTGGCAGCAGCAAGAACAGCGAACAAGTAGAGTGTACACCTTCGGTGTACACTAAGAGGTGGCAGCAGCAAGAACAGCGAACAAGTAGAGTGTACACCTTCGGTGTACACTAAGAGGTGGCAGCAGCAAGAACAGCGAACAAGTAGAGTGTACACCTTCGGTGTACACTAAGAGGTACAAGAGCAAGAACAGCGAACAAGTAGAGTGTACACCTTCGGTGTACACTAAGAGGTGGCAGCAGCAAGAACAGCGAACAAGTAGAGTGTACACCTTCGGTGTACACTAAGAGGTAGAGGTGGCAGCAGCAAGAACAGCGAACAAGTAGAGTGTACACCTTCGGTGTACACTAAGAGGTAGAGGTGGCAGCAGCAAGAACAGCGAACAAGTAGAGTGTACACCTTCGGTGTACACTAAGAGGTAGAGGTGGCAGCAGCAAGAACAGCGAACAAGTAGAGTGTACACCTTCGGTGTACACTAAGAGGTAGAGGTGGCAGCAGCAAGAACAGCGAACAAGTAGAGTGTACACCTTCGGTGTACACTAAGAGGTAGAGGTGGCAGCAGCAAGAACAGCGAACAAGTAGAGTGTACACCTTCGGTGTACACTAAGAGGTAGAGGTGGCAGCAGCAAGAACAGCGAACAAGTAGAGTGTACACCTTCGGTGTACACTAAGAGGTAGAGGTGGCAGCAGCAAGAACAGCGAACAAGTAGAGTGTACACCTTCGGTGTACACTAAGAGGTACAAGAGCAAGAACAGCGAACAAGTAGAGTGTACACCTTCGGTGTACACTAAGAGGTAGAGGTGGCAGCAGCAAGAACAGCGAACAAGTAGAGTGTACACCTTCGGTGTACACTAAGAGGTAGAGGTGGCAGCAGCAAGAACAGCGAACAAGTAGAGTGTACACCTTCGGTGTACACTAAGAGGTAGAGGTGGCAGCAGCAAGAACAGCGAACAAGTAGAGTGTACACCTTCGGTGTACACTAAGAGGTAGAGGTGGCAGCAGCAAGAACAGCGAACAAGTAGAGTGTACACCTTCGGTGTACACTAAGAGGTAGAGGTGGCAGCAGCAAGAACAGCGAACAAGTAGAGTGTACACCTTCGGTGTACACTAAGAGGTAGAGGTGGCAGCAGCAAGAACAGCGAACAAGTAGAGTGTACACCTTCGGTGTACACTAAGAGGTGGCAGCAGCAAGAACAGCGAACAAGTAGAGTGTACACCTTCGGTGTACACTAAGAGGTACAAGAGCAAGAACAGCGAACAAGTAGAGTGTACACCTTCGGTGTACACTAAGAGGTGGCAGCAGCAAGAACAGCGAACAAGTAGAGTGTACACCTTCGGTGTACACTAAGAGGTAGAGGTGGCAGCAGCAAGAACAGCGAACAAGTAGAGTGTACACCTTCGGTGTACACTAAGAGGTAGAGGTGGCAGCAGCAAGAACAGCGAACAAGTAGAGTGTACACCTTCGGTGTACACTAAGAGGTACAAGAGCAAGAACAGCGAACAAGTAGAGTGTACACCTTCGGTGTACACTAAGAGGTGGCAGCAGCAAGAACAGCGAACAAGTAGAGTGTACACCTTCGGTGTACACTAAGAGGTAGAGGTGGCAGCAGCAAGAACAGCGAACAAGTAGAGTGTACACCTTCGGTGTACACTAAGAGGTAGAGGTGGCAGCAGCAAGAACAGCGAACAAGTAGAGTGTACACCTTCGGTGTACACTAAGAGGTAGAGGTGGCAGCAGCAAGAACAGCGAACAAGTAGAGTGTACACCTTCGGTGTACACTAAGAGGTAGAGGTGGCAGCAGCAAGAACAGCGAACAAGTAGAGTGTACACCTTCGGTGTACACTAAGAGGTACAAGAGCAAGAACAGCGAACAAGTAGAGTGTACACCTTCGGTGTACACTAAGAGGTAGAGGTGGCAGCAGCAAGAACAGCGAACAAGTAGAGTGTACACCTTCGGTGTACACTAAGAGGTAGAGGTGGCAGCAGCAAGAACAGCGAACAAGTAGAGTGTACACCTTCGGTGTACACTAAGAGGTAGAGGTGGCAGCAGCAAGAACAGCGAACAAGTAGAGTGTACACCTTCGGTGTACACTAAGAGGTACAAGAGCAAGAACAGCGAACAAGTAGAGTGTACACCTTCGGTGTACACTAAGAGGTAGAGGTGGCAGCAGCAAGAACAGCGAACAAGTAGAGTGTACACCTTCGGTGTACACTAAGAGGTACAAGAGCAAGAACAGCGAACAAGTAGAGTGTACACCTTCGGTGTACACTAAGAGGTAGAGGTGGCAGCAGCAAGAACAGCGAACAAGTAGAGTGTACACCTTCGGTGTACACTAAGAGGTAGAGGTGGCAGCAGCAAGAACAGCGAACAAGTAGAGTGTACACCTTCGGTGTACACTAAGAGGTAGAGGTGGCAGCAGCAAGAACAGCGAACAAGTAGAGTGTACACCTTCGGTGTACACTAAGAGGTACAAGAGCAAGAACAGCGAACAAGTAGAGTGTACACCTTCGGTGTACACTAAGAGGTAGAGGTGGCAGCAGCAAGAACAGCGAACAAGTAGAGTGTACACCTTCGGTGTACACTAAGAGGTAGAGGTGGCAGCAGCAAGAACAGCGAACAAGTAGAGTGTACACCTTCGGTGTACACTAAGAGGTAGAGGTGGCAGCAGCAAGAACAGCGAACAAGTAGAGTGTACACCTTCGGTGTACACTAAGAGGTAGAGGTGGCAGCAGCAAGAACAGCGAACAAGTAGAGTGTACACCTTCGGTGTACACTAAGAGGTAGAGGTGGCAGCAGCAAGAACAGCGAACAAGTAGAGTGTACACCTTCGGTGTACACTAAGAGGTAGAGGTGGCAGCAGCAAGAACAGCGAACAAGTAGAGTGTACACCTTCGGTGTACACTAAGAGGTAGAGGTGGCAGCAGCAAGAACAGCGAACAAGTAGAGTGTACACCTTCGGTGTACACTAAGAGGTAGAGGTGGCAGCAGCAAGAACAGCGAACAAGTAGAGTGTACACCTTCGGTGTACACTAAGAGGTAGAGGTGGCAGCAGCAAGAACAGCGAACAAGTAGAGTGTACACCTTCGGTGTACACTAAGAGGTAGAGGTGGCAGCAGCAAGAACAGCGAACAAGTAGAGTGTACACCTTCGGTGTACACTAAGAGGTAGAGGTGGCAGCAGCAAGAACAGCGAACAAGTAGAGTGTACACCTTCGGTGTACACTAAGAGGTAGAGGTGGCAGCAGCAAGAACAGCGAACAAGTAGAGTGTACACCTTCGGTGTACACTAAGAGGTAGAGGTGGCAGCAGCAAGAACAGCGAACAAGTAGAGTGTACACCTTCGGTGTACACTAAGAGGTAGAGGTGGCAGCAGCAAGAACAGCGAACAAGTAGAGTGTACACCTTCGGTGTACACTAAGAGGTAGAGGTGGCAGCAGCAAGAACAGCGAACAAGTAGAGTGTACACCTTCGGTGTACACTAAGAGGTGGCAGCAGCAAGAACAGCGAACAAGTAGAGTGTACACCTTCGGTGTACACTAAGAGGTACAAGAGCAAGAACAGCGAACAAGTAGAGTGTACACCTTCGGTGTACACTAAGAGGTAGAGGTGGCAGCAGCAAGAACAGCGAACAAGTAGAGTGTACACCTTCGGTGTACACTAAGAGGTAGAGGTGGCAGCAGCAAGAACAGCGAACAAGTAGAGTGTACACCTTCGGTGTACACTAAGAGGTGGCAGCAGCAAGAACAGCGAACAAGTAGAGTGTACACCTTCGGTGTACACTAAGAGGTAGAGGTGGCAGCAGCAAGAACAGCGAACAAGTAGAGTGTACACCTTCGGTGTACACTAAGAGGTAGAGGTGGCAGCAGCAAGAACAGCGAACAAGTAGAGTGTACACCTTCGGTGTACACTAAGAGGTAGAGGTGGCAGCAGCAAGAACAGCGAACAAGTAGAGTGTACACCTTCGGTGTACACTAAGAGGTGGCAGCAGCAAGAACAGCGAACAAGTAGAGTGTACACCTTCGGTGTACACTAAGAGGTAGAGGTGGCAGCAGCAAGAACAGCGAACAAGTAGAGTGTACACCTTCGGTGTACACTAAGAGGTAGAGGTGGCAGCAGCAAGAACAGCGAACAAGTAGAGTGTACACCTTCGGTGTACACTAAGAGGTAGAGGTGGCAGCAGCAAGAACAGCGAACAAGTAGAGTGTACACCTTCGGTGTACACTAAGAGGTAGAGGTGGCAGCAGCAAGAACAGCGAACAAGTAGAGTGTACACCTTCGGTGTACACTAAGAGGTGGCAGCAGCAAGAACAGCGAACAAGTAGAGTGTACACCTTCGGTGTACACTAAGAGGTAGAGGTGGCAGCAGCAAGAACAGCGAACAAGTAGAGTGTACACCTTCGGTGTACACTAAGAGGTAGAGGTGGCAGCAGCAAGAACAGCGAACAAGTAGAGTGTACACCTTCGGTGTACACTAAGAGGTAGAGGTGGCAGCAGCAAGAACAGCGAACAAGTAGAGTGTACACCTTCGGTGTACACTAAGAGGTAGAGGTGGCAGCAGCAAGAACAGCGAACAAGTAGAGTGTACACCTTCGGTGTACACTAAGAGGTAGAGGTGGCAGCAGCAAGAACAGCGAACAAGTAGAGTGTACACCTTCGGTGTACACTAAGAGGTGGCAGCAGCAAGAACAGCGAACAAGTAGAGTGTACACCTTCGGTGTACACTAAGAGGTAGAGGTGGCAGCAGCAAGAACAGCGAACAAGTAGAGTGTACACCTTCGGTGTACACTAAGAGGTGGCAGCAGCAAGAACAGCGAACAAGTAGAGTGTACACCTTCGGTGTACACTAAGAGGTAGAGGTGGCAGCAGCAAGAACAGCGAACAAGTAGAGTGTACACCTTCGGTGTACACTAAGAGGTAGAGGTGGCAGCAGCAAGAACAGCGAACAAGTAGAGTGTACACCTTCGGTGTACACTAAGAGGTGGCAGCAGCAAGAACAGCGAACAAGTAGAGTGTACACCTTCGGTGTACACTAAGAGGTAGAGGTGGCAGCAGCAAGAACAGCGAACAAGTAGAGTGTACACCTTCGGTGTACACTAAGAGGTAGAGGTGGCAGCAGCAAGAACAGCGAACAAGTAGAGTGTACACCTTCGGTGTACACTAAGAGGTAGAGGTGGCAGCAGCAAGAACAGCGAACAAGTAGAGTGTACACCTTCGGTGTACACTAAGAGGTGGCAGCAGCAAGAACAGCGAACAAGTAGAGTGTACACCTTCGGTGTACACTAAGAGGTAGAGGTGGCAGCAGCAAGAACAGCGAACAAGTAGAGTGTACACCTTCGGTGTACACTAAGAGGTGGCAGCAGCAAGAACAGCGAACAAGTAGAGTGTACACCTTCGGTGTACACTAAGAGGTAGAGGTGGCAGCAGCAAGAACAGCGAACAAGTAGAGTGTACACCTTCGGTGTACACTAAGAGGTAGAGGTGGCAGCAGCAAGAACAGCGAACAAGTAGAGTGTACACCTTCGGTGTACACTAAGAGGTAGAGGTGGCAGCAGCAAGAACAGCGAACAAGTAGAGTGTACACCTTCGGTGTACACTAAGAGGTAGAGGTGGCAGCAGCAAGAACAGCGAACAAGTAGAGTGTACACCTTCGGTGTACACTAAGAGGTAGAGGTGGCAGCAGCAAGAACAGCGAACAAGTAGAGTGTACACCTTCGGTGTACACTAAGAGGTAGAGGTGGCAGCAGCAAGAACAGCGAACAAGTAGAGTGTACACCTTCGGTGTACACTAAGAGGTAGAGGTGGCAGCAGCAAGAACAGCGAACAAGTAGAGTGTACACCTTCGGTGTACACTAAGAGGTAGAGGTGGCAGCAGCAAGAACAGCGAACAAGTAGAGTGTACACCTTCGGTGTACACTAAGAGGTAGAGGTGGCAGCAGCAAGAACAGCGAACAAGTAGAGTGTACACCTTCGGTGTACACTAAGAGGTAGAGGTGGCAGCAGCAAGAACAGCGAACAAGTAGAGTGTACACCTTCGGTGTACACTAAGAGGTAGAGGTGGCAGCAGCAAGAACAGCGAACAAGTAGAGTGTACACCTTCGGTGTACACTAAGAGGTAGAGGTGGCAGCAGCAAGAACAGCGAACAAGTAGAGTGTACACCTTCGGTGTACACTAAGAGGTAGAGGTGGCAGCAGCAAGAACAGCGAACAAGTAGAGTGTACACCTTCGGTGTACACTAAGAGGTAGAGGTGGCAGCAGCAAGAACAGCGAACAAGTAGAGTGTACACCTTCGGTGTACACTAAGAGGTAGAGGTGGCAGCAGCAAGAACAGCGAACAAGTAGAGTGTACACCTTCGGTGTACACTAAGAGGTAGAGGTGGCAGCAGCAAGAACAGCGAACAAGTAGAGTGTACACCTTCGGTGTACACTAAGAGGTAGAGGTGGCAGCAGCAAGAACAGCGAACAAGTAGAGTGTACACCTTCGGTGTACACTAAGAGGTAGAGGTGGCAGCAGCAAGAACAGCGAACAAGTAGAGTGTACACCTTCGGTGTACACTAAGAGGTAGAGGTGGCAGCAGCAAGAACAGCGAACAAGTAGAGTGTACACCTTCGGTGTACACTAAGAGGTAGAGGTGGCAGCAGCAAGAACAGCGAACAAGTAGAGTGTACACCTTCGGTGTACACTAAGAGGTAGAGGTGGCAGCAGCAAGAACAGCGAACAAGTAGAGTGTACACCTTCGGTGTACACTAAGAGGTAGAGGTGGCAGCAGCAAGAACAGCGAACAAGTAGAGTGTACACCTTCGGTGTACACTAAGAGGTAGAGGTGGCAGCAGCAAGAACAGCGAACAAGTAGAGTGTACACCTTCGGTGTACACTAAGAGGTAGAGGTGGCAGCAGCAAGAACAGCGAACAAGTAGAGTGTACACCTTCGGTGTACACTAAGAGGTAGAGGTGGCAGCAGCAAGAACAGCGAACAAGTAGAGTGTACACCTTCGGTGTACACTAAGAGGTAGAGGTGGCAGCAGCAAGAACAGCGAACAAGTAGAGTGTACACCTTCGGTGTACACTAAGAGGTAGAGGTGGCAGCAGCAAGAACAGCGAACAAGTAGAGTGTACACCTTCGGTGTACACTAAGAGGTAGAGGTGGCAGCAGCAAGAACAGCGAACAAGTAGAGTGTACACCTTCGGTGTACACTAAGAGGTAGAGGTGGCAGCAGCAAGAACAGCGAACAAGTAGAGTGTACACCTTCGGTGTACACTAAGAGGTAGAGGTGGCAGCAGCAAGAACAGCGAACAAGTAGAGTGTACACCTTCGGTGTACACTAAGAGGTAGAGGTGGCAGCAGCAAGAACAGCGAACAAGTAGAGTGTACACCTTCGGTGTACACTAAGAGGTAGAGGTGGCAGCAGCAAGAACAGCGAACAAGTAGAGTGTACACCTTCGGTGTACACTAAGAGGTAGAGGTGGCAGCAGCAAGAACAGCGAACAAGTAGAGTGTACACCTTCGGTGTACACTAAGAGGTGGCAGCAGCAAGAACAGCGAACAAGTAGAGTGTACACCTTCGGTGTACACTAAGAGGTAGAGGTGGCAGCAGCAAGAACAGCGAACAAGTAGAGTGTACACCTTCGGTGTACACTAAGAGGTAGAGGTGGCAGCAGCAAGAACACTGAAACAAGTTAGGAGTGTACCCTTCGGTGTCACTAAAGTAGAGTGGCAGCAGCAAGAACAGCGAACAAGTAGAGT